>OX401421.1:21884899-21989901 GCA_947846245.1 Cerastoderma edule
TCTGAAATTGACGGAAAATAGACGTTGGTTGAATTTGAGGAGACAGCAGAAAGTGCATCTGATGAGACTGGTGTCTAATCCTGATGTTTGTTGTAGGTACATGACATGGGTACAATTAAAGCATATTGAGCCGGTGGTTGGATCCTGGGTTTGTGAGCAATGGCTTGTTTTTGTGATTTTGACAAAGTTTGAGACGTTTATTGTAAGGAAAGTAGAAATAACTTTAACTAAAACCTTTTTATATCGTTTGGTTAAAACATTGTTTAAATGTGAATGGATTATGGTGAAGATGTGCTTCTCCGTCTGTGTGTATTGAGCATTATACCAGACAGGTCAGAATGTTGAAAAATGAGTAATTTTCCGTAGAACTTTGAGACGCTCTCCTGGGCTATATAGAGCTTGTTTTGTTACAACGTTTATATATTATTTTAGTTTATGCCTTACCCGACAAGAGTATGTAAGAACAAGAGTTTTGAGAGTGTTCGTCTGTCAATACGGGTGTCCATGCGAGGAGTTGTGTGGTTGTATTTGTGAAATTGACGAAGTTTTGGAAACGATTGTGAGAAAAGTAGAAAAAGATATTGACTAGAAACATTTACTTCTTGTAAGCGTGATATAATAACTATGAGAATATGTTAAAATAATTGCGATATGTTTGTCCGTCTGTATGAATTGAGCAATAGAAGCGATTTTGCGTGTATCCCTTTGCCAGAAATACAGGATTTTTTATGTTAAATTTGATAGAATGTGTAGCAAAATAATGGGCTTGTTTTCCTACAATTGATTAATAGAATTATGGTATGGCCCTTTGTGAATGATTATATGCAAAGATTGTAGTTTTTCAATCGTTCGTCTGTCCGCTCAGGCGTCCGTACGTGGTCGGATAGCGCTGATAGGTTAAAAATGACCAATTTTGAAAATTTGAATAACTTATTTACTAAAGCTGCTTTTTTCATGTAGTTTGCTTTTATTTTGTAGCATTTACATGTGTTTATCTTAAAATTACGAAAACCCGAAGAAAATATGATTTTAGAAGGGTTTAAAAAGGAAAGTCACCTCAGGAACATATTCATATTTTTTATTTTAAATTTAATTTAGAAATCGGTCGCTTAACCTGGCCCAAACGCTTAAAAAACGCCTACAATTCGTTTCTGGCCCAACTAGGCAAGTTTTAAGAGCAAAACTGATTTTCTACGATTAACGTTAGTGAAGTCTGTTAGTTAAACCCAAGTTGAAGGCTGAAAGTGGAGTTATATAGTATATGTATTTGGGTATCAAAATCGTAATTTTTATTCTTTTCCTGCCAATTCTTTTATTATGCTGGGGTTAAAACCCATACTAGGGGTACTTAAAATCGACTATTAGACATCACCAAAATCGTCGAGTATTCGCTTAAGGGGTTAATAAATGATGGAAAATATGTCCCTGAACTTTGACGTCATGTGACGTCTGACGTCATTAACCCTTAAGCGAATTTTTGATTGCTATAGGTAGGAAAGGTGGAGACTTAGATGTATGCCAAGTTTGAAGAAGATCTATCGACTAAAACTCTTTTTATAGATGTTGAAAGGTGGTGAGGGACATATTCCCCAAAAAATCTCTTTCTTCTTTTCTTATTCTCATCAATAGTACTATTAATAAAGATAAGAATTTACTGTTTAAGACAATTTTTAAGTCTTTTATTTCAGATAATTTCTTTCTGTTTTTTTTCTTCATCCTACTGTGTCTGTCCTTACGTGTACTTGAGACATGTATCAACTAATCAAGGTGAGGTGACAATAGGGAGAATGTTGCATGTTTCCGTAAAATTATGGGTAATGCAAATCTTTTACCAATTTCATTTTCAAGATCATTTTACCTGGTGAAGAAACGAACCAAGTGTAATATGGAAATAATGTAGACAAAAGCTATTTGCTCCTTCAGAGAATGCATCAGAAATAGGTATAGAAATACTTACTGCGAAGGGTCAATCGAAAACAAAAAGTCATTACTTATTAGCCGAGTATCGGACGATCGGTCGCTTTGGACATTATCTTTTTAAACTCAAACAGGATTTGGTTTCAAATAGTGAACACTTCCTTTTACATATTTTATAGGTTAGTATCGTTGGCCATTAAACATTTTCCAAACATGACACTGGTAGATTACACAGGATGCCGTGAAGAAACTGAACATTGTTGAGACTGAGTTTAAACCCGAGGAGAAATCGACCGTGGTAATTGTTAGTGTGTGGGTATTCTCGCATTGATGTTTAAACTCAAAATGTGTTGTCATTTGTATATAGTAATTACAAAGTCCTCAGTTGGATGTGAAAAGACAGATAGTCCTCATTAGGCGGTCCTAAGTGCCAGTGTGTAAAAGTCCGTACGTGGCCGGATACCGCGTGATAGGTTAAAAAATACCAATTTTGGGAAAGTATTGTGGGAAAAGTAGGTAAGATGTAGACTTGAAACGTTGTTAATATAATAGCCCAACTCAAGACCAATAATAAAAACGTATTTTCATAAGCGTGCGTCCGTCTGTGCGGTGTATTAGGCGTTATTCGTGACCCTAGTATGTTGGCCATTAATGCCCAAAATGGCGGGAAAGTGTGTGTTTTTGACGTGTGTTTGACAGGCGTTGCAGGCCTTCATGAGGCATGTTTTCCTAAAACGTTTATATATTATGTTATGGTAACTCCCGGACAGCACTATAGTATAAAATACATAGATATATGTTTGTTCGTTTGTCCCTACAAGCGAATGTCCGTAAGGAGGTTGGGGCGAAATTGAAATTACGAATTTGGGTGGTCGTACGGACGGGTGGACGGACATACGATAACGACTAACGCTTATGTTTAAAATACTTTTTCACAATTGTCTAGATGTTGTTCTAACGTTGAAAAGTTATTTCAAGCTGAGATCTATTATTTTACTGAGTATTATCTCTTTTGAAGATGAGGTATTTTTGGCGGGAACGTTTTTTCGTTATTCCGAAATTCTGTGATTTTTCCTTTTTTGGGAATGTTTTTAAAGTCAGACAGACATACTAAGATGTATAAAAGATATAGTTGTGGATTCTCTGATATATGGACTACATTTTAAGACTGAAACGGGGGTTGTAATGATAAAATCAAATGTTTTATTCCGATTTTTCGTACGAAAAAGTGGTATGGGGGGCGGGGGGTTAAGTGAAAACGAGGGGTTGAAAATGGACTCACAATGGGTTAAGAAGTTGGATGGGAAGATTTCAAATATACCGATTTTGAAGTGCCTAATATGGGCTTTATGATTCTGAAAACAATATAGAAAAGTTTACTCTATTAAAAGATTTACGGGCGTTTGAAAAATGTGCAATTAAATTATTTGACATTATTGGCATTTGGACTTGGTTTATTTGGCGTGTTTGAGTTGTTTGTGATAGTGCGTACGGACGGACGAAATTGCATAAGATAGAGGTATGACACGGAAATGAAAATAACTTGTGGTAAATTCAGACAATTTTGCAAAGTGTTTAAGGGATTTTGAAGTAATTCTGATGAGTACTTTTGGTATGATAAGATTTTGAAAATGGGGGGAAAACGGAAAAAATGTGCGGGAGAATGGTGACTTTTGTCGATTTTGCGTTGAATAAATAATTTTCACGGACAGGCGGACAGACGAATGGTCTGAATGTAAACATTTCCTCATAGCCAGGATGCATAGGTATAATGTGGAAGTAGTCTCATATTTTTAAAAGGTTTTTTAGATTTTTTATGAATTTTTTGCTTTAGAATTTTGGTAAATTTGAAAAGTTTAGGTTTTGTGAGGAGGCGTTGGTCAATGCTCTCGCAATGTTTTAAATGGGAATGTTTCAAACATATTGTATTTTGAGATTATGAAATGGTTTATTAGAATCTGAAAAAATAATATGAAATTTTGCATCAAATTTGCTTTTATGAGCGTTTGAAAATAGGAAGAAATTGGCCGTTTAGCGCGAATTTGGTTGAAAAAAATTGAATAACTTTTTTACTCAAGCTGCTTTTTTCATGTAGTTTGCTTTATTTTGTAACATTTACATGTGTTTATCTTAAAATTACGAAAACCCGAAGAAAATATGATTTTAGAAGGGTTTAAAAAGGAAAGTCACCTCAGGAACATATTCACATTTTTTATTTTAAATTTAATTTAGAAATCGGTCGCTTAACCTGGCCCAAACGCTTAAAAAACGCCTACAATGCGTTCTGGCCCAACTAGGCAAGTTTTAAGACCAAACCTGATTTTCTACGATTAACTTTAGTGAAGTCTGATAGTTAAGCCCAAGTTGAGGGCTGAAAGTGGAGTTATATAGTATATGTATGTGGGTATTAAAATCGTAATTTTTATTCTTTTCCTGCCAATTTTTTTTATCATGCTGGGGTTAAAACCCATACTAGGGGTACTTAAAATCGACTATTAGACATCACCAAAATCGTCGAGTATTCGCTTAAGGTGTTAATAAATGATGGGGAATATGTCCCTGAACTTTGACGTCATGTGACGTCTGATGTCATTAGCCCTTACGTAAATTTTTGGTTGCTATAGGTGGGAAAGGTGGAGACTTAGATGTATGCCAAGTTTGAAGAAGATCTATCGACTAAAACCTTTTTTATAGAGGTTGAAAGGTGGTGAGGGACATATTCCCCCAAAAATCTCTTTCTTCTTTTCTTATTCTCATCAATAATACTGTTAATAAAGATAAGAGTTTACTGTTTAAGACAATTTTTAAGTTTTTTATTTCAGATAATTTGTTTCTGCTTTTTTCTTCTTCATTCTACTGTGTCTGAGACATGATTTGTATCAACTCATCAAGGTGAGGTGACAATAGGGAGAATGTTGCATGTTTCCGCAAGATTATGGGTAATGCAAATCTTTCATCAATTTCATTTTCAAAATAGTTTTACCTGGTGAAGAAACGAACCAATTGTAATATGGAAACAATGTAGGAGAAAGCTATTTTCTCCTACAGAGAATACATCAGAAATAGATATGAAAATACTTTCTTCAAAGGATCAATCGAATAAACTAGCCATCATATATAAGCCGAGTATCGGACGATCGGTCGCTTTGGATATCATTTTTTATTAAACTCAGACAGGATTTGGTTTCTAATAGTGAACACTTCCTTTTACTTATTTTATAGGTGAGTATCGTTGGCCATCACACATTTTCCAAACATGACACTGGTAGATTACACAGGATACCGTGAAGAAACTTAAAATTGTTGAGAGTGAGTTTAAACCCGGCGAGAAATCGACCGTGGTAATTGAAAGTGTGTAGGTATTATTGCATTGATGTTTAAACTTAATATCTGTTGTCATTTGTATATGGTAATTACAAAGTCCTCAGTTGGATGTGAAAAGACATATAGTCCTCGTTAGGCGGTCCTAACTGCCAGTGTGTAAAAGTCCTCAGTTGGAGGTGTTTTGAGAAAAATGATCGGGCTATTTTTTTCAAAAACAAAATACATATTCGAATTAAGCATGCATATATGATGCTTTTGTGTTAATATGAAAAATAAAAACCTATTAATAAAGATGTCCTCAGTTGGCGGTGTGAAAACGTGAGTCCTCACTTGGCGGTGCTTACAAGTATGGGTGTGTGTGTGGGTGTGTGTGTGTGTATGTGTGTGTGTTTAATTCTGCGTTAAATTTCAATATTGAGCAGACACACATTTCCATGGATATGCAAGGGAACGAGAGGCCATGGTTTCTCAGTAATTAGAACGGAATTACGGGATTACCAGTGTATTGTTATCTCAACATTTCTGACTACCAATCGCTTTGTATAGAGTTTCATCCTTCGAACACATTCGAACTTTGCTAGCGATTATTTTTTTTATTTTTTTCATGGGTTTTACATCAACACTATTTCAGTTATGCAGCGATGCCCGTCTCTTAATGATGAGCGATTATTAATAAAAGAAAAAAGAACCGATGTGTTTCCAATAAGAGGATTCTTTCTATGTGTATAGAGAGCCGTAAAGCCAGAAAATATGACGCCAAAATATTTTCGGATGTATTTTCCGAAGCGATCAATGCTCTTTTTCTTATCTGAATTTGAGGGGAGGGGGGGGGGGGTATAGCTTAGCTATGTTACGATGTCCGTCTCTGAATGATGGGGGAAGACCCTTAACTATCCTACAGGTACCAACGCAATCTTTTCCCGACAAAATATCCGGTTTCCGCGTCGCTCCCACATTTATCAATACAATGAGGTACGAACGAAAACGCTTCATAGGAGATTTGTTACCTTTAGGGCTGTCAAGCTGTGTAGAACCATCCATATGGCAGTATGGGAACTACCTTTCATAAAAAATCCCATCAAATGCCTTTACATCACTGCAAAGCTACATGTGTGGATATTTGATTCCTGTGTGAAAGGAAGCAGGTTCGAGTCTTGCTAGGCCGGTCATTCCAAAACCACAAATCATCATTGGAAGTTATGACTTCCAAAAGTAGCACTCTGTGTATTAGACAAACTTCTCACAGTGAGCTCCCCTTATTACATTGCATCAATTCCATGAAGAGAGATCACTGTGAGGTGTGCGGCTAATGTACAGTGCCAATCTGATCTCATTTGGTTTATCCAATGAAAACAGGTCACGGAAATGACCGAGTAGTTACGATTGATCTGACTATCGACCGGAAATGCCATGGCAAAGTCTACATTGGATGTACTTTCTGGATCCATACTGTTCATAACGCGACATTACAAATTACAAAATATTGAAAATGTTATCAAACCACAGGAAATAAACAGCTCCAGCACAGTGATAAACATTGAAGGTTCTTTACACAATTTAATAGAAGATAATTTGAAAATGATAAAGTTAGCAAACCAATTTTTCTTTCTTTTTTTAAATATTTTATTTTGAAAAAATAAATAAAATCGATCCAAAAAGCTCAATTTTGGAGACAGGAATAAATTCAAAAATACTTTAACAAGTTAAATACACACACGCATACACATATACAAAAGAGAAATATTATGATCCTTGGACGGAAATGATAAGGCAAAATGACGTCACATCGGACGTGACGTCATAAGTTATAATTAGATTAGTGCACACTGTTTCAAAAATGTTAAATACTTGAAAAGTTTCAAATGAAGTTAAGTATGTGATAATGATGTATTATTTCAAATTGAAATATTAAGTGGTTTATGTTGAATAAATAAATAAATAGACTTAATTAAATAAAATAAGTTAAGAGAAATTTGATAAAGGAGTTTTACTTAGCCCAATTGGAATTTATTAAGAAACAGTGTGCTTTTTCTTGAATTGGTAATATATTAATACGCTAGCCTAGGTTCTATAAACGCCTAATGTTTGAGTAATTCTATAAGAGTTAATTGTAAAAAAAGACAACCCAAAAGTAATCAAGAAGAAAAAATAAATACTTTCATAGTTATGCAAACTTAATCCATTTCAAAAATTTCAAAAATTGAAAAATACTTTATTGAAGTAAAATTAGTCTGTTCTTTTCTATCATTTTTATATCTAATTATAAATATTTGGTTTTAGATTGGGAAGGTGAAAACACTGTTTGACTCTAGTAAATCTAATAAGAATTCTATTATAACCCAACATATTTTAAGTAATGATGTTGGTCACTAGACAAGCAACTCTGCTAAAAGTTTACTAAGTTCTTCTAAACTCTCTTCTCAATCTACGCTTATAAATATTTCGTTATAGTAACTATATATTAAAGTGTTATAAATATTCTATATAAGGAAGAAACAATGGGGAACCCTAATCAGTTAATACCAGGGGTCACCCAACAAACAAGAAGATAATTCTGAAATCACAGCACGCATGGAAAACACACACAATCTATCTTATTAGCTAACATCTAAACCCATTTCTTCATACGAATACAGTCAAACTTGAATTAAGTGACAATCTGTTATATCAATTAAACCTATGAATCAGTTTGCTAAAGGCCGCTAGTCATACAAAATGATCTGGAACGTACTTTTTGGACTCCAGGTGACCTGTATTGTACCAAAAATAGTGCTATTGTCTTCAGCACATGCTTTAAAGACAGCTGCTAAGAAAAAAACATTCCTGGAGTCGGTTTTGACGCACTAAAGAATGATGAAACAACTGTGACAATTACGTGTTTATTAATTGGTCGCCATAATTCCTCATTTTGTGACCTTTGAATCCATCTAATATCGCAAAAAAGGTTGTTATTTTAAGACCTTTATAGGTTCCGTTGCTTTAGTTTTGACGATCTTTGAGAAGTCACTAAATTCAGTATGAAGCATTGAGTTAAATAGAATAGACATCAAATAAAATAGAGTTCCCATTCCGTGTTTACATCGATTGCTTCTCACAATAATCCCCAAAAAGTCCTTCACATAGGTTGGACAATTTTTGCAAAAAAGTTATCGAAACACATTACTTGGTTTAGCCTTCGAAGAAGGCATTTTGTGGACCATTAAGTGGAATTTCCAACGAAACAGGCATCTCCATTTTACTTGACAAATATCTAACTTGAACAATCTATATCAAATACTAACATGATAAATATAATAATGATAAATAGATAAATATACATCAGAATTGTTGACCAATTCTCAGATAACCTCGTTCCAATGCTACATCTCAATCATTTATCTTCAATTTTATTTTCTTTAGATTCATCAATAAAGTTCGTTGTTCAAGCTTTTATAAATGTCATCAGTTGATTATTTTTGCGGATAGTTGTTGTTCTTTATACAACTGTATATCTTTATCATTGTAAAATCACATTTTGTAATTTATTGCGCTTCTTTTGATATAATTAGATGATATTTATATTATATCTGAGAAGAAATCTTAATATATCTCTTTCACAATTGAAATAGAAATGTCAACCACGGATACTTTAAGAAATCGTTTAAGCAATAAACATTCTCAAATGTTATGCATATACCATCAAAACATAAACAATAAGGGACGAGAAATGACCTTGGTACCAAAGGTCAAAGTCACGTGTGATCATAAGCGTGACATTAGGAGTATAAGAGGTCAACAAATCGATGCAGTGCTTGCATAAAACACAGAGTAACAATTGGGGTTGCCCAACATTTCTTAACAAGTGCTTTAAGTGTAACAAACGAAAAACTTAAACTATAGGGAATAAACAATAGCATATCCCCATCTGTTACTGAACATTAAGATTGAAAAAGGAAGGTAATATAAATCTATAATTCTATTTAACTAGCAAGGTAATTCAGTTCGTTGTAACTTAGAAGACTTCCGTATATTTTAACGGTGTTCAACAAGGAAACACCAGTGATTTGTTTTATTTAAGTCATTCGATTGTTTGTTGATTGACCATTTGGTATACATAAAAATGTAGATCGTTTGTCATTGATTAATTTAAAAAAAAAATACGATGCTAGCAGTAAAGATAAACTTGTGACATAATTGTAAAGCAATACTAAATGCAGTAAAAGATGGGAATTGTGCTATATCAACAAAGAATAAAAATAGATGAATTTGGAATAACTCTTTGAACACTTTCGTTGAACACATTTCATTTTACATAGGAACACCTCAGTGGGCTTTTGGAATGTAATTCCCACGCACTTTTGTTCTTTCTTTCTCTCTTTCTCTACACAGATTTCATACAAACAAGTGATTTCAAATAAAGAAAGTTTTGTGTGGTCTTTGCACTCAATATAGTTGTGTGATAAATGAATTAAATACTCAACTCAAAACACACACTTCACTCAGAGGACCAAACAAGAGCAGTTTACATAACCTTTTGATTTCTGATGTAGAAACTATAATGTCGATATTCGTTAGAATTCTGGCCAGTATCAACAATGTAGAAATTACCCAAAATGTGGATTTTTTGCAAACAGAAGCAAGTGATGCTGGTGCATCACTCTTTTCTTGTTCGGACATCTGCACACTCAAAACATTCTCACTTTTCAAACCTCAACCTTGCGTACATACTGTCCAAATGATAAGAAACTATCAGAATTGATAATTATGTTTCGTATGCCCTTCCAGTACCTTTTGGTAAGTTGAAATACGTATAACTTTTATTTTTCTTAAGTTTTATCGTTTCTATAAAAAAGATTTAGAGCCTACGGAATTTAAAGTATCATGACGAAAGGAAAATATCTTACATTAAGAATATTTTGCTTTAGCCACAATTTTTTCTATGATTAATTATGAAGTAAGTATTTTCATTTCATTTTTGTTTTCCTAACATCTGATGATGTGTTGCTTTGCTTCAAATAAATTGGGTCATTGGAAGGCTGTAGTTTTCCTATCATTAAACAGTATGTCAACCGTGAAGCATTTTGTTATATCCAATCTGCTTCCAGGTTCTCTTTCATACAACAACATTTAAATCACAGGCAAATCACAGATGTAACAGGTTTATAAAGAAATCTCCACTTTCTTTGAAAAATGAATGAAAAAGGTAAAAGTGATAATTTCTTTTGCAAAAGGTAAAAAAGTGTTAGAAATCGAGGTACATTGTAATATAAAGACATTTTTGAATTTTTTTAACAATTGTTGTTCGCAACTATCTTGAAAAAACATATTTTTTTAGACATTTGACATATCATCGATGGAATACAGATTATTATCTTATTCTCTAATCACAAAATCATTCAAAATAGTTCAACCATTTACGCAAGAGACTATGTCTCACAAAATAAACACTTACATATGGAATGTTTTCTTTCATTCCGGACGGTGTGCTTGAATGGTTGTATATATTTGGGAATGGTAAATGAGCGTGAAATGTTTCACATTACTTGGAATACTTTGAGCAATTAAAATGTCGAAATCTATGAGTTGAGACATGAGTGTAATAATACTTTTAGTATAGTTGATATGGTGGACGATTTCCTCAACCAAGACACAATTGTCAATATAGCCAGACAAGGTTATCAGTTCATTTGTACATTCATCATTTCATTTCGCATACAAATCCTTTATTGAGGATAGCCATGAGAATCGTCTTTTTAAGCTTATAAATCTATGATAGAGGATATAGCGCACAGCTTTGGAAACATATCACACATAATACTCTTACTCGCTAACCTATCTGAACCTTGATCTAATACTGCTAAGACCGTAACAGTTATCATTCTTCATATGAGTTCTAATTAACATTGAATTGATATTGCTACATGTCGAATTCACACCGTAGAATGTCGATATAAATGAGAATGCACCAGTTTAACTTCACAAGCTTTCCATTCGGGTTTCCTTCTGCACCCTCCATTTCCACCCGTAACCTCGTTTCTATAAATAGTCATTGAAACCGAGGGCTTGTTTCTATAAATAGTCAGCGAAACCGAGGATGTATTTCTTTAAGTAAACATCGAAACCGAGGAACGTGTTTCTTAAAATAGATTCTGATATCTAAGATCTCTTGCTATAAATATTATTTTAAAACTATGATTTATGTTCGCAGAAAGTCCTGATATTTTTCAGCACATCCATGGAATCTTTCATCACTTCGTTGGTTTGTATCAACTCTCGGCGGAATTGTTCGAAACCTTGCGGGGATGCGTCGATCCGTCTGACGGACCGATAGGCACTCTCCGCCATTTGTAGAAACTGTCTCTCCATGATTGCGCATGTGCAGTGTGCCGTCTTTTGCGGTTCTTGCTCCTGATTGGTCAGTTTGTCACGCAACGAGGCGATGTCTGATTCGAGCTGTTGGAGGTATCTGTAGCCCATTTCTCTCTCGAAGTCTGGAAAAGATAAACGTGAAAAATAGTTCATTTATTTATTTCCGTTTTGTTTGTATGTATACAGTTAAAACAATTGAAACACTGATTTGGAAATCCATTACTTAAAACAATTTAGGTCAAATGAATGACAAAAGAAGACTTGTTACAAAAGGAGCAATGCTCCAATAACATGCTTGTATATAACCAAGATGCATAAAAGGGACTGGTACAGTTTTAAAGTAGAACATGTGTTCAGTGCAATGGTGTGATTTTGAAAGACAATTAGATCACAAGCTTACCGGATTTGAGGCGTTTTGGTGTCGAAACATATTCTTCGTCAACGTCAAGTCGTCTCTTCGCACGGAACATGTTCTCTCGGCTGGCGAAGTAGTCCGCCATCTTGGGTCGCGACGACGGACTATCGAGGTAGTAGGGAACTTCCGGTTCTAGCACGTCACGTGACGTTCGGTCACGTGACACATCACGTGGGAAGTGGGGCGGGAGGTAAGGCTCTCGTCGGCGGTAGGATGGAGACGGAAGTGACGTCATAAAACTCGGCGAGCTCGCGTCACGTGATACCTCGAGATCATGACCTGGAATATGTAGGGGATATTGTTTAAATGAGTCATGGCTTCATAAAAATAAGGAAATGGGATTTTAGCTGAAGAAAGAATCTGCATAATATTACAGTTCTTATTGAAGGTAAAGATGGTATTTCTTTTATCGAGGTTATAAGAAACACTCTCTTCTTTCGAACCCAACATGTTTTTCCTCATCACGTATAAGTCTTACAAGTTTTAATCATCAAAATTGATGTTTTCTTTAATTTCTTCAACCGTTTATGATAAGAAAGTATAGTCTATGATTATAAATTAAAAGAAATAATTGCTCAATATACAAACCTTGTGAGGGTCCATCGAACAGTCGTTTCTTCACTCGGCCAGAATCACTCTCCAGTTCCGTTCGGTAACGCTCGGTTCTTTCCGGAGAGAAATTGAACACAGAGTTACAGTTTGAGTGCACCACAGGGGAAACGTGGTGCATGCGTGGGGATTGTTGACACTTTACGTCCGGTGACCTTGACATAACAGCTGGAGACGGGGGTGATCTTGAGGTTGACCTTTCTGCGAGCATCCAGTCGGAATTGTCACCGAGAACAGGAACCGAGTTTGAATGTCTGAGCTTTCCTGGACGGATGTTTGGCGACATATTTGAGAGAGCCGAAGGTATATTTGAGATACTCGAACACATGTTTAAGATGTTTGATGAACTGTTTGAGATACCTGGTGACATATTTGAGATACTTGAGGACGAATTCGAGACATTCGGGGACATGTGTGATAAACTTGAGAAATTGGAGATCGGTGACCCCTTTGAGAGGTTCAGGAATTTACTCGAATGGTCAACGAGTTTTTGTGGCGTTTTAAACGTCTGGGGCTGCGTTCGATCCGGAAGTTCCGAGTGTATCACAATATCGCGCATGCCCGGGTGTGTTCGTTTCACGATTTCCATGTGTTTCTCGAGCATCATTTTTTGTTCCGGATGTTGGAGTGCGCAGCCGTCGTGTTCGGTTTCCGCTTCCGCCAGATCTTCCGGTGTAATAATGCATGATGGTTGACTCCAGCTCTTCGCGGGCGAATCGACGATCTTTATTTGCCTTGCTGTGACTGTTTCCATGGTAACCATTGGTGCAGGTCTGAAATGAAATCATGAAGGATATATACACCAAGTAGATAAGAATACATAGAAAATGTGGAACAAAATGTGCAAAGGCATTCCTCCATTGCACTATTGATAGTGGAGCTAGCGTTGCGACTTCAAAAGTCACTTCCGGGTCAAAACAGTGAAACTTGTTTGGATTCAAGAACGCAACGTTGTGACTGGATAAGTGTTATAAACGAATCGATTACAGTGGTTGTATTTGAGACTGGGAAAGTGTGTTATACTTAACAAACAACGATTGTGCTTTACATGACGAATATCTATTGACAGACCGATTACATCACAGGCGTTGTTTTTCTCGGACATTTCGACTTTATTGACCGCAACAAATAACAAGACTAACACGAAAACTGTAACATGGAAATATTGGCATATTTCTGACATTTTCAATTTAAACTAATATGTATGCTCATATAATGTCCGATTTAAGGTGTTATTGTGGGTTGAATGACTGAATGATATATTGATTGATTAATTTATGAAATAGCTGAGCTCAATATTGGTCGATTGTTTTAACTATTTGTACTTTCGATTGATTGATGTTTTGATTGATGTATTGATTGATTGATTGATGTTTTGATGTTTTGATTGATTGATTGATTGATTGATTGATTGATTGATTGATTGATTGATTGATTGATTGATTGATTGATTGATTGATTGATTGATTGATTGATTGATGTATTGATTGATTGATGTTTTGATTGATTGATATTTTGATTGATTGATTGATTGATTGATTGATTGATTGATTGATTGATTGATTGATTGATTGATTGATTGATTGATTGATTGATTGATTGATTGATTGATTTATTGATTGATTGATTGATTGATTGATTGATGTTTTGATTGATTGTTTTTGCAATTTATAGCTCGGATGACGTATTGATTTCTTTACAAAGCAATAGACCGGTAAATTGATCTATATATTTAAACATTGATCGACTTTATCGTATATAGAATAAACTGTGTGTTATATGCCCACTTATGTAATGCATTAGTTGTTGATATTCACTTCACCATTCCCTTATCAAACACAATTTCTCAGGCCGATGCAAATCGATCGGCCGGGGTGATTAATTTATCAGTTTCGTTTAAGATCAAATTAGACTCCATTAGAACACGGTGATTTGGGCTAATCTATGCCATTAACCCCTGTTCCCCATCTTTGTCGCATAATACGCAAGTTTAACTACTAAGCCATCAGGCAATATTTGTAAACAGTAAAAGAAAATGAGAATTTGCTCTTTGAAAGCAAATATTTTTTGTCGAACTGCATTCAGTGTTTCTAAACGACAATTTAGTAACCCGATTACAGTAAATGCAATTTTTTGAGGGAACATTTCTTTGGTTATTCGTTTTGATTTTGATCATTCTTCTTCGATTAAGTCGTGACGTTAGAAAGGTAAAAGTTGGTGTTAACATGTCAAGACAATCTCAAATTGCAATAAATTACTCGATAAGTTGTAGATTCGATTTCTAGATTAATTCCACATACATTACTCGATTAGGTATGCATTTGATTACTAGACTGACTCAATTCACATAGACTGCTCGAAGAAAGTCATTTGGACTTGGTATTATATGATTGATTGATTGTAGCCTACCTCTTGTGTTAAATAGGTAGTTCGTATCACTGACAAATAATGCAATTCTCTGGTTATCTTATGATACGCAAAATACATTGGTATTGTTCATTTAATTAACCCTTAAGCAACGGATTGGGTCCAGGCCAGCCGCCAAGTAAATTCATCGAAATTAAGCAGATACTCAGGGGTCAGGAAAGCAGGAGACACAAAAATATAGTTTTAGAAAATTAACTACTATTCTTAGGGTTATTCAATCGTCTTAAAGTAAAAGTCGCAAAGTTTTTCTCCCCTAGATTGTCTGAGAATCCAATTTTCTATAGCTGTCAATCACTGTATATTTCAGAAAATGAACGCGACGAACTTTGTGCGCAGGCGCATTGCATGTCTGCGTCTGTAAAACGCGCTGCGTCGCAGATTTGCATATAATTGTCGTCGTAATTTATGGAGAAATTCGTTTAGTAAATCTACTTCCCATGCATACCCTTGCATTCCAGCCTTATGCGATTTATTTGATCGTTTTACTTCATTTTTACGCATTTAATTAATCTGAATTATGGCGGCAATATGTGCTTATACCCTTTTCTAATTTTTTCTTTCGTGACAGCTTTAATCGCAAGAAAATGTTAGCATTATTTTCAAAATGTTTACGACTTTCTCTTATGGATAACACACATTAGTTTTATTTCGTTCTATTTTCTTTATATTATGGAAGAGTTATCACCCATTTTTCATCTGACGCAGTCTCTAGTTTTATACCCACTCCAAGGCGATAAGGTTAACTATTCAAATAAAGGCGCGCGTCATTTAGAAAAAGGTCGGGATTTTATTAGGCGACAAGATTTGAATCGTTACAATCTGATAGCCTTTACAGACGATGATTGTTTATAAGAATAGAATAGTGATATTCATGACTGAGTTAGGACTAAGAATGCGTTAGTTAGTGGATAATGATAATTTCATGTTTATTCGTCAGTTATCGGGTTGAAGGTATTTTGAATAACACGTCGGGTGTTATTGATCAGTAAGTATCATCCACAAATACGCACAGATTGTAAAATGATAAGAAATCAGTGAGAATAAATGTTGATCACGATTACCATGTATAGGCTTAAAAACAAATTCATTGCTTAATACAGTTTACAACCCCTTTCCTTTTCTTTAAACGTGAACTGAACCATATATAGCATATTCTGAACTCTGACAAATTTCAAACAGTCCCTCACATATGTGAGGTGAGAGATAGAAAATGGATTGTATTATTGGAGCAATCCATCAGGGAACACGTGCAGCGGATGTGCCTCAAGTGAGTGCTGTTGATGGGGAGATTACAGCCTTTTTTAAAGATAAACGAATGGACATTAATAAACATCATTATAAAAGACCATGTATATAATCTTCTCAAGGCCTATAGACTACTCCGAGTTTAGGTTTTGCTTTAAACGTCTTAACCCTTTACCAAACGCCATATTTTCGACTGTCCCGAATTGAAAGAGTTTGCAGACGATATTTCAAAATATGCTGAAATTGGAAAATAATCTATTGAAGGGGTAGAAAACATCATGGAAAAAGAAGAAATTGCTCGTTACGAGCAGTTTCTCCTTTTCCCACAATGTTTTCCAGAGTCGACTGCCACAAAGTGGTTAAATGCCGTTATTGTTTGGTAATGTGTTACACATTTCCCCTCTTACATTTGTATTCAAATAACATCTGAGCACAGTGCATTTAGAAACAATTCGACAAAAAGACTAGTTTTTGATTTGTCACGATGACTTCAATACTACATAAATCTTATGAAGACTGTTTTGTGAATTGTACAAATTTCTTTAATTTGGTCTGCTAAAAGCTAGATCTTGTTGGAAAACAGCATGGTCAGTCAATTTGTGCAAATGGGAACTTTTGACAGCTCCCATTTGAAAGCAACATCAGACGACAGTTGTGAAGTTCGAAAGACAAACTTATCTGTGTAGAAACCATTGTGACAAAAGGAGAAATTGCTTGGAACAAGCAATTTCTCCTTTTGTCGCAATGGTTTCATAAGTCGATAATTCGTAGTACGTGTGGATGTGTAAATATATAAGGAGACATTTATCCTTTTGTCACAATGATTTCATAAGTCGATAATTTTACGTGCGGTTAAATATGTAAATACGTATGAGGAGAAGGGATAGCCGACGCTTAGATAACATGTTTGCTTATAAATCATATCCCGTTTTTTATCAAATTTTGGAAAATCCCGTAAAGATATAATGTACGTGATTTTTTATTTCTGTTTTTCTTTACATTAAGCAGATAACGAAAATAGGTCTTAAGACGCTCAATCCTTTACCCACTTACCCCACCCACCCATTCCCCCTAGTTTCGAATCTTTGACTGGGCGAAATTCAAAGCAACATTAACCAACCAAAAGTAACACGATAGAATTGATGAATTGCTCATCATAAGCGTTTTTGTTCCTTTGCCTGCAGTGGTTTTATAAGTAAAATATCTCAAATTCCACAATAGAGTAAAGAGTTTCCCATAGTCATGGAGTCCGATTTGAGTTTTACGACACTCTCAGTATAATTTCACTTAACTTGCTAACTGCGATACGTTCACCTATTTATGTAACTGTGTTCCTTCACCAGTACAGATCTATGTTTCTTTCTAGGCTATTGAATACCTTTCCATAAAAACTTTTCAATGTGGAAAGACTAATGAACCATGTCGTTGTAACAATATTTTGAAGGGCGGAAGAAAAGTTTACCAAGACTTTGGAAATAATGCCAAGATGGTTTTGTTTTCAGCAGAGAAGTGTTGCAGGAAAGACAATGCCTTTACATGAAAAATGAAATAAGAAGGTCCATTTTATGCCATATTTCAAACTTGACCAATCCTCGGAAAATGATATAAAGCCTATATACTAGAAGGGTAGAATACGGGAAAGCAAAGGGCTGCTAATGAATCATTTAGAGAAGAATGGTCGTGTTTGTTCCATGTTTCAAACTACAACTTTAGTAATCCAGCCTAATCCATTCCCCACTCCCAATAGTGTACGTTAAAACTTCCGTGTGTGCAGACTGTACACAACCACGTGTTTTATTTGAACCGAGGTGAAAATTTGTCTCACAAACCTCGCACGTGCATATTGAGTAACAACTTTTTCCCTCATAGACGCGACTTTAAACTCCATTTTCATAGCAGACGAAGTTTGGAACCATACAACATAGAATAAAAGATGTGCTTTAAATGAGCTTAAAAAAAAGCAAATTTCACATATTTCACATTATGAATGATCTTCAAATCTTTAAAAAAAAGAAAAACAGTTATGTAGATTTTCATTAACTTTGTTTACATGTTAAAGTTATGTTGATAAATATTTGATTGCCGACGGCGAGACTTATTTCGAATGGGGTATGGTTTACCAGTCATCAAGGTCGGTTTTAGTATTTCGCACAGTCATACACAACGCGTAGCTGAATAATCATAAATAACAAAACACACATTGTAGTTTTGCAGAGAGCAATAAGAACCCAGTCCCTATTTGGAGATATTGTTTAAAGATTTGAAGATTCGAAGCAGTCTGGTAGACACTGTACCCAGTCCCTATTTGGAGATATTGTTTAAAGATTTGAAGATTCGAAGCAGTCTGGCAGACACTGTAAGGAAAGCGTTCTCCTTTTTTACGTTATATGTTTCTTTTCCTTTTATAGATACCAAACCATTTTCCTTTACACGAGCTTTATAAGTGACATGTTCCAACATAAGTATGTAACATTGTTAATGTTTAGGGGGAAGCATACTCAGGGATTCGTAGTCGGGACACCTTAAATGCATAGCCATTACCCCCTAAGTGTACGCTAACGTAGAATCCATGTGGAAGCATATATTTCCTCGTTGATAACTGATAAAAAAAACGATTTTGATAATTGAAATAAGATAGTTCTTAATTCGTATGCTTTATATGCATGCGTGGAATCGAGGTAATGCAAGACTCGGAGAATAAATTAAATAGCTAGTCACTAAAAAATACATGCTTTATCTCGCACAACAAACGCGATCAGTTTTGCATAAACACATGTGCATGGAAGTGCACATAAACGCATTTACAAACCATAATGAAAATATAAATGATAAAAAGTAAATGGATAGAAACGTATACCAAATGAAACAAAAATACAATACTTTTTTTCTGCATTTGCAAACACATAAGTTGTGGCAACGTACAGAACATTTCGCAAATAGTCAAGACGATAGCAATGTTATAAAAGATGAATAAACTTACGTTTCAGCAGTCCCAGCTTTCTTTCTATAAATTGTCCATGTCGTGTACAGAGCTTATATTCCACTTCAATGTTCCACGTCAAAATCACTCAAAATAAATTATCAGCAATTCACTTGGCGAAATCTACTTAAAACGTCCTCCAGATTTTAACAATCTTTCGATTGAATATAAAAATTACAAAGTTCTTTTAGTTGTCAAGTTCTTCTTTTATTTACAATAAATATATATAAATCCAGAGGCGATGACAGAAATCCTCCAATAAAATCAAAGTACCGTTAGTTCTTCACTGTTCGACGTTTCGACCCGTTATAACATGCAGAACCAAACTTTAGAATTCTTAACCCAATCTAATCCCGGATTCGGTCGACTGGTTCACTCCCTTCTTGTTTGGGTAACGGTACCTCAGGTTATGAAATTCGATAACCCGTCCAAAATTTTATCTCGGGGAGAGCCCCTTTTCGACCCTTAAATCAGGTAATGATCGCACCTTGAATTAATTTGAATAGTTAAAACTAAGTGCAATGACTTCATAAGTGAGACCAAATTTCAATATATTTCGTCCTGTGCTTCAAGCAATAGAAAAGAAGTGATTTTCTGAAAAAATATTGTAAATTTAAGAAAATACAACGTTTCTAATTCGTTATGGGAACATCTGTTTGGGACTGTGTGATATATTGCAGTTTAGGTGTACAACAGGGCGAAGGATAGACGCCCGTTATATTAGGGCTAAACCAAATCCGCGCTCGATCGACCCTCAATAGAGGCAGTTTTACCCTTTACTTTTATTCAATCTCCAACTTCGATAATCCTTCATTTAAAACTTGGCGTAATTTAATTTGATAAATTTAACTTTTTAAAATTTTGTGATGAACAATTATAAACCAAGTAAATATATAATGGATAAATCGTTTTCCATAATACTCTTTGTTTTACGCCAGAAATGATTATATTGGTTTCGATTTAAATCTGCGATGTTTTGTATCGTATGTATTCGCACGTATAGAGTTTTGAAGAGGTAACTCTATCAAAAATGCAATACGCATGATTCTTATAACTTCGACAGAAGTAATTCATTTTTGATTTGTAAATTTGTTCATGAAATGATCTCGCTTACACATTTTTTTCCCTAAAATGTCCATGTTCAAATGTAATTGCTTAATCTCTATTTACGATCCATTTTATCAAAAAGAAAAGGGTTAATTTTAGGAACCTGTCAGTCATTATTGCTAATCACAGGTAAATTCGAATGCTCCGCCCCCTTTTTGGAGTGATCACAAAAAGACGCTATTTGATTGGACGATAAGAATGATAGAGGTATTTGAGGCGTTGGGTTTTTCCCGGCGACCCCTTATTTGTGTATCCGAGACAGGTTTGGTACGGATAAATCGAAGGTCAAGAATTTGTGTGTGGGTTCCCGATAAGAAATCGTTCTATTTTAAAATTATATCAATCAAACATAAATTTCAAAAGTAAGTGCTCCCTTACACCCTTTCTCCTTTATCGGAATCTGTGACCAGTCCAAATCGAAAACAACAACAGTCGATTATAATGAAATAAATTAAAACACGAATTGTACCGACAGTTCACCTATTCAAGATACCTGACTATGTTTGGAACGAGAATAAGACGAGTATAGTTTGAAAAAAAATGAAAAACAGTAAATATATAAAATGATTATGATTAACAAATTTTAGATACAAACGGCCAATAGGCTGTCGAATTCTTCCAAATAGGGTTCTGTGACTTGTAAGCATAGACATGCATTCACACGCGCACATGTTCTACCATTGTTTAAATGTATGTTTATGTAACTATTTTGCAGTGGAAGATACATTGTAATGGACGATGAATATTACCATGTTCAAGTCCTATTTCGAAATAAATTCTAGGTTTTGTTGGGTATTCCATTACTTGAAGCAGTTATAGCCAAAAATGATAAAGTATAAACGGTGAGAATGTCCTTGTCTTTTTAAATAGAAATCAAAGTTAAAAGTTGTGGGCGACAGTGGTGCAGTGGTAGAGCGCCGGACCCTTGTACCGGTATCGTATCCCCGTCAGGCGAGGTGAAAATTGCCGGGACTAATTCACAAATCGATGCGAGTACTGAAGTAGTATCCAGGAAGTAGTCATCGAGAGTGAATTCAATAAGCTTCAAGCTTCCGTCACAATCGATGTAAAATAAATAAGTTTAAACTAAAGTTAAAAGAGAGGATACAGTATTGCTCTCCTTAATTAATTTCTTATTCCACCACCACCGTTTCTTTTGGCGTCTGCGGCCTATGCCATCGGAAGCAGGTATATAAAAGAAATTGTTAAATTTAATAAGGTTAATACTGAAGAATTAGTTAATTCTCTCAACCTTATAAAGTAGCATTTTCAGCATTAAATAGAGGGTCTGACACTTGCTTCAATTTCGAAAGACAAACAAATAAAAGTCAACTTCGCATTCGTTCGCGTTCCTTGATTCAACAGTCACCCTTCAAACAAAAAGATTGTAACTGTTTTAATTCATCGAAGTGGTATGGCATTTTGGTCGAAAAACGTCGAAATAATCTTTAAGCTTGGCCGAGTCCCTCTTCAGCGAATTTAAGCTACGTAGAATTTGTCCAATAAATCCACCATAGAATAACGGAATAATGTTACCCCCTTCAAAAAGAGGCTTTGTTACTGTGAAGAGGTAATTTAAAAGCTGGCACGTTTTCTTATACTATTTCAAAAACAAACAAATTAATGTCAGCCATTTAAACAAGTGTTGTATGTAACAAAAGAAGTACTTATCGTTTCAAGAAAATACTTCAAGACCGAACATTTTGTTTTTACAGCAAGTGAGATTTAGAGACTTATTGGCCGAGAGGTTAATATATCTGACCTGACTAAATTATACACACGAACTTTATTTCATTCGATTTCTACATAACACTATGAAGTAATAGAATAGCTTTGTCATGCCGATCTCAAAATATTCTCATTTTGACAGATTTACAGCAATGGTCTTAATGAAGCATTGTAACAAAAGGATGCATCTCTTTGTTTTGTCTCAATGATTTCTATCTTATATAGCATAGCATAGCATAGTATAAAATGGATTTTCGTTCAGAGAAGTTTTCGTCGTGTTTTCCATATGAAACGGCCACAGTATTCTAATATAGGTTTGATAAAGTCAATTGTTTTAAAGGTACTTCTTCACACATTAAACAATTTGCTGGTCAAAATGAAATGTAATTGGAGCAATAAAGTTTTTGTATCGCTTTATAAGATTTGATAATAAATAGCTACTGAAAGCAAGAGTGTTTCAGAATGTGTCGATATCGAATAGATTTTATCTGTGTACGTTACGCGTTGGATTCTAAAACCGTTGCAACGCTTTTGGATCTGAATCCATAGTTACTCATGATATACAGGCTCTTAATAATTGAATACAAACTTATTTTACCCCATTGACTACTCTTCAATATGTTTCAAACAATAAAACAACTGCCATACAGTTGTAAAGAAATAAGATTTCAATGTTTAAGTTTCCTTACATATCCGATCAAGCATCTTTGATAACCAAGACCAATTTTCGCACATTCCGTGTTGTAAGACGCTTGGTATCCGTTTGACATTTATCCCCTTTTCGTACTGGAAAACTCTCAACCCTGTCGAGGAGGGAAAATGGGCATTGATTGACTTAACAAGTCTTACAAAAATGATCCGATGTGCAAATAAAAAGAATAATCTGTACTAAATTATGGTATCTGTTTATTCTCTGGTTATTGACCTATTACTGAATTCTGTAGACTGTTGAGAATATATTTGCATTATGTACCGTACATTGTATGTTGCATGCCAAGCCTTTGGCCTTTTTTGGATAAATTATGCCAATATGATTATCACGCCATACATTACTCATTGTGGAATTATATTCTGCATCATATCATATACATGTACACCGTGCGTAGTAAAGTTTATTCTTTAATTTCTTTTTATTATTTCCATATATCTCACAAATTTAATTTGCAATACCTTTAGAAAACATTCTTGTACGTATCATTTTAGGAACACAATAAATCACATGTTTTTTATTGGAATATTTTGACGAACTGTACATGCAGTATGCTATTTGCTGCCATTATAGTTTTGTAAGTATTTTTGCAATAGCAGATCATGCTATGATGGTCAATAAATACGCACACCTGGACTAAACAGTACGAATCTGGAAGAACTATTACATGTATTATGCCAAACTAGACTTTGGTTTTGTGTTGAAATAAAAACCTCAGAAATCGTAATGTTCCATTACGGTATGGGTTCAGTTAGATATTTGATGCCTGTAGAAAAAGCTTCCATGCGATATGTTTTGTCGTCGACTGTTATTACTTTCAATTAACACTAGCACATTCTCAGGGTATACATCTAAGAGATTCCCTCGAATGTTACCTAATCTCAATCGTAATTTGTAAAAAGGGAATACCCTACGAGTAAGAAGCAGTTACAGGCCAAAGAAAGAATCAACACTGGTCTGGATCTAGAGAACAGCGAATTTTAACTGAATATATTTTTAAAGCGATGTTAAACCTCAAAGATCGTTAACAATGTCGCTCTATGATTTTTATTTTTTTGTAAAATGTGTGTAATCTTTGGGCCGAATTTTCGACTCGAAACCGCTAACGACGTGTGCGAAGATGTCCGAAAGACGAAAGATAAAATGTTCTTGATGTTACGTTTCCGTTACACATGAAAGCAATCGACTTTGGAGGGGTTCGAGAGCAATTTATCCTTATGTGATAGTGGTTTCTGAAGTATTCTGTATTAAATGTGTCAAAGTAAGGAATCATGTAGGGTTTTTATTACATTATCCCTCATTTCAAAAACAGTTACAGTTTAAAGCAATATTCATATAATACAAATATGAGTTGTTAGTCCTTTCCCAAACAATAACGACGTTTGACCACTTTGTTGAAGACGACTTTTGAAAAAAAAATGAGGGAAAAGGGGAAATTGCTCTTAACGAGCAATTTTTACTTTTCCCACAATGTTTTCTGCCTTAGCAGAAGATTATTTTCCAAATTCATCATATTTTGATATCTCGTCTACAAACTCTTTCAATTTGGAACAGTCGCAAATTTGACGTTTGGTAATGGGTTAAGACGCCCCCTTTCCCCTTGCTCCCGTCTCGATGTTTAAGTGGACGATGGGGCTATGAGAGGGAGTCATATTACACGGGTCCTCCATTTACCGGGGCCACTTCACCGTGTCATAAATCCCTTGTCCGGCCATTTTCTGGACAATTGACTCCATAAGTGCGCCAAACAAAACTGACCAATTGACCAGCGTGACCCCAGGTCGCATTCCGGAGGTCTGTCATGGTCAGTTTATTTTCGAATAAAGTCGGGTTGACCACTCGGACCGACTACTGCTTAACCATTCGGATGATATAACTTTATTGGCCTTTTTTTACATTGATTCAATAGATAATTTTGTAATATTGCGATAGGCTGATCATAAATAACGAAACATAAAGAAGGAAAAGTCATGGCTTGAAAGTATGACGTCTAAAAGACATTACGACTGAATGATATTACCAAAGAAACTGCAACTTGGAGTAGTTACATACAAGATATACAGAGACTTGGATAAATTACAACTGCATAACATTATAGCTAAACACGATAACGACAAAATAGATATAACGACTGAAAAATATTACAACTCAGTCATAACGACATTAAGAGTTTACGACAGGAAGATACCACTACCACTGAAAGATGTTACGATATGGCTTTACGACATGAAGATATTACCATTGAAATATATTACGACTCAAAGAAATTACCGCTGAAACTCATTAAATGAAATTACATTGTACGATTAAAAGATAATTACATTGTACGATTAAAAGATAATTACATTGTACGATTAAAAAATAATTACATTGTACGATTAAAAGATAATTACATTGTACGATTAAAAGATAATTACATTGTACGATTAAAAGATAATTACATTGTACGATTAAAAGATAATTACATTGTACGATTAAAAGATAATTACATTGTACGATTAAAAGATAATACATTGTACGATTAAAAGATAATTACATTGTACGATTAAAAGATAATTACATTGTACGATTAAAAGATAATTACATTGTACGATTAAAAGATATTGCAACTAAGAGACATTAAGACGGTTATGACCGAAAAACATTACGACTTAATGATATTACGACTGAAAAATAACTACAACTGAAATATTTTTCAATTGAAAGAATAACAACTCAATGGTATCATACATTCACTAAAATAAGACTAACATATGAAATACTTTAGTAGGGCTTACGACTGAACGACATTGCGAGCTTATGATAATTTGAGCTAGATATATTACGACTTAAAGAAAAATCAGCCATATGACACTGGTAATTGTTTCTTCCACCGATATTCCGCAATGATCTTTCAAAACAGCTGAAATATTGCCCATATATACACCATTATTCAGAGTTAGAGATTGATTAAGGTTAACCCTTTCCCAAACAATAACGACATTTGAGCACTTTGTTGCAGACAGTTTTAGAAAACATTGTGGGAAAAGGATAAATTGCTCGTAACGAGCAATTTCTCCTGTTCCCACATAGGTTTTTGCCCTATCAGAAGATTATTTTCCAATTTCATCACATTTTGAAATGTCGTCTGCAAACTCTTTTAATTGGGGACAGTCGAAAAAATTTGTTGTTTGGGAAAGGGTTAACAGAAGTATATCATCCAGTGTCCAAAAGACTCGAACTTCGAACCACTCCAATCCAATTCAGAATCGCTACCGACTGACCTAGTGAGACGTGACTTCGATAATAACGTGTGGCTTTTGATTTGTGTATGCACAATGTAAAGAGATAGCGTGAAAAAGTTCAAAGGAAGACGATTTCTATTGAACGTATAATTTATCTATCAGGCTATCTAATATCTTTAGAAGGGAAATATTTACTGGTTTGTTCAGTTATTCATTTAAAGTTATTCCATTGAAACAAGCCACAACAGGCGATTTGAGTATAACATCGACTGTGATTACAGATATGCGATGAACAATTTCGTCTGCTCTCACAGTGATTTCTTCAAGTATGTTTTTCATGTGTTTTTTTTCTTATATGGATATTCACTTCTCATATTTAATGACAGATTGCGGTTGATAGTAGTTGAACCCTTGATTACAGATATGAAAGGAAATTTGTTTTCATTCATTAGTATGTTTTCATTCATCTAATAGAGTGACAAACAGAGAAAGCTATTTAGTTCAGGCATTTCTCGTTGTTTCACGACACATTGTTCGTGCCTTTAAACCAAATACAAAATTTGATTTCAATATGTAGTTTTAATTCTAGCCAAAGCCTGCCCCTTATAGAAACAGCAATTCGATGGGTTACATTCTATATTCAAATAGATGAGTTCGTCAGACCCAGAAATAAGGGTACTCTTTTGAACTGACTAATGCTTTCTTTTGTATGAATGCAATAAACTAATTGAATGGATGATAATGCAAATCTTCAATAACTGGTATGCAACAGGACTTCAAACGATGGTTTATATATAAAGCGAGAAAAGTTAGAATAAATGAATGTGTTTCTAGCCATACAAAATGGGTTCTTTATAATGTGGAAATTATAGATATCATAAATTAGAACATTACAAAAGGAAATGTGCGGAAGTGACGGTTAGGATCGGACACAATGGTATTTTACACAATAACCCGGCTCATCCGGGTCTTTACTGATGATTTAGAGCATTGAACTTGAAATGAGTTTGTATGGGTTTAAATCTTGGTAAGAGGAAATTTGAGTTTTCATGAGAGATAGTCTCTCGGCTGACTTACAGAACGCCGGTGATTCTACTCGCCTTGTCCAATCCTTATGAACGTTTAAGTCAGAGGTCTTCGACTATCCAAACAGGTATTGTAAAATAGTTAAGCAATTACTGATGCGATTTTAAGATCCAATTGAATAAAGAAACATAAAGCGTATGCACATTAATTCTCTCTGATTGTCCATTTGAATCAAAGTGTAATCTCACCCCTAAAACAAGTTCTTGTAAGCAGAGAACTGCCTCTTCTATGTTTATGAACTTTAACTTTTGTTCATACAATGTACATATACTGCATATCTATCAAGGGGAGGGGTGCTTTCCCAAAATGCAAGCTTATATTCAGCAGTGAGATACACCTAAACACAATCGTATGTACTCGGTTATTTTCGTGACCTGAGAAATACACCTCGTACATAATTGTGGGGTTACAATTTGTTTCTGCCCCGGCTAATAACACGTTTCCTGAAAGCATCCACGTTGAGTAGTTCAATGTATAGTGGTTAGAGTACAGAACTTGAAATCACGTGGCCCCTCTCCGCGTGGGTTCAAATCCTGAGAGGGATATGGATTTTCATGAGAGGCAGTCTCCCGACTGACTTACGGAATGCCGATGGTTCTACCCGCCTTAACCAGCCCCTTATGGGCAGTTGAGTATGGGGTCTTCCTCCATCATTAAGAGTCGGGCATCGCTACATAACTGAAATAATGTTGATGTGATGTAAAACCCATATATATATATATATATAGTTCAATGTATACGGAAGTATTGGACATCATTTTCAATCATTATTTTTGGTCGGTAACTTGTACATGATAGTGAAATTATAAGTTATGGTATATACAATTATTTCCTTATATGAATTAAATGACTATCTAGATATAACATTGAAGTTCTATATTTGAAAATAAAACAACAATTAAGATAGTCTTGAAAGAAGCAATATGGCGGCTTCCTTATGACGTCAGAGGTGTTTCCATTGGATAAACTCGGTGAGTTTAGATTGAACTGAGTATTGTCGCAATGTTCCGCACTGACTCAAGGAAGCGAGTTGAAGATAGTAATATCTCCTTCAAGTAGTGAGGTCAAACATTCCGAACTGTCATAAGTTATTTACTCGTGAAGCCATATAAAGTCTCTGATTTCACACGCTTGTGTGAAAAGGGAGGAATTCCTCATACCTGTAAATTCTCAACTTTGTATCAGTGTAAGTTGAAAGCATGTCTATCCTAGACTTGTAACATCCTGCAATTGGTTGAAGAAATTGAAATTAACTTTGCTGTGTCTATCGGAACAGTTACCTAGATATTGTGGTTGCGAAAAGTCAGATTTTGCATATGAGTAATGTCTCTATTTCGCCAAGTCACCAAGGTACCAGTTTGAATTTACCAGAGTATCGTCTGCCGTTTAATCGTAGGTTCACGATACTGTTTCATAGGGCGCACTTAACGTTGGCCGCTTAATATATAAAGTATAACATAAGATCAGCCCTTGAAATTTAACATATAATGATTTGTGGCTGCACATTTCACCTCGAATAGACGTTGGCCGCGTAATACATAAAGTATGGCATAAGATCAGCCCTTGAAAGTTAACATATAATGATCTGTGGCTGCACATTTCACCTCGAATAGACTAAATATGATATGATATGCTCGAAACAGAAGGTTCGGGAGCGAGGGTGGTGGGTTCTATTCTTTATTTATCCACACTCGGTGAGAACATTGGCTATGTACCCAGATATCAGAATCGATAGTGAATATTGCGGCAACGAGTTTCATCATCAACGTAAAATGAGTTATTTCAAGCGAAAACAGAATACGTCCTGATCTTTCAATGAGATATGAACTTTTATATAAAGGTTGCCATAGATCGACGTGCACGATTCGGGACCAATTCTTTAGGTACATGTGTCACTAATCTCAGTTCCGAGATATTGTTCCACAATCGATGTTAAATAAATAAGTTCTAACTAAAACAGAATAATTATCAAAACCAAATCTCAATCTAAATTTAAATGAAAATTTAGTAAAATTGAAGTGAGGCTTTTCACAGACCAACCTTCACGATTTGTGACGTTCGCTTTCGGTACCAATCGTAACTACTCGGGTATTTCCGTGATCCGTGTTTTCATTGGACAAACCCGATGAGTTCAGCAGATTGTTAAGGTGCAGGTTAGAATAAGCATTTCTTTCTGATGCCCCAAATCTCGGGTCATTATATTTTACAACCCGTTTGTTTTCTGGGCGATTGAAGTGTTAAAGAAAACACTCGACCCTGTGTGGGTTTGCCGTGTCTCTATAGATACCCAATATCAGTGAGACGAAACGAGGGCTTCTTCTTCATCGTTTTTTATGTCGTTCGTAGGCTATGTAAACAAACCGCCTGTTTTATTAGACTTAAATACAACCCCTTTAGCCCTGTTTACATAATAGAAGTGTGAATCTAAAGAATTGAAGATGTAATTTAGTGCGTTTAGTTGATTGGTTGGTTTGGATTTGTCGTTTTTAACACTTTTTGGGCTATATTATGGCGGTTACTTCTACTATCGATGATTCTATTTTTTCATCAATGGTACGAGACATTCTTACTAAAGCAATAGCTGCTTTCCCATCTTGTTGTAATTGTTAAGTAGTGACAGGCAAATCAAAAATGACATTTTGATTCTTAAAAGGTGCTTGTTCACACATGAGACAATTTGCAAGTTAAATCATGTCTCCAGTACATCTCATACAACAAATGGCTGCTTTACTGTCTTAAAGATATAGAAAATCTAATATCAAACTTTCCTTAAATCTGTGAACAACCACCTTTAAAGCGAGTTGAAAAGTAATGGTCCGGCTGGCAATCAAATGTTGAAGTCGGAGTCGCAGCCGACGGGTCTGTTTGGGCTGAAACAAAAAGTCCTTTCAAGGCGGGATGTCCGTACGTAAGTGGTCAAAGATCTGGACATGAATTCCCCACACACATGTTCAAATCACGATAGCGTTGAATTTGAATTTCCTGGAGAGGTATCAATCGTATCTACTCGGCAATCCCCGTAACAAGTCGGTAGATATACCTCGTAGGCAGTACATGAATACACCAGAAATCCTGGGGTAATTCGCCTTATTTCCGGCGGATAACGCAAAATGTACACAGGCACTAAATATGTTATTGAATACACACAAATTGGTTATATATCACAATTGAATGGGTTTTTTACCCTTTTCATTAAAGATGATCATATCAACACATCTTTGTTTCATATTTTGTCAATCGGCTCTTTTCGGCAATCCCCGGCTTGTTACGGGGATTGCCGAGTAGATACGATTGGCCCTTCGTTGCTGACCTACTTTCAAAAATGGCTCCCCATTACCTCCGAGGTTATTTTAAGAAATGGCCGAGGTGTTCCGAATGGAGAGGTATGCCTCAAACTGACTAACAATGGTTTTACTCGTGTTTCTACCGGCCCAATGGGCAGCCAAGTTATTGGGAAAGAGGAAATACAGTTGGGCTTTCCTCACCCATACTGAGTCGTATATCGGGATATACATGTAAACAGAAAAGTATTGACGCAAAGTAAGAATCCAATAAAACAAGCAAAACAGACTTTTCCCGTTGCCTACTGCTTTCCCATTTTCACTAAAAAAGACTTGGCAAGCGTGCCGTATTCTTGCAATAGTCGAGTTTTCTCGGCCCTGCAATTAAGTTTTATACAACTGATCAGAATAGGATATTCCCCGTTAGAGTAAGTCATTTTGGAATAAAAGTACAAAATTCATCTGCAGATCATAACGAATTAAAAGATTGGAAATCCTTTGCATGTGAATAAAAAAAAACTCTCTATACACAGACAAGTTCAAACGCGTTTTTTACAGACGACATGTTATCATAATGCGCCATAAGAAAACTTAGGTCTAACAGAGCATGCCATCGTTCTGTTATAATAATTGCAAGATTTATCAACTTGTAACAATCAATTGATTCGCCGACATATTTTCAGACCACTTTGATCATCAGTTCCAATTCCATTTATCGAATATTTCTACGTGCAACGATCATGGTTATACCCATTACCAAACAATAACGGCTTTTGATGAGCAATTTTTCCTTTTCCCACAGTGCTTTCTGTCCTATCAGATGATTTTTTTTTCAATTTCATCAAAATCTGAAATGTCATCTGCAAACTCTTTCAATTTGGGACAGTCGAAAATCTGGTGTTTGGTAAAGGGTTAAGAGTTGAGACGGAATGACCCCGTCAGGTCAGACGGCAGGTAAAAACACGAAAATGCTGATCATGTGAAACTATTCCCAAATCTCCGGCACGTTTTTGTCGGAGCGAGCGATTTAGATCTAATCTGGCAGAAATCATTTGTGACTTCCATGAAAAGATCAGCGTGAAGCAGGCGCTCGACTTTTAAATTGTCATTGAAAGCGTTTATGTAATCCCGATTTTACCTCCCAGCTACCTTTGCGACGGAGTTGAACCAAATACCTCTTATATCATTTTTAGTGGCGAGCCAAGTTAACAAAGAATTATGTTGACAAAACTTTTAAAACAATAATGATATGGACATTGATTATACTTTTGAATAAGGGGGACACGATCGTGGCAAAACGTGAAAATTGCTCATGATGAGCAATTTCTCGTTTTGGTCAAACTCGTTACTGAATTTGCCTGGGTCGGTCATGATTACATTTGCATGTGAAGCAATGGGTAAATATTTTGTATGCTTTTGCCGTTATTCGAAATGGAAAAAAAAAGGAATGAATATGGGAACTTCAAACACTCGCCGCTAATCTGTAACGCATGGTCGGGGATTAGGGAGTCAAATCGGGTCTTGTGACCCTGGGAAAATAAAGGCTATGATTAAATTCAAACACGTTCCCTTATATAGGAAATTTGTTTGTTTGGTTTCTATTGAAAATCAAAAACGAAAACAGAAGATGAAATTTAAAAAAAAGTACAAAAAAACCATATAAACAAAACGAACAAACAAAACGAACAAACAAAACGAACAAACAAAACGAACAAACAAAACGAACAAACAAAACGAACAAACAAAACGAACAAACAAAACGAACAAACTATCCTTTTTTCATGATATTAGGTAAAACCATTATGACAAAATGACTGTTTGCTCATACGGCGAAACACCTTAGTTAAAATCGGAGGTTCAAGGTTCGATCCCAACCCGTGCTGCTATTTTGTGCGAGCGTATTTTAACAAGTTACTTTTGAGCCCTATACTACAGTCCTTGCGAATCAAGAGAAAGCTGTTATATGACTGAATATAGATTGTCGTTTCTTTAAACTAAATATAATACTGTCATAAAAAGTTTTAAAACGTTGTCTTAATGGAGGAACATATATTTCCACAATTTTAAAATTGACATGTATTGAATTTTGTGAAGCGCGCCTTAATCTGATTGACAGGTAAAATACACGAAATATGCATTCTATTTATAGATGTGTTAACCAGGTAAAGTCGCTCAATAAATGTTTCAAAAGCGCGTTTATTTAAACCATATGAAATATCTACTAACACAATCAATGGAACATTATTGATTGAATACAAAGTGGATTAAGTGCAGGTGATGATGCAAAATGGATTAATACTTGTGAAAGTGCAGTGTTACGATTTTTTAAGCGACGGGGAAAAATCGGAACACTTTCAGAGAAGCGGCGTTCATAGTTTAAAGGAAACATTGCAGATACTTGTAAGTAAACTGTTTAAAATCATTGTTAAATAGTAACTATGTATTGGTGTTTTACCAATTTTTTCTGTTCCGAACATTCTTTTCGATTGCTTTTGATTGCAATTTTTCACAGGATATTTCAGAATCGGCAACTCGATTCGTTTGAATACCTGTTGTGTTTTCTTTTAGTCGAAAATTAATCAAAATGAAATCTCTTGTTCTAAACGGCTTACCTGGTACGATATAAAACATTGGTGAACCCTTAAATCAGTTGTTATAAATCTTGTTTAAATTTGACTTGATTTGTGGATCTCTGGCCCCATTTAACATGTAAATAACAGACCAAAAGTCGTCTGGGACTCCCCCCCCTCCCCCCCTCCCCGTACACTATACCGGTGCGTAGACAGAAATCGCCTCGTTAAAATTGTCATGATGCGGGTACGGTTGTTTAGACTCATTTATTGTTTTTATTTTAATGAAGGGTTGTAATTAGACCTTCATTGAAGGTGTCGACACGCTTTTATGATAATATAAACTAGCAAGTACAATCAGTACATCCATCATATGTAGTAGTAGTAATCTTTATTTACATCTCATCATTGTACAGTTATACATACATTTACAACATAAGATAACATTTCATATAAGATACAACGCCACTCCATTATGGGGTTATAAGAGATGAGTCTAAATGCGATAAGATACAAGACAAAAACATCTTGATTAAAGATATAAAGAAATCGACCTATTTAAAACAAGAGATCATAAAAAAGGATTATAAACAAAAGATACAAAAAACTAAAAAACCTATCATTACATTATAAAGTTATATTTACAAGTACTAATGAGATAAAAAAGGAAATGATTCTAAATGAACAGCAAAGATGGCATACTTAAAAGGAAAAAAAAACATAATATAAAAAAAGTAGTGATTTTACAATAAAACTATCTAGTGAGATGATAGCCAGGTTAGCAGTAAAAACCTTATTTCATTTTATCAATTTACAGATAAACTAGCTATAAAGTAAAAACATACGTGTTTGTAAGATTTTAAAACAGGTTTTGGCACAAATTCTTATCATATTTTGGTTGGAAAACAGAAACCGATATTTGTCATGGTTAGACATAGTAGGAAATTCGGTGTTAAAAGAACAAGCTTTAGTGAAAAGTTCTTTCCTAAAATCACTATAAATAGGACAATCCAAAATGACATGTAACTCATTTTCCACTACATGAGAAATACAAAACGGACATTTTCTGTCCTCCTATATATGTATGTGTGTGTTGACGCTGTTCTTTCCACTGACGCCAGACGATTTTAAGATGTCGCTCGTCTAATTGTTCCGACGCAATTAAGATGTAGCATAGGTCGAGAGGTTTGCAGTGGCAACAATTAAAAAAAAAGAGGGAACGGGAAAATATCTTATTACATCTGAAACAATTATTTTCTGTTTGTCGATTGTTCCTTAAAGCTGGACTTTGTTAGAAAAATGTTTGATCCTTTGATTGGCATCTCAAGAACATTGATTTAACTTCCGGTTTAAATATCGGATTCGTTTTGAAAGCTTAGGATATAAGGATACCGCATTCTTAAGCCGCACGATCAAAATGCATAGATGTCTATGTTCGTTAAAAAGATCTTAATCCTTCCCCTTTAATGTTTTTCATGCGACCTATCCAAATTTGAAGCAATAACTTGCGACAAAAGCCCCAAAAAATGCATTTTATTGGCAATATATATAGATATATTTTTTGTAGAAACTTTTTAACAAAAGAAAATTAATTGCACTTTACAATCAATGCTATCCTTTTGTCACAGTGATAACTTTTACACAAAACATCGAAATGAGGTATAATTGGGGTTTATAGGGATGTATGGGTTCCAGTAAATATTAGACCCATATCGACTGGATTATTGGGATTATCGTAACGTCCAATATGAGAGGGATTAACCCCCGTTCAAATTTGGCTCCCAAATCCCCCACCACCCACGGTAAGCCGCCCGCCCCTACCCGGGGTAGTTCGTACAAAACGGTACATCAACGTGATTTGGATGAAAATCCAATTTGTCGTATTAACGTACTAACTTTTATGATAATCCTTCCTTTATGTTTGGTCCGTTCATTAGTAAGAAGTTTTCCTTATTGGTCTTAATTCTGCGCTTACAATGTTAATTTGGTATATTTGGTAAAACTGTTAATATGGGTATGTTTATTGTCCACATGTATATAGATATATAGGAATGATCAGTAACATGGGACAATGGGGGTAGCCTTCATCGATCCATGCCAATAAGATAAAATTAAAATGGCTTCTCACATCCATATAAAACTGCATAGTCGATTTTTTTAAACAATTTGCCGTCTAATGTTGCATTCTGCGGCGAGCAAATAATCTTTCTAGCTTCCATTTTTACTCAATGTCATATACAAAATGGTTCTTCAATACCCGATAGAAATGCTTCTACTCTTTCTGTAAATTTGGCCCGGTCAAGCAACTAAGACATTTTCACCGTCGTGGCAACTTTTGAAATAAGTTTTCAATTATTTTAGATTAATACATCAATCATGGGAAATCATCGCCAATCTAAATATTACCCAAAATTCCGTGAAATTACACCGACTAGTGAAACTTTAGCTTTCCCATGCTGTGAGCCATTGATCTCGGATTAAAGGCCCCTTTTTCTCTCCCTCCTCTCTCTCTTTCGAATGCTAAAAGGGGTCAATTCGGTTGGAAAGGAAAATGACTCAAAAAAAGAAAAGAAAAAGAAATAATCCAGATGAAGTGTTACCCCAGATTAACCTATGCAGTCACATATACTGATCCAATGCCACAAAATAAGTCGCCTTGTAAGTTTGTACGGTGTAGATGTATCTAATTAACCATTATAACAAATTGTGACTAATTTGCATTGAAAATAACAGCGGCCTGTACAGTATGGCTAGTTCGGATGATCAAGACGTAAATATTTTATTCACATATATATGGCTTTTATGATCCGATCTACCTGCGATGAGTACAAAATGAAAACCTTCCAAAATAAAGATGTTTTATTTATGACAAACGCAAAGGTTTGAATATCCGAAGTCTTAATGTTTAATTAAGGATTATCTAAGCATGAATAAGGGTCCATTTCTCGCCAAATATAAATGTGGTCAGACCCATATTTACCTAATTTAGTAATCAATCATCCGACTTTACTTTCATCCTTTCATAATACACATATCTTAATACGGACCGCGAACTGGAAAAGGGGAAGAAAATTTATGTCACAAAAGAACTGACAGAAGAAATGTCGATATCATAATTAATACAATTTCATTTCAACATTTATTTTTTGTTGAATTAATTTTCCAAGCTATCGTATGCATACATTCAATTATTCATAAGAAATTGTATTTTAAGATGGTTTACCAAAAACTGTTCAAGAAAATCCGCATTTATAACTGATTAGTGATTAACAATTCATTTCGATCGAAAATGTTGTGATACAATTGATAAACAATTCATCTTTAAAAATAATATTTTCATGTGACAATGGGTGCAAGGACATTATCCCATAAATAGTATTTTATTAAATGTTCTTTATTTAGGAAATGTTGCAGAAGAGTCAGACATTTTCATGAAGTAACCCTTTCCCAAACAATAACGACATATGACGACTTTGTTACAGAAGACTTTAGAAAACATTGTGCGAAAAGAAGAAATTGCTCGTTACGAGCAATTTTTCCTTTTCCCACAATGTTTTCTGGCCAATCAGAAGATTATTTTCAAATTTCATCATATTTTGAAATGTCGTCTGCAAACTCTTTCAATTTGGGGCAGTCGAACATTTATTGTTTGGGAAAGGGGTAACGGGCTACAAGAATACATTACATTAATGACGTACAATTCACAATCGTATGAATAACAACGCATTTACGACTAAACTGAAGGAATGTCAGACATCAACACAGAATATGCATCGTCATTTATATAATAATACAGTCTGATTTTGATTAATTGCTGCAGAAAACGGCGTATTTTGTACAATTCGGTGTTGTGGAAAATATATGAATACTGATTACACGATATGTGTCAATCCCTTAATTCAGATTAATTCGTTTTTGATCTTTACGCAACTGCATGTGAACGTTTAACCCTTTCCCAAACGACAAATTTTCGACTGTCCTAAATTGAAAGAGTTTTGTAAACGACATTTTAAAATGTAATAAAATTGGAAAATATTCTTCTGATAGAGCAGAAAACATTGTAGGAAAAGAGGAAATGGCTCGTGACGAGCCATTTCTCCTTTTCCCACAATTGTTTCCGAGTCGTCTGGAACAAAGTGGTCAAATGTCGTTATTGTTTGGTAATGGGTTAAGAAAATATTGTGATAAAAGGAGAAATTGCTCGTGATGAGCATGACCTCCTTTTGTCACGCCAGTTTCAACCTTATATCACATAGAACATGCCATTATTGAATGAGAGAATGGTGTTTATACATTTCATTGTTATGCAGTTAATTGTATGTTTAACCCTTAGAATGCTGGCCAATTTTTTTAAAATAGATTTTTGTGTCGTCTGATTTCCTAAATCTGCTTAATTTTGTAACGGAGAGATACCCAGTGTAGCAAATAGGTTCGATCACAGGCCATCAATTTACTTGGCGGCTGGCCTGGATCTAACCTGTTTGCATAGGCATGATGTCGGTTACAGTTCTTCAAGAGATAAGACAAGTCAGCTTATATGCTTAAGTTCTAAAAAAAACGTTTGTTCTGTTGTTCTGTTCTGTTTTGTTTGTTGGAAATCGTTTTGCTTATGTGGCAATACCGTCTGTATAAGTAACAATGTTGACCGAGCGCATAGCGAAGTTTTTTTCCCTATTGCATCATTAAGATGGTAAAGAATGTATTTACATTGCATCCAACAACATGACCCTATCGGGAAAAAAGAGAAATCAATAATAAAAAACAACAGCACAGACAATGCAAAGTTATGTCACTGATTAGCAAAGATTAATTTAAAGTTAAATAACGTTTGTGATATTCCTGTTTTCCATACAGAAAAGCTTGGGACGAAATCATTTTCCGTCTAGAAATCGATGTTAAAAACTTTCCCGGCTAGTTTTTCAGTTTTTTGTTTTTTTACCTTTTTTAGATAGATCATAATATTCTAATTTTTGTGTATGAATTTTTTTAACAGTTAAATAAATGGTTAACACGAATGTAATTCGAATCAGACAGTGTTTTCCTAATGCCAATGTCGAATCCCAATCGGAACTACTCGGGTATTTCCGTAAGCTGTGAAATACACCTCGGATATAAGTGTAGGGTTACAATTTTTCGGGTAAATCGGCATCCGCCAATTAACACATTTTCTAAGCGTGCAAGTTAAGTAGTCCAAAGTGTATGGAAGTGTTGGACATTCTTTTAAATAATATTTTTATCAGTAACTCATATCAAATGGCAAAATTGTTGTTATGACATGTAAAGTTGTTTCCTCAATCAAATTTAACGACTTTTTAGATTTCACATATAATATCTATTTTTAAACACGAAAGTGAAGTGACGTCATTCCGCTGGGAACCAATATGGCGTCATCCCTATTATTTCAGAGGTGTTTTCATTTGATAAACCCGATGTGTTCAGATTGTGTCGAATCCGGTTTTTCTATTGATACGTTACAATTTCTGGGTTTTGTTGATGAATGCATTATGCATGATTATCTGCCGAATATTTTCTAAATGCAAAAAGTTTTATTCCTGGTCGTAAGTTTCTCTTTGATTGCGAAATTTATTTATGTACGAGATTTGTTTACAGACTGATCGGTGATGAAGTTCTGATTAAATGTTAAAAAAGGCACATTTTTGCAGACCACGCCTTTCTAAACGCTAGCGTGGGAGAAACCCCTCGCGCCTTTGGAAATGTATATGCAATAAATATTCCATTTCTATAGTAACACAAAAGGCGATTAAAAAGAACTCGAATTTCATTAATAGGGATTTCTCCCTTCTATGTTTTGCTGAAAGGCGGACCGCACATTCAATTGAATATAGAAAAGAGGGCCCGAGTGATTATTTAAAAGGCGATTACCTTAAATTCCGAACTGTTTTTGTATTCAGTGATCTCAAATACTTTAGTGCATTCCCAGTGGTTATGCCTACTATTAGATATACGCGATTTATAGATTTTCAACCACTTACTTCATATATATATATTAGCCTCTCCGATTTGTCACATCTGCTGAAAAACACGCTAGAAACCCATGTGATAAAAGGCTAAATTGCTCATTATGGAGGGTCCTGCGTGGCTCAGTGGTTAAGTTGACGAAAAGAAATTCGTTGGTCCCGGGTTCGGGCCCCATTGACATCTCTGGTTTTGTGGGAGTGACATTTGGCAAGTCACTTCAGATCACTAGCCTTGTACTGGTGGACCCAGGAAAGCCAACATAAATGACTAAAACGTTGTTAAAACGGCATCACAAACACCATACAAAATGCTAATCATGAGCAATTTATCCTTTTTTGACACAGTGGGTTTAAGACAAATCATACAGCAAGTGTATGTTTTATGAGTTCATGTGGTTGATCGTTTGTTTAAACTTTCAATTTCATGACCAATTAATGTCCCTATATGAAAACACAATGGGTACGAATGGAAATAATCTACCCAAGAGCCGAGTTGCATTTTACAGCGGTCCGATCTATTTATAGATTTCGGACGCGAGATTCCCTGTTGTACAATGTGTGGCCTAACGCACGAATTGCACGTGCATTTAGTGACGTCCGCCTTCTGAAGCACAAGATGCACGTGCGCACCACCACTAGATTTATAGACATGAACATGAGACTATATAACCTATACAAAGACTGTTTGAATAATTAGGTCATGATGATCCAAATATCCATTTGGCGTTATACTTTCAAAGCTATACATGTATAGTCAGAATCGAGAGTGCTTTATTGAAATTGTAATGATTTGTTATATATACGCTATGTAAATGCATTATATTTGACCAATTAGATCAATACAAGAAAAACATTTAATTACGTCTGTATAGCTTTAAAATACCAGAGGCCTCCGTGGCCTAGTGGTTAGAGTACAGAACTTGAAATCACAAATCCTCTCCGCGTGGGTTCAAATCCTGAGAGGGATACGGATTTTCATGAGAGGCAGTCTCCCGACTGACTTACGGAATGCCGATAGTTCTACCCGCCTTAACCAGCCCTTGTGGACAGTTGAGTATGGGGTCTTCCTCCATCATTAAGAGTCGGGCATCGCTACATAACTGAAATAATGTTGATGTGGTGTAAAACCCATAAATAATAATAATAATAAAATACCAGCACCGAAATATCTTAACTTATCAAATATATATGCAACAAAAACATTTGGTATCTTTTTATATCATACACCACATATATTATAAACGAAAGCATGATTTTTTCTGTTTCTTTTCTTTTCACATTTTACCAAATCTTGCTTCCTTTATGTCTGGCATTCTTTCTGTTAATAAGGACGAATATACATTTTCACCATGGAGTTTTCTTTGGCAGACGAATTTTTACTAGGCTTGTATATAACCCAAGAAACCGAATATAACGGAATAAAATGGTTTAAAATAGTGTTAAAACATTACGAAACAAGGCAATCGTCTCTAACCAGACTGTGCTAAACAGACATAGAGAATAGATGGTTGGTGTCGTGAATTGGAAATGTTATCGGGCAAGGCTTAGGAATATTATCCGGTGAGCCGAAGGCGAAACGGATAATATTCCGATGCCGAGCCCGATAACTTTTCCCATTCAAAGACACCAACCATCTATTCTATTTATCCTGTTACCTTTATGTATTCTTTCAAACAAATAATATACAAATAAAACACGAGAAAGAAGGAAAAAATATGTAGAGAATGATGTAAACATGACGTCATTTCGTTCTTATGACGTCATGATTTGTCGCGTGGATGTATTATATGGCTAGTGCCGGATATCGCAAATGTTATACGGCACCTAGTTATCGGTCCCAAAATGACACTAGTGACAGGATAAAGTCTATTCTTGATCTTCACCATAACAAACCAGTCTGAGCTGTTCCATTTAAAAACATGTTGTATACCAGTCTGAGCTGTTCCATTTAAAAACATGTTGTATACCAGTCTGAGCTGTTCCATTTAAAAACATGTTGTATACCAGTCTGAGCTGTTCCATTTAAAAACATGTTGTATACCAGTCTGAGCTGTTCCATTTAAAAACATGTTGTATACCAGTCTGAGCTGTTCCATTTAAAAACATATTGTATACCAGTCTGAGCTGTTCCATTTAAAAACATATTGTATACCAGTCTGAGCTGTTCCATTTAAAAACATGTTGTATACCAGTCTGAGCTGTTCCATTTAAAAACATGTTGTATACCAGTCTGAGCTGTTCCATTTAAAAACATGTTGTATACCAGTCTGAGCTGTTCCATTTAAAAACATATTGTATACCAGTCTGAGCTGTTCCATTTAAAAACATATTGTATACCAGTCTGAGCTGTTCCATTTAAAAACATTGTATACCAGTCTGAGCTGTTCCATTTAAAAACATGTTGTATACCAGTCTGAGCTGTTCCATTTAAAAACATGTTGTATACCAGTCTGAGCTGTTCCATTTAAAAACATGTTGTATACCGATTCATAAGTATGAATAAAGCGAGTTAAATCGTGTTTTAACGCCTTTGATGGAGATACTTCATCGAGGAATGTTTGCGGTTTTAATCGAATTCCCATTTTTCATTTCTTTACTTAGTTTACACCGGAACCGATTCTTGTATTCACTTGTTGGAATACTTGCTTTGACTTGATCGCATTTGACGTAATATGGAGATATTCACCCCGTGTTCTATTTTCTTACTTACAGTTTTCTGCTGTTTCAGGCCATATTGTTGCTTGAGCTAATATGGGCCGATCTCTTCCATGGTTTTTAGATCTACTCTGCATATTCGCAGATCTACTCTGCCTTTTATTTTAACGGGTACATAATCCGCACATATTTTTAAGGATATTGTCTCTTTATTGCCTTACCGAATGCCTATGGGTTCTACCTTACTTTCCCAGTTGAGTTTGGTATCTTCCTTCATCATTAAGGGTGGGGTATTGTATCATAAGTTAGATAATGTTGACGCTGTGTAAAACCTCGTATATATAGATTAATAAATAAGAATAAGTGTGTATCTGATGGGTTTTATAGGACGCATGTTACGGTGCATTGAGCAACGTTACTTTAAATGAAGAGACCTTCTATCTAACAAACCAACCCATTTATCGTGTCGATGTCTCCATATACTACAATGACATAAACGTTTAGATATAAAGGTGCCTCTGAGGTTTTTTTTTCAAAACCTCAAAACTTTTCAAGCGGTACTTTTGAAATGTTGATATGATAAAGAGTGGTAAGAGACTATTTAAAAAAATCCTTGTAATAAAAATTCCCCTTTACCAGAATTCCGAAACAAGCAATGTTTCTATCTGTCTTCATCAGCCCTTGTAGGCAATCAAGTTTGGAGTCTTGCACCGTCATTATGTGCATTGCATCGCATCGTAACTGAAATATTTAAAGAACAGAATAATTTATTTCAACTGAAGCATATACAGCTCAATGTTGATAATGAATAAAACTATGAGTTGATGTTTGCATACATTTGTATAGATACACAAACTTATTGTTGACAGGATGCGTAAGCTTAACAAGTAAAAAGTAGAACTAAATCTTAAAAAGAAAAAGGGTTGATCGATTCAATTTCACGCACTTATATTAATCAACTCTTAACGATTAGGGCCGAAGTTATTGTCCAATTTTTCATTTAATAACATTCTCACGAAGGATCATTTACATCTAATGACATCGACTTCGAAATACCGACAAACCGAATTTGGCTTGTTTGAATAAACACGTAACCTATCTACTGATTCGATACGATCTTTTCTACGGCTTTAGAAAGGCCCACTTTTTGCCGAGTCGATAGATGATGTACACAGGAAAACGGTTTATTTTTACGGTTTTATTCAAAAATCGAAATCGATGTCATTAGGTGTAAGCGAGCCTACGTGAGAAATTTATTAATGAAAGAAAGACTTTATAACGGATGAAATACTGATAAACCGAATATGTTGGCCTTGGATCAGCATGCAGGAAATCTATCGACTGAACTTCTTACGTTTTTCAAAAGCCCGTGATTTGGCGTGACTTTAGATGTATAGCAAAAATGAAATGTGACGATCTTCTTTAGGGGCTCCTTTGTTTCTTTTACTTAAACGTTTTCTCAAGTTTCCATCTGCAAGAGGGTAGAATTGGTTACTCAGAGGTAATTGGATTTGGGCTCCTTTTCTGTTTTCTCGGTTTGATATCGTCTCTTTATGAATTGAATGAATAAACTATCTCTATACAAATAAGAGCATTCACTGAAAAAATGAATGCATTTTATTGATTCATGCATATACTTGTCAACAACATTTCACAGCTATCTCCCTGCGTTTATAAAATACAAACATTACATGTGGGATTGATAAAAAAGGAATTAGTGCTCATAATGAACAGAGGTTGTTTTTCTATCAAAGTTTTGACTTGCTATAGATAGATTTTAAGTAAAGTTGTTGTAATCAAGAGTGGCATATGAAGGAATCGAAACTAGATAATTATGTTATGAAATTATAGACACGTATTCAACTCTCCCGTTTTTCGAGGGTATTAGTCGTAAGAGATGACAGGAGCGAATGATTTGTTTGAGGTGCGTCTTTCATCGACTTTAGCATCACGATTTAACCCTTAGAATGATGGGTAATTTTCTAAAAATAGATTTTTGTGTCGCCTGCTTTCCCAATTTTAAATATTTGCTTGATCTTAATGAGGAAAGATACTCAGAGTAGCAAACAGGTTAGATCACAGGCCAGCCGCCAATTTATTTGGCGGCTGGCCTGGATCTAACCTGTTTACATAAGCACAAAGTCGGTTCCAGTACGATAAGAGTTAGGCCCAGAAAGCTTGAGTCAGTGACTTTTCGCCGAAGTAAAATTTGAAAGAAAGCAGTACCAAAACGAAAAATGAAAACGAAATTTTTAATGGCAATGAAGGTAATCGAAATAATGATGATTATTATTTAAAAGCGTATTCTATCTCTTTTTTTATTTTTCTCTTTTTTTTCAACATGGCGTCCATATTTTACACGGATCGGCTTATACTAATTATGAACGCCTAATTTCCGTTATCAAAGTTCAAATTTCCGTATAAACCATTAACTATGTTAAATGACATGTGACTATTTTAAGAAGAAATCCAATGGCCCACCTTATCAAGTATAAACTGCAACAGGAGAAAACAACCCTCTCTTTTACCCTTATAGTGCTGGAACCGACTTCATGCTTATGCAAACAGGTTAGATCCAGGCAAGCCGCCAAGTAAATTGGCGGCTGGCCTGTGATCTAACCTGTTTGCTATTCTAAGCATATATCAAATTAAAGGAGATATTTAAGGTTTAGGAAAGCAGACGACACAAAAATCCTTTAGGTAAGTACCAAACGACATTATGAGGTAGGTCTGTGAGGTAATTACTCGTTAATCTAAATTAACACATCCCATCTATTTGTTTTTTCGGGACTGTGTTATAGCAGTGACTTGTGTGTTGTTTCCAAATCCCGGCTGCAAATGATGCTATTTCGGATCGGACTGTATATGTTTCTCAGTCTGATTCCATTCTTAACGAGCAATTTCTCCTTTTCCCTCAATGTTTTCTGTCTTCTTATAAGAAGATTATTTTTCAATTTTCGTTATCTGCAAACTCTTTCAATTTGGGACAGTCGAAAATTAGACATTTGGTATAGGGTTAAAGCAGTGACTTGCATAGTTTCCGAATCTAGAGAGCGAACGATGCATATCGAAGTGTATTATGTATGTTTCCAAGTCTGATTCGATTCTGATCTTTTATGTGGAGAATTTTAACGGGCTTAAGGTAAGCCTGTCCCCTTTTGAAATGTCGACTCACGGACCCCGCCGATTACGGTATTGTGTCCGATGATGGATCGGTATAAAGAATACTAGGTGAGCCCGATAAACAATTATGCAGCGACTCGTAATGAGACGGTCTAACGACTTAAGGTAGAATACCCATAATCCGCCATTTTGAAACTCATTCTTTCGTCGGATTACTACTTTCGTGCTCGGTATACATCGGTCGGAGCCGGAACTCTTCGGCGTAAAGCGAATATTTCCGGCCAACACAGATGTTTACTGAGAACGACTGAAATAATCCGACGAAAGAATGAGGTTCAAAATGCCGGATTATGGGTATTCAACCGTCGTACGGTTTCGCAGCATCCTGGACGTCCACTCGCCCACGATGTTTGTAGAGGTTTTCGCATGCATTTCAGTCACGTTCGTACATTCAGTAAGCGGACATTTGTCCGAACTGTTGCGGAAATGTTACAAGAGTAGTTCTAGCTTAGGATAATGCAACCCTCATGTGCCGCCTAGCTTTGGTCTCCGCTTTAAAGCCGAATAGAACAGTATGTTCATACTTATTCTTGATATTACTTACATGCGATATGTATGTTTCTGATAACTTAGATGAATACTCATATTTGGGAAAGAATGAAGAGGAACATGGGAAACGCTGGCTTAACCCTTTACCAAACACCAAATTTCCGACTGTCCCACATTGAAACACTTTGCCATCGACATTTCAAAATGAGTTGAAATTGCAAGATTATCTTGTAATAGAGAAGAAAACATTGTGGAAAAGGAGAAATTGCTCGTTACGAGCAATTTCTCCTTTTTCCGCAATGTTTTCCAGAGTCGTCTGCAACAAGGTGGTCAAATGTCGTTATTGTTTGGGAAAGGGTTAAGAGAGGAGAACAATATCACGAGATTGGTGTACATGTACCGTGGTTTTATACTTTATTAAGGTCTCGTCTGCAGCTGCTTGAGCTAAACTCGGCTAAGAAAACCAGATGAGGACAATTCTGTTAGATTTATGTACCTTGTCAAGTAATGTAACTTATTCTTCATTCATAGTGAAATGAATATCCTCAGCAAACTTAAATCTATACTCGAACTTGGATGAACGGATACATTTTGAAACTGTTTCGAGTTATTTCTAATTTATTACATCTTCTTTATACATCTGGACAGTTTAGATTTTTCTTTTTTTGGTTATTATCAAGATGATTATTAGTGTAATCGTTATTTTTACATATTTTACTTACTGTTACGTCTTGTGTCTGGTTCGAATGACAATATAAAGGAGGTTAGCTCATTAGCTTGTGTGACATTTTGTAGAAGATGGCAATCTTGAGGTTTGAGAAACGATAATATCTTATCAAGAAGAAATCTTTGTGTCAATCGAAGAAATGGCTCATAATGAATTAATTTTAAAATGTTCGTGAACGTTTTATATTCATTGACATACAATTGAATGTGTATATATAGAACCATTAGTATTCTCGCAAAAATTTCGAGAAAAGACAGTTGCAGGTTCTTTATACAGGTTGTCTCAATAGAAATCTTCTTGTTGAAAAATTAAGTTTATGATACAAACATTTTCTCTTTTCCCGAAATGTTTTCCTTCTGTTTGTAAAATTCCAATTACCCAGTTCTAATAGTACCTTTAAATCTTCCATTTCCTAATAAGAAAAGACATTCTTCAACTTTATATGTATCGATATCATAAAAGATAAATTGTTCGCCATTTTGATTACTTTCTTTGTATGTCGCATCTGGGCGTTTTAGTTTATGTGTTTCTATAACACGACTATTACGAGTTGACAATGTAACAATGGGATATGTCTAAAGACGCTTGCCATCTCAAATCATGACTTTAAAGGTATAATAATCGATTTATTTCATGTCCTAATGATCATTTCTTTTATAAAAGTTTTGGTTAAACAAACAACAAACATTTGAGATCCTATCTGGATCTTATATTATGAAGAATATGTTTTATAATCAAGAATAATTTCCAAATATTTTACAATCACTGTTCAAGAAGGGTTTTATAAACTTGAAAAATGTAATTTTTTATCAAGATGAAGTCGCAAAAACCCGGTGTCGACCTCACCATTGTACCAGTGCGAAACGTAATACAGTGTTTATCACGCTGCGTGCTATTCTAACGGGATCTTCAAATTAATTTCTGCCAACGTTTAGTGTGTTACCGATCCTCCGAAGCGCGGATTAACTTTCAAACGCCATTTTTTATTGCGATTTATTTGCTGTCAACACCGTTTTCCAGTGTGTTCACATTGACTCGGCGTTTTGCGTCACGCTACCGTCTCAAATACCAAAATTGTCCATTTTTCTTTAACCCTTATAGTACTGGAACATACATGCTTGTGCAAACAGGTAAGATCCAGGCCAGCCACCAAGTAACTTGGTGGCTGGCCTGTGATCTAACCTGCTTGCTACTCATAGTATATTTCCTCAATGAAATTAAGCAGACATTTAAAGTTTTGGAAAGCAGATGACACGAAAATCTTTTTTTAGGAAATTACTCAGCATTGTTAGGGTTAAAACCAAAATTGACGGTAGATAGTGATGCCTTCCTTCTATGGCAATCTTGTGCAATTGTTTGAATTTTGGTTAGGCAATGAAACGATAAAATGGGGCTTTTGTCCCACTGGAAATGAATCCTTTTACATTTTTTTAAGTCTTCTAAATAATGCGCGATTAAACGATAATGTTTGAATTGATGCGTTTAAGATGTAATATTTTTATATATTTGGTTGGCAAATAATATTACCATGTTTAATTAAGTTTAAAAAGGCCTTAATTGTACTTTTAAGGTCAAGTATAGACCTCACATTATCTTAAAACCTCTTACACCAAGTTCGAGTCCGTTAGTGATATGGTTTTAAAACGAAATTACCCGTTACATTAATACCACTGATCTCCGAAAATCAAAGTTTCGAGATTATTCGCCCTGTTTATATAATATTATTGATGTTTCAAGAGTATTCCTTCTATTTATATAACAGGTTTGATGTTCAGAAATCAAAGTGTCGATGGTACTTTAGAAATAATAAAAGATTGCGGTTTTTATGAACTTTGTGTCGTACGAAAGTTATTTCTATTTGCTCAAAACTCTCAAAGAAAGACCTTTCCTTGGCGGGGAGCCATAGATAAGTGTTTGTTCGGTCAGTTTAAATTAAGGGTATCTATAGGCAAATCTACGTAAAGTCTCATCATGTTATATTGTATCGAAACATTGAAATGTTGAATACATAAACTACCCTCTAGACCTATTCTGTAATAAAATGATTTGCGTGGCATTTTGATGTTAAAAGAAATTCTAGACGACAACTATAAAATATGAAAATATCACCACCTGTATGATATAAGCTAAAAACCATTGTAACAAAATGCGAAATTACTCCTGACGAGTAATTTCGCATTTTGTTACAATGGTTTCTTAAAGAGCTCGCTCAATGTGCGTTATATAAAGGGTTTAAAAACGCTAAATGCGAGAGTTTGAAACTTCCCCTCGGATCAGAACATGATGTCCGTATATGCTAATCCGGACTCGCACATTTGCTAGAGTATTGACGCTTTACTCTATGGAATTTTACGCATCAACAGCATGTGAAGTAACAAACCAGTACATGTATATCCCTAATGTAAAACGTATCGTTTTCTTTTTCTCACAATATTTTCTTTCTCATATCATTTAGACGATTTATTTTGCAATACTTTGTCGTTCGTTGCTTCTTTCTCACAATATGGCAATCTGAACACATCGGGTTTATCAAATGATATCAAATGTATTTCACAGCTCACGGAAATACCCGAGTAGTTCCGATTGACAATATGAATCAGTTATATTTTACGACGTCTTATTAACCCTTAGAATGCTGGGTAATTTTTAAAAATTGATTTTTATTTTCTTCTGCTTTTAAAAACTTTTGATATCTGCTTATTTTTTATGAGAAAATATACACAGCGTAGCAAACAGGTTAACTCACAGGCCAGCCGACAATTTACTTGGCGGCTGGCCTGGATCTAATCAGCTTGCATTAGTATGAAGTCGGTTCCAGCACTATAAGGGTTAAGGTCAATCTTGTTAAATGTAGGCGGCATTGAAAGAGACTTTTTGAGATCACTTGATTTCTGATGTGTCAGATTTTGAAAACGAATCTCCAAGGTTAAGATGTATATATGATACGCTCCATTATGAAAGTCAGGTATCTTATCGGAGGACGTCGGCACTAGTCCACTTGTATTTTTCTTAAATTGTTTTTCTAATCCCTTATAGATAGATATCCATTTGGTAAAGAAAATATAACATTACATGATAACACCATAGTAAAAGAAATATAAAAATGTAATAATGTTAGTAAACAATGGCACACCAAATATCAAGGATGTTACAATAATGGAAACGTGGTGTTCCTTTATTTCCGTTGTGGTCCTTTAAAATGCTGGCCCTGACCATGTATAATGTCATGTTATACTCAATTTATATATTAGATGAAATAAGCACCAATCCAGTGTAATATTGCATTTGCAAAATCTCTTTATTGTTTGTACTAATAAACAAAGACTATATCCGTATCACGAAAAGGTCGGGTCTTTCTTCTTATATGAAATAAGTAAACATTGAATTGCGACATCAAGAGCATTAGTTTTTGTAAAAGTTTTTAGTTCCTTCTGTTGTAAATAAAATACCCACACCAATTATAACACAGCTATCATATACTTAAATTTTTCATGGTTTAATTTGAATAATTTCTACCGTAAAACATAACAATTAAAATGTCCTTAGTATCATTGTCAAAGTGGAAACTAAATTAATACACAGATTATGTACATAGATGCTAAAAAAGTAACAAAAAGCGGTATTTTCTTAAATGATTTAAATGTTACTTTTCAGATGGTTATTCACAGGTGTTGAAAACAACGTAACATTCCATAAAATCACACAATCAATAATAGGCATTCAATATTCAATAAGTCGGCATTTTAGAAAATGAGATCGAAGTAAAACGGAATAAAACAGGTGTTGAAACCGACATTAAAATTCCATAATTTCAAACATACGTAATAATAAATCCCGACCCGCTATCGAGATAACGGGATTCGGTATCCTTTGTGTTTATCCTTTAATATATTTTTATGTGTAAATGCAATCTAATTTGAAAGTTTGTGCAAGAAGCAAGAAACGATATCCCAACATGTAATGATTAAAGAAAGATCAGACATGTACTGGCAGTAATGTCTGATCTGGATCACATGTGTCCGACTCAATTTGAAATAGAATTGTAGAAATGCTTGCATAAGTCAACCCATTACTTCGTGATAACTCACTCAAACATTAAGTTGCGGATAACTTTGGAAAACAATGTGAACAAGGATAAAAAAAAAAACAGCCTTTTTATGTGGTTTACCGGAGACATATTTGTATATGAGGGATTTGGTCGAATAAGATGTCGTACCACATTGAAAATGTTTATCATGTTCATCATCCTCCTGTTGATATTTTTGTCAGTTACTAAAAACCAGAAATGATTTGCTGCGAATTCTAACATAATCGGGATTGTTTGTCTTTAGATGGATTTAAACAAAATAAGAAGAAGGCCGTGTTAAATTATAAGAATATGTTTATGTTGAATGTAGTAGTAATCATTATTTACATCTCATCATTGTACCGTTATAAAACACATTTACAATATAAGATTTCATTTCATATAAGATACAATGCCACTCCATTATGGAGTTATAAGAGATGAGTCTTAATTGTATGTTGGTTAAAAACTCCTTGGTCCTGCTGGCAATTAACTTTTATAAATCAACAGGTGTTATTGCAGCCATTCGTCTCTTATTAAAAAAGAAATAATTCCATTTCTTGCAATATATTAACACTAGCGGGCTGTGCGGGTTGACCTGTGTTGTTCTTTCGCGCTCAAACATTAATACCAGATTTTCCTATCAAACGGGGCTTTCAGTACATTCATTGGTGCACAATGACAAACAAAACGTTTACAATGATCTAAACGTCAAACGAAACGCGACAGAGGTGAGAGATAATAAAGACAAAAAGTTAACAACGTCCTAAAAGTCAATCGAATAGCGGTCTAGGTGAGAGATAATAAAGGTCCGATTGAACTTGACCGCTACAAATACGGCACACCGCAGTGTGAAATTACACACTAACTCGAGGTTGGCGGGGACTTTGTGTCCGTAAATGGTCAAACTGGTCACAAACTGGTCAACTGGTCATCTTATGTGACCTACTGGTCACTAAAGGCCGTATTTTCTTATACACCTTTCCCCCCATATAATCTTTAGTCCGAATGATTTCGACGTAGATATTTCATTCTACGTCTGGATGTATTCGATATCGAAACACGTCAGCTGTTAAACATTTACAGAATGAATCATCCGAGTTATATGATCTTAGGTTTACAAACACAATCGGAACTACTCGGGTATTTCCGTGAGCTGTGAAATACACCTCGGATATAAGTGTAGGGTTACAATTTTTCGGGTAAATCGGCATCCGGCAATTAACACTTTTTCTAAGCGTGCAAGTTAATTAGTTCAATGTGAATGGAAGGGTTGGACATCCTTTTAAATAATCTTTTTATCAGTAACTCATACAAAATGGCAAAATTGTGGTTGTGACATGTAAAGTTATTTCCTCAATCAAATTTAACGACTTTTTGGATTTCACATTTAAGATCTATTTTTAAACACGAAAGTGAAGTGACGTCATTCCGCTGGAAACCCATATGGCGTCATCCCTATTATTTCAGAGGTGTTTTCGTTTGATAAACCCGATGTGTTCAGATTGTTACAAACAGGGACCGTTTCTAAGACCTTTTCGAAGACCTTTTCAAGATAAATTGTAGTCGACGGATGTTGGCAATATAGAACATTCCTGATATTAAGTATGAGGTGTTTGAGCCTCATGTAATCACGCTGAAACCTTCTACAGCATTGCAGTATGTTATAGAAGGATTTTCTTTTTCATTTTATTTTGAGAGAAAAATATCATTTTTTTTAATTACAACTGGTTTTAAATATTACTTTCTTTAACCCTTTTCTAAATGCCAAATTTTCTACCGTCCCTAATTGAAAGAGTTTGCAAACGACATTTCAAATTGTGATAATATTGGTAAGTAATTTTCTGATATAGTAGAAAACATTGTGGGAAAATGAGAAATTGCTCGTAACGAGCAATTTCTCCTTTCCCACGATGTGTTCTAGAGTCGACTGCAAAGAAGTGGTTGAATGTCGTTATTGTTTGGTAATGGGTTAATGGTCCTGTGGTTATCAGACTCGTCAAGCTAGTTTTGTTTGGAACATTTTACTTATTTTATTTACGATATTTTTCTATGCAATAGTATTGCTAAGAAATCAAAAGATGTGGTCACTATAAGGCGCATTTACATATATGTACATTTCGTCCTTATGGTTTAAGTAAACGATATAACTTGTACTTTACAAACAGTGATTGCTGTTGCGTTTATTTTAAACCATAGGTGAGGTATTGTGTTGAATCCCCGTACGTGGCTTTTTAATGGTATATTGACCGGTAATTAACTGGGGACCCTTCGTATAAAACCGAACTAATTCCATATAACTTAACCTTTCTTTGATCTTGTTCGAAAGTTTCTTTGACGACCTATATAATGATGTATGAGCACTTTTATGGGTCTTCTTTTTCTAACACGACATGAAATAGTTGCATGTATCTGTATCTGCATACATGTATCTGTGTAGTTTATGTTCTTAGCGGGGATGCCTAGCCAAATCTTTTGAAAGGAACATATACATTTGTTTGCGATTACCCGAGGAAACCGTATTGAAAAACTTAGGATGATAATAAAACTGCTCGCTTAAGAAAATGAAAGAAAATGGTCAGTCGTAAACATTCCATTCGCTAAGTGGGTCTTATTGTTGAAAAGCGAGCGAAAGTCATTAAGAAAATAGATTTTAAATGAAATTCGGGGTCACGCGGAAAAGGGGTCTCAATTAAAACAACCGTCCTAATAACGTCTTTGATAGATATATCATGTCCTTAGAGGCTGATCTGAGACGACATGTTCCATTTCTGGTAGATGTATGTTTGGGCTGAAGTTTGGTGTGTTAAGATATTTAAAAAAAGGGTGTAAATTGATGCGCGGGAAAGCCAACACGGGCTTATCAGCCTGATCTCACACTCTTCTTTACGCAAAGTTCATTAGAAACCGTTTGTTTGGAGCGGCAAAATAGAATAAGAACACGACCGATTTAGCATTTTAACCTTTCATAGGGGTTTCCAGCACTTTTAATCAATTTTCCATAACCAAAACACATTGGCAAATTTTGGCCTTGGTAACCATTCAATTGCACAGCTAGTTAATAACATTTGATATCACTGTGACACAGCGCGATTTTATTTAAGCAGCAAAAGACTTTCCTGTTTCACTTTGATTGCAAATACCTAATTCACTCGGTGCACATGCACGCAGGGTCGACTCTCTACCGAGAGTGCAAAAGAAAAGGTATAACGTTAATGCGAGACTAGAACGTATAGAAGACAAAGTTTTATTGATGAATGGTTAGCACGCTGGTATACGAGTGTTTCAATGGAGCTGAAATGACAAAGGTCTATTCGTTTTAATTTGTCACATTCTTTGATTCTTTATTTGCCGAACTTAGAAAGACCTTTGCTATCTTTAATGCTTGTAGTTCGATGACCTCACTTTGAAAAACTAAACATTCAAAACTACCTTTAAGCAGCCCAAATCATCATATAGCAGAGAATTAAAGAAACAAAAGTTCATATTTCTCCCCCGTTGTTTGAAATATAATCAATTAGTTGTCGATGCCTGGGTTATAACTAATCGAAGGCTGCATCAGATCATTCATGAGCAAAGTGAAGATGTGTTTGCCATTTCCTTTAGTTCCTCCCAACATTGTTTAAAGGCACATGAAAGGAGATGAGTACAAATAAATTACTGAAAAAATATATGGAGTTCTTTTATTATGTTCATAAAAGTCATGACAATTAGTTCAGGAATGCATTGAGACCCTTATTAAATAGACTCATTTAAAATAAGTTATTTTGTGCTTTAAATATAGTTGTCTCTAATTCAATCATCTTTATCAACAACCTGTTTGTTTACATATTCAAAATAATGAATTCTGATTGGTAGGTTCAAAAATGTGTGTATCAACTGTCAAGGTCAGAGGTGAAGAATCAGGAAATCTGAATTATAAAACTTGCTAATCTGGGTTATTTCTGGTTTACTTTCACATTTAAGTTGTGCTGATGGTGTTTTCTGGTGATAACTATTTGAATCTGTCCAAAAGTTTACCAAATAATACAGTTTGATATAGCATTAATCTCCTTTAATGGGCCTTTAAGAATCATTATTCATTTTATTGTTTCCAATAATATAGATGCAGGGAGATCCTAAAGGTTGAAAATTCCATATACAATAATATAGATGCAGGGAGATCCTAAAGGTTGAAAATTCCATATACAATAATATAGATGCAGGGAGATCCTAAAGGTTGAAAATTCCATATACAATAATATAGATGCAGGGAGATCCTAAAGGTTGAAAATTCCATAAAACTACAAGGACCTTCGTATTTTTCTTACTCTTTTAATCTGAAACATTTCATTTAAAAAAGAAATTGTTAACATGGAAAATTGTTTTCAAAACGAAAAATGAAAGGAATTTTAATACTCGACCCGGTCGGCTTTTTCATCTAGATAAAGCCTTGTGATCGAAATAATGTTCTTTGTGGTTTTAACCCTTATAGTGCTGGAACAAACTTCATGATATGCAAATAGGTTGGATCCATGCCAGCCGGCAAGTAAATTGGCGGCTTGCCTGTGATCAAACCTGTTTACTACTCTGAGTATCTTTCCTCGTCAAAATTAAGCAGATATTTAAGGTTTTGGAAAGCATCCGACACATAAATCTATTATTAGAAAATTTCCAAGCATTATAAGGGTTACGGCACGATTTTCCAAGTTCAATACACGTTATCTTATTCCACGAGAACTTGAGTAACAATATTGATAATTGGGGTTTGAAGTTGTTTGAATGTGGACATAATGTCTTAGTGATTCGGAACGAATGATTATATCTGTCGATATTAATCTCTAAGCGAGCGGTTTTGTCACATAGATAGACACAGATATGGTCCCTGGGCGGTTCAGATTCTAAAGGTCCTGGTTCACCGGCAGTACGGTCATAGGCCCGAGGTCTTTGTTAGGCATATTTTCGCGTTAAGAGAAAGATGTTTATATGCTTCAATTTTCTTTCCCCGAATCAATCCGATATCATTTATCATCTTTTAGATTAAGGGCGAATTTCTTTTGACAATTTCTTGCATATCACATTTTTTTATTGTTTTATATCGTATTAAGACATCGCCGTAATTGGTCATACTACAATGCATATACAGACAGAATACCGACTTACATACATAGTCCATGTCATTTAAAGAGGATGAATTTGTACAATCGTGGTATTGGATTCTTTCCCATGCTGCTCGGAAGATAGTGAGGATGCATTAGGAATTATGGATGGGTAGTATTGGCTTGTATTAGTAGCTTGGAATCATGGAACATGACAGTTTTAGCTGCATTGCTGCGATATACTTTTTACTTTTACTAAACTATTCCTGAAACCGACATTGATTTATTTCCAGAATGCTAGCTAAACATTGGAGTGAATTAATGCAAAAAAAAAAGGTTAACCTCTAAGTTTAATGACATTGGTGCCATATGAGTGAAATGAAATAAAAATGAAAAGGATACATTTCATAATATTGGCATACAGTGAATCGGACTGAGTATGAATGTTTCGAAAGATAGACTGAAGAACCGTCAAAATATAACACCACTTTGTGTACGACCGAAAAGAGAAAACGCAGACAAATAACAAATACCAACATCACAGTTTGTTTAGACCTTTCCTTTGTATACATGATGATGTTTCTCTGATCATGCAGCTTTGGTTTGGTGTATACATGCTTATTTATATATATAGTTTCTATACCATAATTTGGATATTGCTGGAGGCAAGTAAATTCTCCTTCCGTTACAATGATTTCGAACAAAGTCCCACAATACTTTTTTCCTTACTTTTGAACTTTACTTCATGATTTACTTCTCAAATTGCTTTCAATTTGGACCAGTGACGGAATCTTCCATGAAGGAATATGGTTTAACTTCGTCCCCGCAAAGTAAATACCAATTAAGGGGGTTTATTTAACTCGCCATTTCAGGCGTACAAATATTGTTACGTTGGATATACGTGAAGAACGAATTTGTTGATATCTATTTGTTTTGGGTATTTTGTTAGAATGGATAGAATGGTAACAGGAAAGAAATGACCTGAAGCTTTTTGCAGAAATGAAAAACATCTTCAGCTGAAGAAATTGCATTTTTATACGATAGAAAAATTATCATAGTTATGGCAATTGTTGATAGGGAGGAAAGTTTGCACATAAATGTTAAAGCATTTGTTTTTCAAGTCAATATCTACCAGACCAATTTATCTCACCTATCTTTATAAATGATAAACACGTTTTCGCCAATTCGCCCGAAGATGACGGCATTTAAAATGATTTCTCAAAAACAAAGATAAAGCGAATGAAAAAAGATGAAATATGTTTGTATAAGTAAACATATAATACAATTTGACAACAGAGTGCTAATATTCCATGGTCATATTGTCATTGTTTGTCACATCGCCTGTTAACATTACATCCTGCACAATCCTTAATTTCCCAGCGAGCGATTAAACCGTCGTTTATTATAATGAATGGGCGGATGAAAGGCTATAGTTTCTGGTCAGAAGAGATCTTCTCTCAAATAAAAGTAATTTCTATTGAATCATACCCATGTTGAGTCTCTTATAAATATAAATTGATTTGTCAACTTTTATCTTTGTCTATGTATAGTTCTATGAAATTAATTGGCCCAGCACTTTTATCTGTATCAAATTCAAGTTCTATAGATATGTTTAATGTTCATGAATGAGACAAACAAATAAGTATGTCAATATATACAAGAAGTCTTAAGTATAATAGCAGATTATACTTTAAAATTGTGGCATACTGATCCGAGGCGGCACTCTTTACAATTTCCGTGCATGTCTATTTATCGATGACGCGTCTAAGTCGTTGTTTGTGTTTGGTATTTTAGTTGAGTCATTACCCAAACATAGTTAACATTACAGAGGTATTACTCCGATTCTCGTATAGATAAGACATTTTTGGTAAATTGGAACGATTTAACTGAAATCGTATAGTTATGTTTAGTTATTTTGGGGGTATTTACACGATTGTAACAAGACTCCTTTTGTGACCTAATATCATTCAAGGTGACCGCGAAGAAATACAGAAAGTGCTTAGCCCTTATAGCGCTGGAACCGATTTCAAGCTTATGCAAACAGGTTAGATCAAGGCCAGCCGCCAATTGAATTGGCGGCTGACCTGTGTTCTAACATGTTTGCTTCTCTGAGTATCTTTCCTCAACAAAATTAAGAAAATATTTAAATCTTTGTAAACACTTGTAGGAATGTTTAACACAAATATACGCACAAAGATTCTATAAAGATTGTTATTTGGTACATACATATGTTTATTCCTATACTATTCTCCTTTAAAATATGAGGAAACATGAAAAGGTGTATTGTCAACGTCTAATGGCTCAACATAGTTGTAATAAACGATTTTAGAGTGTTCTTAAGCAGTACCCATCTTATAGTTCCGTAACAACTCGGACAAATGAAAGTCAACGAAGAATTCAGAGGTGTCCGAAATGGATTCGGACACCTATGCAACCTTCGTGAATATTCATACGTCCGAGATTCTAAGACAGAATAAGACGGATCAATTTTTAAACGTGCTTGTTCACAGATGTGGGGAAAGTTGGAAGTTGAAGATAAATTTCTTTCAAAACTGTACAACAATCTTACTGTTATTTGATATGCACTGAATACTGGTCATTAGAAGCAAGATTAAACCTTTTTTAATTCTTTAAAGTGTGTATACAGTGAACTATCATGTATATTTATCCAAAAGTATGACATTGCTTTTGAGATCTGCCGCATATCAACTGTACATACTTCTACTTAGACACTTCCTCTACTACTTTTTAATTGTATATCAAGACACATAGATATCTATGTCTCTGGTATATCAAACAAGAATACATAGTACACTATATTTTTTCTGGGGTATTTAATTTTGACTTCCAAATTTTCTCTTCTGTGAAAAAGCACCTTTTAGCAAATTCCGTCTAATAAAGTACATTGTTTTTCGAATCACCCAAACAAGGATGTTTAATTCATACAGTCGTGTATCAGGGTCATGATTTAATCATACATAGGTAAATAGTTTACTTACTGAACCAACCTATATATATATATAAACGATATCTGGGGCATGATTTATTCATACTTACAGACCTTTCTCTACGTAAAGATCAACAGCCTAAAGTCATGTATGTCACACGCACACACAACTAGCATGGACTTAATCGTAAGAAAGTCTTTAAATATAAAATATTTAGTGTATGGGTGAACGTCTGCGTCTATGTAAATGTTTTATAAGCAAAAATGAAATCATTTTTGTTGCAGTAAAAGCAATACGATGTTTGTTATATAACATTGACACACTGATGAAAGGGTTTTGTTAAGCCAAATGATAATAGATATAGGTAAAACTCGGGCTGTATTTTAATCGTATTACCTACATATGTAAATACACGATGCGTCGTTCAAAATGGGGTCTTTGCAAAGTTACTACTCAAAACTCAGTTTATACGGTGTCAAAGAAAATGATTACCAACATTGGGTTTCCGTATTATATATGATTATATATGACCAAAAGCATTTTTTTTATAGGACTTTGTTTAGCATCTATTAGTAAATCTCATGATATTAATCAGAAAAACAAAATAGAAGATTGCAACAAAAGCAGAAAAGTCCTTGGCAAGCGAATCATGATGCAGTCCCCAGTCGCCCGGCCTATAAATGGAAATTAAACGCAAACGAAGATCATATTCTAAATTTGTCTTAATGTTTTGATATTATTTTCTATAGTTTTGGATGCGCCTTAATCTTGTATTCAAACACGGTGGTTTTGAATTTCAGCCTGAAGAAGATTTTTTTTTAAAAAAACAAGAAAAATAGATTTCTTATTTTGAGCCAAGAAATATCCTATTTTCGAATTTTCAAATATATATTATATCATTCAACATCCGTTATCAATATACATTTAAGATATCTTATATCAAGTTGGATTTACAAAAAGCGGTGTCATGGTTAAATGATGTATATATTTGACACCAATCTTTGGATTGTATGGGTTTGCGTGCATTTGCTTCGGATTTCGTAAAAGAAAATAAAGAGATGAATATCTAACACTGAGGTTTTCCTGACGTCATTGAGAATCTAAAATGGAATAAACGGGTAGATATCTGATTATGTAAACTCACCCTTTATTAATGGTATGACGGTGGTCCAGGAGTAGGGCGACGGTCTCGGGACACGAGGGTCGTTGGTTCGAATCCCTTGAGTACCGGATCTGCCTTGTGACCTTTCATTAATCCAGATTTGGTGCGTGTACTGGTTATACATTCAGAAGCAGAATCGAAATTGATTTATCTAAGTTGTAAGAACTTGTTTCACAATCAATGTAAAACAAATAAGTTGAGACTAGACTGTTAAGCGCAAGGAAACAGATCATCCCTTTTGTGAAGATTAAAATGATAATAATAAAATGTCTCGGTTTGAGATCGAGCCCAAGTGAAAATAATAGCGAAATATTATGGGTCGAACCTCACACTAAAAAAGGGGTTTGGATATCTCGGATGATCCAAGCTATAACTGTGGTACGTAGAATGAAATATCTGCGTCTGGATCATCCTAACTAGGATTTTGAGGGGATTTTTCTGGCAAAAGGAAATATCTGTATCATGGAAAGGTGTAGTGACTGCCGTTATATAACTGAACTACTGTTGAATGTGACGTTAAAAGTACAGTCAAAACGAATTAAACAGTCTAAATATAAAAAAATTAGGTCATTGATGTCCCTTATCCTACCATATTGTCTATCATTTCTTAAATGAACTGAAATAAAAAGAATGAAAACAAAACGGTGCCATCTTAATACATTGAAGGTCTTACCGATTCCCCGTAACTTAGGTTTTTGAGATTTCCCTGTTTAGGAATTTGTGATTATCCTAAATATAAAGCAACAACAAACCACACTTATTCGGCATGAAAAGGGGAGAAATGATATTCATCTCTTGGTTTGGGGAACATACCACTTTGACAAAAGGAGACTTTGATAAATATGTCCTTTTGTCAAAAAAGTTTTATAGAGACCTCTGTGTAATATGCGCCAAAGACATAAGTGAGGTTCAATGTTTTATAAAGTACGAAGTTAATGTATGCACTCGAAATTCCACGTCGCGCACAATCCATCTTAAGTGTTAACCCTTTCCCAAACAATAACGACATTTGACCACTTTGTTGCAGACGACCTTAGAAAACATTGTGGGAAAAGGAGAAATTGCTCGTAACGAGCAATTTCTCCTTTTCCCACAATGTTTTCTGTCCTATCAGAAGATGATTTTCCAATTTCATCACATTTTGAAATGTCGTCTGCAAACTCTTTCAATTTGGGACAGTCGAAAATTTGTTGTTTAGGAAAGGGTTAATCCCAGTTTAAGGGGTGTACTAAAAGGTGTTTTACGTGTTTTGGCATGTGTCTAACTCTTACCCCGAGTGAGTTATTGAAAATAGACGACATTACAGACTTAACATCCAAATGACCGAGGGGAAAAGTGATTAACTATAAAACTTTTTTAAAAAGTAAAAACGAAAAAGCATTTTGGAAAAGGAACAGAACTTTTTTTGTAATGATGCTTTTCTTTCGAGTATAGTCTGATATGAATGCGTTTAAAGTCGTCTGCATCGCGCAATAGGGGCGAATGCCGTTTTGTAACGTCATCGTCTATCTAATCACGTGACCCGATCCCTTTCAATAGACGCTTTGGTAAATGATCGACTTGGAGAAGTTTGTTTGTTCCCAGTTCTTGTTAATTCGTAGACGATCGTTGACTCCATTATAACACTTGTGGCTGTTTTTATGAAAATATGGAAAACATTGTTGAAAAAGTATAAATTGATAATTTTCTGCAATCTCTGGTAGTATTAGGATAATTAATCATTCAAACAATTTTTTTTTTATTTTGGTCTTGAAGTTATGTTCCTTCATATGATTACAGACCGATTATGACCTAAAATGAAATAATTTAATATCTATCAAAATGTTCACCAAAGCTTACAGAACTATCATTCTTGTATCGTTATACTATGTTACAATTGTCGTCTGTTACTGCTTGTCATTTAAACACTGTATGAGAAATATTTTAATGAGGAAAGGGACAATATATGGCCAAGTTTCGTGTAAATTTAACCCTTTCCCTAACAATAACGACATTTGACTACTTTGTTGCAGACGACTCTAGAAAACTTTGTGGGAAAAGGGGAAATTGCTCGTAACGAGCAATTTCTCCTTTTCCCACAAGGTTTTCTGTTCTTTCTGAAAAATATTTTTCAATTTCGTCACATTTTGAAATGTCGTCTGCAAACTCTTTCAATTTGGGACAGTCGAAAGTTTGTTGTTTGGGAAAGGGTTAAAAGAAGTGTTGACTAAAGCGATTCTTATCGCGTCTTGTCAATTAAACCTTTACAAAGTTATGAAAATTATTAACTTAGATCAGATAACATCTTATACACGTTCTCTCCTTTATTACAGAATATTTTTTATCGCGTACTAGCTTAAGGCGTTTGAGAAATGGTGGTATCAAATAGAACATTTGCTCTCGAATTGCATGTCTCATTTTCTTTTTTGGCACAATGTTTTCAATATCATTCGGGTATTATAATTCATTCATTTGTTGTTTAATTTTTCTACTTTCTTTGTTTTTTTTTAAGTCATAATCTTTTCGAAAGGAAAAAATGCGTTCCAAAGTAGAGGGTTGCCAAAGAAAATTCACGGAGACAGACTGATTTGATGAGAACTGTATGGTAATTTTCGTCACGGATCTTCCCTAAAACATTTTGACAAAAGGAAGTAATCTCAACATTTATGAAAGAAATCATTGTACTCTCCAGAAGTACTACTTATAAATAATCATTGGGGCAGGGGTTCCATGGCTAGATTACAGGACTTAGATTAACATGGCCCCTCGTCGTGTTGGTTAAAATATTTAAATTTCCATAGGAGATATTCTCCCGACTGACTTGAGTATTGGGTCTTCCTCCATCATTTAGAGTCGGGCATCGCAACAGAACTTAAATAATGATGACAAATTAAACAATAAATAACTAATCTAGGACTGACTTGAGTAGTGGGTCTTCCTCCATCATTTAGAGTCGGGCATCGCAACAGAACTTAAATAATGATGACAAATTAAACAATAAATAACTAATCTAGGACTGACTTGAGTAGTGGGTCTTCCTCCATCATTTAGAGTCGGGCATCGCAACAGAACTTAAATAATGATGACAAATTAAACAATAAATAACTAATCTAGGACTGACTTGAGTAGTGGGTCTTCCTCCATCATTTAGAGTCGGGCATCGCAACAGAACTTAAATAATGATGACAAATTAAACAATAAATAACTAATCTAGGACTGACTTGAGTAGTGGGTCTTCCTCCATCATTTAGAGTCGGGCATCGCAACAGAACTTAAATAATGATGACAAATTAAACAATAAATAACTAATCTAGGACTGACTTGAGTAGTGGGTCTTCCTCCATCATTTAGAGTCGGGCATCGCAACAGAACTTAAATAATGATGACAAATTAAACAATAAATAACTAATCTAGGACTGACTTGAGTAGTGGGTCTTCCTCCATCATTTAGAGTCGGGCATCGCAACAGAACTTAAATAATGATGACAAATTAAACAATAAATAACTAATCTAGGTCAAAATGACAAACATATGGCTTCATTTTCATGTTGTGTTGTAAGGCAAATCTGTATAATGACCGATTTAGTTAACTATCCTTGATTTTGATTGGTCAATGTTTGTTTATGTCGAATATTGGTCAATCAGAATTCAAAAGCATTTCATTCGTTTCTGAGTTAAACACACACGAATGATATATCAACTCGGGCCAGACATGTCTCGACTACATGTTTCAAAACTCAAAATGACATTTAAACAATTTAGACTTGAAGCTTACGTCCAAGATCTTACATAAAGAAAACAAGAGATAAAAGTCTCTAATTTTAAACGTCGCGTTTACCCCATTCAAAAACATTTCTTATCAGTAAGGACGAAAACGATAAAATCGTGTAATTTTATTCTGTCACTTTATTCATTCATTAGAAAAACCACTTTTGAAAAGGGAAAACAAAATCAACTCTTTGGCTTTGATTCGCATTTGTCGATATGGCTTCCCCCTCTGTGACGCTGATATGAGAGCTAGTCTGTAACACAGGTTAAACCTGTTGTAGTTATCAATTCCTCTATTTCAGATAAATAAGCTTGTATCCCTCGGAGGCAGAATTTGTCGACCCAAGGACATTTAGTAGGCTTACCGTCTACAAACTGTATCGAGACGTTGGCTTTACAAAGATGATCAGAGGTAAGTCCTTTAGCATGAAATGTCTTTTATGTATATATAGTTCTTTATTTCAGTCTCATCACGGTTACAAACATAAACATCATATCATACATCAATATATATATATAATAACCATGCCAATCATAATTGAATTATAAGAGACTCTTCTACACAAATATATATACAGTATATGTACATCGCATTATATCGACATTAAGATTATATTTGCATATCACATTGTACCTTCACTAAAATAAAACTTATTTTCTAAATTATACGTTTTATATTGATTTGATTAAAACGAACATGTACGCTGATATGGTTATTCAACCTCAAATAGATTCCTAGGAATGAATGCAAAAAACTGTTCATTAATTATTTTACTAAATGATCAGAAAAAGACACATCGCTTCTGTAAAAATCGTTGAAAATGTCATTAAACCATGCATTAGCAAACAAAGAGAACAAACAAAATGTATTCCAAAAGATGGGTGGAGTCAAGAAAATAAAGCGTGACAAGTTGAGAATTGATGTACGTATACGCTTCACTTCACGATGACAGACAATTACATGTATTGTTGTCAATTCATACCCGATATACTGATATCATTAATAAAAAACCCCCGTATTTCTACCCCCTTAACATTTCTATAAGATTGGGGTTTAAGAGTTTTCGTTAGGATTCCATTGAATTCAATACACGTACTGGCAAAAGGAGAAAAAATTGAACATGTGAGCAATTTTTCCAATTTCCCAATGATATGTTCTGTAGAAAAGATTTTACGATTTTTTTTCTATTTTGGTTCGAAGCTCTTTCACTTTCGTGCGATCAAACATTTTTCAGTTGACAAAGAGTTTTAAAAAAGGGCATCTCAACTAGGAAGTTTTTGACTTTCCTAATTGACATCGCCCGTAGACGATATATGTCAAGATCCGAAGTGTGACATCTATGATATTCATAAATATATAAATAGATAATCATCGTGGAACAGAAAGGGAAAATAGACTTAACCCATTTCCAAACAATAACGATATTTGAACACTTTATTGCAGACCAATCTGGAAAACATTGTGGGAAAAGGAGAAATTGCTCGTAACGAGCAATTTCTCCTTTTCTCACAATGTTTTCTGCCCTGTCAGAAGATTACTTTTCAATTTCATCACATTTTGAAATGTCGTCTGCAAACTCTTTCAATTTGGGACAGTCGTATAATTGGCGTTTGGGAAAGGGTTTATAGGTCCGTGTTCACAGATGTGAAGAAGTTTGGAAGTTGAAATTGATTTGTTTAACACTGCACAACAGCTTTACCGTAATATGATACGCACTGAAGAAAAGTCATTGGATTAAAGTCAATTTTTTCTTTAATTCTTCAAAGTCTTAGACCTGTTTAACACGTGATGATAGTATGATGATTCTTACACACTAAATCGGAAGAAAATCCGGCTTCCATTTTAAAGGCACATAAAAGGAGATTAATGCTTTATCAAACTATATTAATTGGTAAACTTTAGGTAGGATTCAAATAGTCATCCCCCAAAAAAACCCATCAGCACATCTTAAACGTCAAAGCCAACCAGAAATAACCCAGATTAACCAGTTTAATTGGGTGATTTTTCACCCCTGACTTTGACAGTTGATACACAAATGTTTGAACCGACCAATCAGAATTCGTTATTTTGAATATGTAAACAACCAGGTTGTTGATAAAGATGATTGAATTGGAGACTACTATTTTCAAACACAAAATAACTTATGTAAAAGGAGTGTATTTCATATGGTCCCAATGCATTCGTAAATTAATTGTCATGGCTTTTATGAAAATAATAAAAGAACTCCATATATTTTTTTTTGTAATTCATTTTCTACTTATCTCCTTGTATGTGATTCATTTTCTACTTATCTCCTTGTATGTAATTCATTTTCTACTTATCTCCTTGTATGTGATTCATTTTCTACTTCTACTTATCTCCTTGTATGTGATTCATTTTCTACGTATCTCCTTGTATGTGTCTTTAAGTTTGATTGTGCTTTTAGTGTGATCATCAGCATTACGAATAATATTATTTTTTTTTTTTAAAAAAACGACATGTATTGAACCCCTAGTTATGGTGGTTAACCTTCAACCATTGAGACCTGTGTTTGATCCCCACCGGCACAACTGGTTTTGTTGGAGTGCCCTTCGGCAAGTCACTTCAGAACCATAGTCCAGTGTTCTTATAATAAAAGAAAGTAAAGCATATGAAGATTTGTTGACGCTACGTTAAACTTCTTAGAAAATTAAATCTGACCATTACTGTTTAAAACACAAGAAAGACGTCATATAAGTGAAGAATTATTGACGCTACGTTTAACCTCCTACAAATTTAATCCATTGAATCCATTCAACAGATAAGACGCGAAATGACATTCAGACACTAATGATTATTTCTTGAAAGAGAGCCAAAAAATCATATGTCCTACATTAGCATGGATTAATTACGACGCCCTGGTTTTTATATCGAACTCACAAAACACAGTCGAATGCACTTGAATGATTAAATTAATGAACCTATCGTATATCCATTCTGTTCTATTATACGGTTTGTCTATAAATAATGTGAACGATTCCATTTATCAAATTGTTGACAAATTGAGATTCGGTTTAAGAATGCTGTAAGTTCACCAGTTAATGAAAAGGTTTACCTCGTTATTACCTTGAGCGATCGAAATGGGTTTTGACACTTGCTTTCCTTTCATCGTTATAACTATAACGGCCCATGTCGGGGTTATGATTAGATAATTCCGATGCAAGATATACATTTCGTCTGTAATGGTCTCTCAAATGAAAATATAAACATGGTAACCTTTCCGCCGAATTGTCGATATATTCCCGGCAGTTATGGAATACATGTACATACGTATTTCTAAAAATGCTGGACATTATTAAAGATCAGTCAGCTGCTTGTACGCTTTGGAATACATGAGTCTTGAGTCCGGATCTCAGCTCAAAACTCTTTCTAGTGTTTTATTAAGTCAGTGCAGCTAGAGTTATTCGTGTCCCAACATCGATTGCTTACGATCATTTGGGGAAGCAGGGTGTGGGTATGAAGGAATGGTGTGTCGTACTAGTGAGACAATTCCAGAAACGTGGACATCATATCCTATAAGATACGCCACCACTTTGATGACCTGGGTACCGTTTTACTAAACAACTTACGGAAAATGTTTGCGTAAGTGATAATTGATTAACATGGATAATATCTTCAATGAAAGTACAATATTGCAATGTGACACGTCATTGGAAGCGTCTCGGAGAGACGATTCCAATGATGTGTTACTTTGCAATATTGCTTTGCCAAATATAGAAATAAAAGGACTTGTTGTTTTAGACTTACGCAAATCTTAAGCGTAAACTGTTTAGTAAAACGGGCCCCTGGGTACCGTTCTGCTAAGATCATTTAAGATACTATCCATGTTATATATTAAGGAAAGATTTTGCGTAAGTTGAAACTGATAAACATGGATAGTATCTTTAATGAAAACACAATACTGTCATGTGACACGTCGTTGGAAGTGTCTTGGAGAGCCGATGATGAGTTATTTTGCAATATTTTCTAGCCCAATATTGAAATAAGAGGTAATAATGTTTTGAACCTACTGTATTTTAAGAGACCCTTCTTTTGATATGGAATTTTATTTTCATTTACCTTCCAATGTATTATTGACATCAATAATCGTTTTTTTTCCCATACGCATTACGTCAGGCTTATACACAATACTTAAATATTTTGTAATAAACATAATAAAAAGAGAGTAATACAAATGAGAAAGAAATGAGAAAACACCATATTTGACTCGCCATGCACAATGCGTATATACCATATGAGTGATGAGTTGTGTAGTAACCCTTCAAGTGCTGGAACCGACTTCATGCTTATGCAAACAGGTTAGATCCAGGCCAGCCGCCAAGTAAATTGGCGACTGGCCTGTGATCTAACATGTTTGCTACTCTGAGCATCTGCCCTTATCAGAATTAACCAGATATCTAAGGTTGTGGAAAGCAGACGACAAACAGATCTATTTTTAGAAAATTACCCAGCATTCTAAGGGTTAGCGTCAATCTGAACACATCGGGTTTATCCAATGAAAACACCTCTGAAATAATAGGGATGACGCCATATTGTTTCCCGCGAGAATGACGTCACTTCACTTTCGTGTTTAAAAAAAGATATTGTATGTGAAATCTTAAAAGTCGTTAAATTTGATTGAGGAAACAACTATACATGTCACAACAACAGTTTCGCCATTTGGTATGAGTTACTGATAAAAAAAATGATTTAACAGGATGTCCAACACTTCCATACACATTGAACTACTTAACGTACACGCTTAAAAAATGTGTTAATTGGCGGATGCCGATTTACCCGAAAAATTGTAACCCTACACTTATATCCGAGGTGTATTTCACAGCACACGGAAATACCCGAGTAGTTCCGATTGGGTTATCGTAGTTGTAATTAGTCAAGTTAACAAGCCTGGAGTTAGTGGTGGCAGACAGGTGTTATGAATATAGAGTAATGTTGACATGAAGACGCGAGCAAATAGAAAATGATAGACTCATGTCATGTCGTCTATACTCGTGAATAACGATATGCTCATCTTACATGCGACTTCATTAAACCGTTCTCAAAGGAAAACAGCGCTGGTGTTTTCTTTTTATTATTATTTATTTCTGCCCTAGAAAACTTTTTTTTTACTGTCAAAATAATTACTGTCGAAATGACATGTCTTCGGTCAAAATATTAAAAGAGTAAAAGAAAAAGAATGAAAAAAGAGTTCATAGACATGTATATTTTCATGTGAGGTAGTCCCTCGACTGACTTACGGAATGCCGATGGTTCTACCCGGCTTGACCAGCCCTTATGGACAGTTGGGTATTGGGTTTTCCTCCATCAGTAAGAGTCGGGCATCGCTACATAACTGATATAAAGTTGACTCGATGTAAATCCCATATAAACATATATGCCAATATATGGAACACCATCTGATTTTGGTACTGGGGTCAATTTACTGAGACAAAAGAATAAATTAATTAAGTTACAAGCACTCCCTCTTGAATCAATGATTTCTATACATCATAGTGAAAAAATATATTTATAATCCAAATAAAAAGTTCGATTAGAATTGTTTATTTACAGCGGTTTTGAAACGTCGTATCAATTTTGCTTCCTGGACTTAATCACGATTTGTCATTACCCCCAATGTGCAAATTAATGTCAGATCATAAAAGTGTTATGGTATCTAAAGGATTCAAGCTCGAACTGTTCGTGCTTGAGTTCCATCTTAGCGTTTGATAATCCGAGTTCTTGAATATCGCTCGATGATGCTATGATTTGACCGTCTCGAATAATTTTGTTGGGATTAATACTTTTCAGATGGTTTGGTTTGTATTTTACACATGATTGTTTTCTTCGGGTCTGTGAAGTTGGCAGAGCGCAGAACGCAGGACATTCAGCAGAACAGTTAAGATAGACACGAAATATTTAAGATAGACACGGATTTGAATGTTCTGCTGGCAGAGCACTCCAGCAGGACAGTCTAGCAGGACAATCGGATTTTTTTAATGTTCTGCTGGCGGAACGCTCTAGCAGGACAGTCTGGCAGGACAGTCGGATTTTTTTAATGTTCTGCTGGCAGAACGCTAAAGCAGGACAGTCTAGCTGGACAGTCCGATTTTTTTAATGTTCTGCTGGCGGAACGCTCCAACAGGACAGTCTAGCAGGACAGTCGGATTTTTTAATATTCTGCTGGCAGAACGCTTTAGCATGACAGTCTAGCAGGACAGTCTAGCAGGAAAGTTGGATTTTTTTCAATGTTCTGCTGGCGGAACACTCTAACAGGACAGTCTAGCAGGACAGTCGGATGTCTTTAATGTTCTGCTGGCGGAACACTCCAACAGGACAGTCTAGCAGGACAGTCGGATTTTTTTTAATGTTCTGCTGGCGGAACGCTCTAGCAGGACAGTCTAGCACGACAGTCGGATTTTTTTAATGTTCTGCTGGCAGAACGCTCCACCAGGACAGTCTAGCAGGACAGTCCGATTTCTTTAATGTTCTGCTGGCAGAACGCTCAAACAGGACAGTCTGGCAGGACAGTCGGATTTCTTTAATGTTCTGCTGGAGGAACGGTCTAGCAGGACAGTCTAGCAGGACAGTCGTATTTTTTTAATGTTCTGCTGGCAGAACGCTCTTGCAGGACAGTCTAGCAGGACAGTCAGATTTATTTAATGTTCTGCTGGCAGAACGCTCTAGCAGGACAGTCTAGCACGACAGTTGGATTTCTTTAATGTTCTGCTGGCAGAACGCTCCAACAGGACAGTCTAGCAGAACAGTCGGTTTTTTTAATGTTCTGCTGGCGGAACCCTCTAGCAGGACAGTCTAGCAGGACAATCGATTTTTTGTAATGTTCTGCTGGAGAACGCTCCAACAGGACAGTCTAGCAGGACAGTCGGATGTCTTTAATGTTCTGCTGGCGGAACACTCCAACAGGACAGTCTAGCAGGACAGTCGTTTTTTTTTAATGTTCTGCTGGCGGAACGCTCTAGCAGGACAGTCTAGCACGACAGTCGGATTTTTTAATGTTCTGCTGGCAGAACACTCCAGCAGGACAGTCTAGCAGGACAGTCAGATTTTTTAATGTTCTGCTGGCGGAATGCTCTAACAGGACAGTCTGGCAGGACAGTCGGATTTCTTTAATGTTCTGCTGGCGGAACGCTCTAGCAGGACAATCTAGCAGGACAGTCGGATTTTTTAATGTTCTGCTGGCAGAACGCTCTTGCAGGACAGTCTAGCAGGACAGTCGGATTTATTTAATGTTCTGCTGGCGGAACGCTCTAGCAGGACAGTCTAGCACGACAGTTGGATTTCTTTAATGTTCTGCTGGCGGAACGCTCCAACAGGACAGTCTAGCAGAACAGTCGGATTTTTTTAATGTTCTGCTGGCGGAACCCTCTATCAGGACAGTCGAATAGGACAATCGATTTTTTGTATTGTTCTGCTGGCGAAACGCTCCAACAGGACAGTCTAGCAGGACAGTCGGATTTGATTAATGTTCTGCTGGCGGAACGCTCCAACAGGACAGTCTAGCAGGACAGTCGGATTTTTTAATGTTCTGCTGGCGGAACGCTCTAACAGGACAGTCTAGCAGGACAGTCGGATGTTTTTAATGTTCTGCTGGCGGAACACTCCAACAGGCCAGTCTAGCAGGACAGTCGGATTTTTTTTAAAGTTCTGCTGGCGGAACGCTCTAGCAGGACAGTCTAGCACGACAGTCGGATTTTTTAATGTTCTGCTGGCAGAACACTCCAGCAGGACAGTCTAGCAGGACAGTCCGATTTCTTTAATGTTCTGCTGGCGGAACGCTCAAACAGGACAGTCTGGCAGGACAGTCGGATTTCTTTAATGTTCTGCTGGCGGAACGCTCTAGCAGGACAATCTAGCAGGACAGTCGGATTTTTTTAATGTTCTGCTGGCAGAAGCTCTTGCAGGACAGTCTAGCAGGACAGTCGGATTTATTTAATGTTCTGCTGGCGGAACGCTCTAGCAGGACAGTCTAGCACGAAAGTTGGATTTCTTTAATGTTCTGCTGGCAGAACGCTCCAACAGGACAGTCTAGCAGAACAGTCGTTTTTTTTAATGTTCTGCTGGCGGAACCCTCCAGCAGAACAGTCGAGCAGGACAATCGATTTTTTGTAATGTTCTGCTGGCGGAACGCTCCAACAGGACAGTCTAGCAGGACAGTCGGATTTTTTAATGTTCTGCTGGCGGAACGCTCCAACAGGACAGTCTAGCAGGACAGTCGGATTGTTTTAATGTTCTGCTGGCGGAATGCTCTAACAGGACAGTCTAACAGGACAGTCGGATTTTTTTAATGTTCTGCTGGCGGAACGCTCCAACAGGACCGTCTAGCAGGACAGTCGGATTTTTTTAATGTTCTGCTGGCGGAACGCTCTAGCAGGACAGTCTAGCAGGACAGTCGGATATGTTTAATGTTCTGCTGGCGGAACGCTCCAACAGGACAGTCTAGCAGGACAGTCGGATTTGATTAATGTTCTGCTGGCGGAACGCTCAAACAGGACAGTCTAGCAGGACAGTCGGATTTCTTTAATGTTCTGCTGGCGGAACGCTCTAGCAGGACAGTCTAGCAGGACAGTCGGATTTTTTTAATGTTCTGCTGGCAGAACGCTCTTGCAGGACAGTCTAGCAGGACGGACGGGTTTATTTAATGTTCTGCTGGCGGAACGCTCTAGCAGGACAGTCTAGCACGACAGTTGGATTTCTTTAATGTTCTGCTGGCAGAACGCTCCAACAGGACAGTCTAGCAGAACAGTCGGTTTTATTTAATATTCTGCTGGCGGAACCCTCTAGCAGGACAGTCTAGCAGGACAATCGATTTTTTGTAATGTTCTGCTGGCGGAACGCTCCAACAGGACAGTCTAGCAGGACAGTCGGATTTGATTAATGTTCTGCTGGCGGAACGCTCCAACAGGACAGTCTAGCAGGACAGTCGGATGTTTTTAATGTTCTGCTGGCGGAACACTCCAACAGGACAGTCTAGCAGGACAGTCGGATTTTTTTTAATGTTCTGCTGGCGGAACGCTCTAGCAGGACAGTCAAGTACGACAGTCGGATTTTTTTAATGTTCTGCTGGCAGAACGCTCCAGCAGGACAGTCTAGCAGGACAGTCCGATTTCTGTAATGTTCTGCTGGGGGAACGCTCAAACAGGACAGTCTAGCAGGACAGTCGGACTTCTTTAATGTTCTGCTGGCGGAACGCTCTTGCAGGACAGTCTAGCAGGACAGTCGGATATTTTTAATGTTCTGCTGGCGGAACACTCTAGCAGGACAGTCTAGCAGGACAGTTGGATTTCTTTAATGTTCTGCTGGCAGAACGCTCAAGCAGGACAGTCTAGCAGGACAGTCGATTTTTTTAATGTTCTGCTGGCAGAACGCTCTTGCAGGACAGTCTAGCAGGACAGTCGGATTTTTTGTAATGTTCTGCTGGCGGAACGCTCCAACAGGACAGTCTAGCAGAACAGTCGGATTTATTTAATGTTCTGCTGGCGGAACGCTCTAGCAGGACAGTCTAGCAGGTTAATCGGACTTTTTTAATGTTGTGCTAGCTGGACACTCCAACAGCACAGTCTAGCAGAACAGTCGGATTTTTCAATGTTCTGCTAGCGGAACGCTCCGGCAGGACAGTGTAGCAGGACAGTCGGGTTTGTTCAATGTTCTGCTAGCAGGACAGTCTAGCAGCACAGTCTAGCGGAACAGTCGGATTTTTCAATGTTCTGCGAGCGGAACGCTCCAGCAGGACAGTGTAGCAGGACGGTCGGGTTTATTTAATGTTCTGCTTGCGGGACACTCCAGCAGGACAGTCTAGCAGGACAGTCGGATTTTTTTAATGTTTTGCTAGCAGAATGCTCCAGAAGGACACTCTTGCAGGACAGTCGGATTTTACAATGTCCTGCTAGCAGAACGCTCCGACAGTACAGTCTAGCAGGACAGTCGGGTTTGTGCAATGTTCTGCTAGCAGAACGCTCCAGCAGGACATTCTAGCAGGACAGTCGTTTTTGTTTTCAATGTTCTGCTAGCATAACGTTCCGGCAGGACGGTTTAGCAGAACAGTCGTTTTTTTTTCAATGTTCTGCTAGCAGAACTCTCCAGCAGGACAGTCTAGCAGGACAGTCGGGTTCTTTCAATGTTCTGCTAGCAGAACGCTCCAGCAGGACAGTCTAGCAGAACATTCGGGGTTTTTTTAATGTTCTGCTAGCGGAACCTTACAGCAGGACAGACTAGCAGGACAGTCGGGTTTGTTCAATGTTCTGCTAGCGGAACACTACAGCAGGACAGACTAGCAGGACAGTCGGGGTTTTTCAATGTTCTGCTAGCGGAACGCCCCAGCAGGACAGTGTAGCAGGACGGTCGGGTTTGTTCATTGTTCTGCTAGCGGAACGATCCAGCAGGACAGTCTAGCAGAACAGTCGTGTTCCTTCAATGTTCTGCTAGCAGAACGCTCCAGCAGGACAGTCTAGCAGGACAGTCGGGGGTTTTTAATTTTCTGCTAGCGGAGCGATTTAGCAGGACAGTCAAGCAGAACCGTCGGGTGTTTCCATGTTCTGCTAGCGGAACGCTGCAGCAGGACAGTCTAGCAGGGCAGGTGGATTATTTTTAATGTTTTGCTAGCGACACAAATGGAACATATGTAGTATAACAATGAACCAAAAACATTTAAACAATTACGTTCTTCTTAGTCCTTAATCTGTTAGACAACAATAGTACAAAAACCAGGTATCTACTCATACAATGCTTTGGTCATTAATATAAATATAAAATAGGGTACAAATATTCACATTAAGTCACTTATCTTAAAATACCATGTTTTTGCAAAAAGATAATGCAGAAACTACCTTGTAACATGAAACCAAAATGGCTTATCAGGAAAAACGACAGTTTTGTTGGGAACAATCTGTAACAATTCACTGTTAATTAGGGACCAAACCCAGCATTATCTTATTTCTAATCTATTTTCCCCGAGTTTGTTTGAGTATGGCTTGAAAAAGACGTGATAGACTGTCCTTCTAGCGCGTTTAGAATATAAAAAAAATCCGACTGTCCTGTTAGAATGTCCTGCTCGATTGACTTGCCAAAACTGCAGTCAAAAACAGTCCTGTTGGAGCGTTCCGCCAGCAGAACATTAAAAAAATCCGACTGTCGTGCTAGACTGTCGTGTAAGAGCGTTCCGCCAGCAGAACGTTAAAAAATCCGACTGTCCTGCTAGACTGTCCTGTTGGAGCGTTCCGCCAGCAGAACATTGAAAAAATCCGACTGTCCTGCTAGACTGTCCTGTTGGAGCGTTCTGCCAGCAGAACATTAAACAAATCTGACTGTCCTGCTACACTATCCTGTTGGAGCGTTCCGCCAGCAGAACGTTAAAAAATCCGACTGTCCTGCTAGACTGTCCTGTTGGAGCGTTCCGCCAGCAGAACATTAAAAAAATCCGACTGTTCTGCTAGACTGTCCTGTTGGAGCGTTCCGCCAGCAGAACATTAAAAAAATCCGACTGTCCTGCTAGACTGTCCTGTTGGAGCGTTCCGCCAGCAAAACATTAAAAAAAACTCGACTCTCCTGCTAGATTGTCCTGCTGGAGCGTTCTGCCAGCAGAACATTAGAAATATCTGACTGTCCTGCTAGACTGTCCTGTTGGAGCGTTCCGCCAGCAGAACATTTAAAAAACTCGACTGTCCTGCTAAACTGTCCTGTTGGAGCGTTCCGCCAGCAGAACATTAAGAAAATCCGACTGTACTGCTAAACTGTCCTGTTGGAGCGTTCCGCTAGCAGAACATTAAAAAAATCCGACTGTCCTGCTAGACTGTCCTGTTGGAGCGTTCCGCCAGCAGAACATTAAAGAAATCCGACTGTCCTGCTAGACTGTCCTGCTGGAGCGTTCCGCCAGCAGAACATTAAAAAAATCCGACTGTCCTGCTAGACTGTCCTGTTGGAGCGTTCCGCCAGCGGAACATTAAAAAAAATCCGACTGTCCTGCTAGACTGTTCTGTTAGAGCGTTCTGCCAGCAGAACATTAAAAAAATCTGACTGTCGTGCTACACTATCCTGATAGAGCGTTTTGCCAGCAGAACATTAAATAAGTCCGACTGTTGTGCTAGAATGTCCTGCTGGAGCGTTCTGCCAGCAGAACATTAAAAAAATCCGACTGTCCTGCAAGACTGTCCCGTTAGAGCGTTCTGCCTGCAGAACATTAAAAAAATCCGGCTGTCCTGCTAGACTGTTCTGTTAGAGCGTTCTGCCAGCAGAACATTAAAAAACCCAACTGTCGTGCTAGGCTGTCCTGCTAGAGCGTTCCGCCAGCAGAACATTAAAAAAACTCGACTGTCCTGCTAGACTTTCCTGTTGGAGCATTCTGCCAGCAGAACAATAAAAAAATCCGACTGTCTTGCTAGACTGTACTGTTTGAGCGTTCCGCTAGCAGAACATTAAATAAATCCGTCTGTCCTGCTGGACTGTCCTGTTGGAGCGTTCTGCCAGCAGAACATCAAAAAAAATCCGACTGTCCTGCTAGACTGTCCGGCTGGAGTGTTCCGCCAGCAGAACATTAAACAAATCCGACTGTCCTGCTAGACTGTCCTGTTAGGTCGTTCCGCCAGCAGAACATTAAAAAAATCCGACTGTCCTGCTAGACTGTCCTGTTAGAGCGTTCCGCCAGCAGAACATTAAAGAAATCCGACTGTCCTTCTAGACTGTCCTGCTGGCGTGTTCCGCTAGCAGAACATTTAAAAATGCCGACTGTCGTGCTAGAATGTCCTGCTGGAGCGTTCTGCCAGCAGAACATTAAAGAAATCAAACTGTTCTGTTAGACTGTCCTACTGGAGCGTTCTGCCAGCAACACATTAAAAAATCTGACTGCCGTGCAAGACTGTCCTGCTAGAGCGTTCTGCCAGCAGAACATTAATAAAACTCGACTGTCTTGGTAGACTGTCCTGTTGGAGCGTTCTGCCAGCAGAACATTAAGAAAACTCGACTGTCCTGCTAGACTGTCCTGTTGGAGCGTTCTGCCAGCAAAACATTAAAAAAATCCGACTGTCTTGCTAGACTGTCCTGTTAGAGCGTTCTGCCAGCAGAACATTAAGAAAATCCGACTGTCCTGCCACACTATCCTGTTGAAGCGTTCCGCCAGCAGAACATTAAAAAAATCCGACTGTCGTGCTAGACTGTCGTGTAAGAGCGTTCCGCCAGCAGAACATTAAAAAAATCTGACTGTCCTGCTAGACTGTCCTGTTGGAGCGTTCCGCCAGCAGAACATTAAAAAAATCCGACTGTCCTGCTAGACTGTCCTGTTGGAGCGTTCTGCCAGCAGAACATTAAACAAATCTGACTGTCCTGCTACACTATCCTGTTGGAGCGTTCCGCCAGCAGAACGTTAAAAAATCCGACTGTCCTGCTAGACTGTCCTGTTGGAGCGTTCCCCCAGCAGAACATTAAAAAAATCCGACTGTTCTGCTAGACTGTCCTGTTGGAGCGTTCCACCAGCAGAACATTAAAAAAATCCGACTGTCCTGCTAAACTGTCCTGTTGGAGCGTTCCGCCAGCAGAACATTAAACAAATCCGACTGTTCTGCTAGACTGTCCTGCTAGAGCGTTCTGCCAGCAGAACATTAAACAAATCTGACTGTCCTGCTACACTATCCTGTTTGAGCGTTCTGCCAGCAGAACATTAAAAAAATCCGACTGTCCTGCTAGACTGTCCTGTTGGAGCGTTCCGCCAGCAGAACATTAATCAAATCCGACTGTCCTGCTAGACTGTCCTGTTGGAGCGTTCCGCCAGCAGAACATTAAAAAATCCGACTGTTCTGCTAGACTGTCCTGTTGGAGCGTTCCGCCAGCAGAACATTAAAAAAATCCGACTGACCTGCTAAACTGTCCTGTTGGAGCGTTCCGCCAGCAGAACTTTAAAAAAATCCGACTGTTCTGCTGGACTGTCCTGCAAGAGCGTTCTGCCAGCAGAACATTAAACAAATCCGACTGTTCTGCTAGACTGTCCTGCTAGAGCGTTCTGCCAGCAGAACATTAAAGAAATCCGACTGTCCTGCTAGACTGTCCTGTTAGAGCGTTCCGCCAGCAGAACATTTAAAAAATCCGACTGTCCTGCTAGACTGTCCTGTTGGAGCGTTCCGCCAGCAGAACATTAAAAAAAATCCGACTGTCCTGGTAGACTGTTCTGTTAGAGCGTTCTGCCAGCAGAACATTAAAAAAATCTGACTGTCGTGCTACACTATCCTGATAGAGCGTTTTGCCAGCAGAACATTAAATAAGTCCGACTGTTGTGCTAGAATGTCCTGCTGGAGCGTTCTGCCAGCAGAACATTAAAAAAATCCGACTGTCCTGCAAGACTGTCCCGTTAGAGCGTTCTGCCTGCAGAACATTAAAAAAATCCGGCTGTCCTGCTAGACTGTTCTGTTAGAGCGTTCTGCCAGCAGAACATTCAAAAACCCAACTGTCGTGCTAGGCTGTCCTGCTAGAGCGTTCCGCCAGCAGAACATTAAAAAAACTCGACTGTCCTGCTAGACTTTCCTGTTGGAGCGTTCTGCCAGCAGAACAATAAAAAAATCCGACTGTCTTGCTAGACTGTCCTGTTTGAGCGTTCCGCCAGCAGAACATTAAATAAATCCGACTGTCCTGCTGGACTGTCCTGTTGGAGCGTTCTGCCAGCAGAACATCAAAAAATCCGACTGTCCTGCTAGACTGTCCGGCTGGAGCGTTCCGCCAGCAGAACATTAAACAAATCCGACTGTCCTGCTAGACTGTCCTGTTAGGTCGTTCCGCCAGCAGAACATTAAAAAAATCCGACTGTCCTGCTAGACTGTCCTGTTAGAGCGTTCCGCCAGCAGAACATTAAAGAAATCCGACTGTCCTTCTAGACTGTCCTGCTGGCGTGTTCCGCTAGCAGAACATTTAAAAATGCCGACTGTCGTGCTAGAATGTCCTGCTGGAGCGTTCTGCCAGCAGAACATTAAAGAAATCCGACTGTTCTGTTAGACTGTCCTACTGGAGCGTTCTGCCAGCAACACATTAAAAAATCTGACTGCCGTGCAAGACTGTCCTGCTAGAGCGTTCTGCCAGCAGAACATTAATAAAACTCGACTGTCTTGGTAGACTGTCCTGTTGGAGCGTTCTGCCAGCAGAACATTAAGAAAACTCGACTGTCCTGCTAGACTGTCCTGTTGGAGCGTTCTGCCAGCAAAACATTAAAAAATCCGACTGTCTTGCTAGACTGTCCTGTTAGAGCGTTCTGCCAGCAGAACATTAAGAAAATCCGACTGTCCTGCCACACTATCCTGTTGAAGCGTTCCGCCAGCAGAACATTAAAAAAAAGTCCAACTGTCGTGCTAGACTGTCCTGTTGGAGCGTTTTGCCAGCAAAACATTGAAAAAAACCCGACTGTCCTGCTAGACTGCCCTGCTGGAGCGTTCCGCCAGCAGAACATTTAAAAAATCCGACTGTCCTGCTAGACTGTCCTGCTGGGTTGTCCCGCTAGCAGAACATTTAATTAAATCCGACTGTCCTGCTAGACTGTCCTGCTGGGGTGTCCTGCTAGCAGAACATTTAATTTAATCCGACTGTCCTGCTAGACTGTCCTGCTGGAGCGTTCTGCTAGCAGAACATTGAAAAATCCGACGGTTCTGCTAGACTGTCCTGCTGGAGTGCTCTGCCAGCAGAACATTCGAATCCGTGTCTATCTTTAATATTCCGTGTCTATCTTAACTGTTCTGCTGAATGTCCTGCGTTCTGCGCTCTGCCAACTTCACAGACCTGTTTTCTTCGCGAATGTCTGGCGTACATAACTATCGAATTACCGAAGCGCCGTGAAGGGATAACGGCATATTAATGTGATATTTAATTACAACGTCGAGGTTATTGCTGCGCTATCAACCCTTTATTCATTTATTAGATGTGGTTTTACATCGCGTCAACATTATTTCGGCTATGTTTCGATGCCTGAGTCTAAATTATGCAGGACGACCCCATTCTCAACTGGCTCTTTGGGCATGCCAAGCCGTGTAGAACTACTGGCATTCCGTCAGTCAGTCAGTGGACTATCTTTTATGTTATCCAACATTTAAGCCAAGGGTTGGATAGAAGTTTATCATCATTTCAACGATATTTTAGACATATTGCGACGGTCAGTACATAAACTGAGTAATCGAGCTATCGATTCTCTACGCTTTTTGAATGAGGCTTATCCGTGTAATATTAGTGAGTTAAAATTGATACTGTGCAGCACTGCGATGGAATACCGGGCTAATCGAAATGAAGTCCGACAACTGTGGAATGACTGTACTACTGTTAAAACGGGATTAAACCACGAATTTAATCAGCCAACAGTTAGTCATGGGTAGTTTCGTGTAATGTCTGTCAGTAGTATTCGGTTTTAAGTGTAGTTTAATGAGGAATATGTCGTTAGCTTGGAAGGTATGATATCAGAACTTGTTAGGACAACATAGAAACATCCATAGGTGTACTAAAACACGTTTGATAATTGCTTTAAATCTCGAAGCCTTATGCCATCTAATCAGCAAACCGTATTATTGAAAAAAAACAAAAAAAAAAAAAACATGGCGTCGCCAAACAGTTAAGTTCTTATTGATTCGATGTAAATTAGTAACACTCAGAGATTGCCTTCGCGTAAAAGTAATTTTGAAACATTATTTTTATATAATGGAATTCAATTATTTTAGCTATTGAACGCCAGTCAAGAAAGTTGTTAGTTAAACAAACGATCGCCATATTCACACGGTTTTAGGTGTTGGCTGTGATTTTAGTTTTCAATTAATTTTCAATAATAATGAAAAATGTTCCCGTGTCAAATGACAACTGACCTTCGCTCTTTCAAGTAAAGTCTGGATACGGTCAAATTCGAGTTCTATCTGAATTTAGTAAATAAACATTTTCACAAAAAGAAACGGTGCTCAATTTCAACAGTGAAATGTTTCCCACATTTACCATTCAGTGTCTTTGTCGGAATATTGTGACAAAAAGAGAATCAACGCACACTAAGCAGAATTCCATTTCATCAGAATACTTTTTTTTCTTATATACATATATATAATTTGTCTCAAACTTAATATACTCATATTATCAACGGTCGTTTCTTTCTTTATTAAAATATCATATATAATAAACGAGGCTTAAATCTAGTCACAATGTTTGTAATATATCGCGAGTCAATGCATTTAGAACGCTAATCGTGCAAGTCAAGAACAAAAACCATCTTGCACGCTTAAATCTAAAATACAGCAGAGTCGGACACGCGAAACAGCCTTGTGCTATTTTTAGCTCAGACGTTCATGCACGCTTTTTACGAGCGGCACGATTTTGTGAAGCAAGGCTATTTAAAGATGGATTGTTAGAAATCGAAACGTCAACGATTCTTACTGGTTGGTTCAACTAGCCAATTCTAAACCCATCGGCATTTCGCTAAAATTTATTAATTGTGTTTTACATCGTATCAACAGTATGATTAACATAGTTTTAACGTTTAGTATACGCTATATTTAACATCAAAATAGAACATGCATCTGTGTCAAATAATCGTACAGTAATAAACAATTGTCATCATTTTAGATATAAATGATGCCCGACTCAATTTTGCTGAGTATCTTTTATTGAGTATTAACACCGTTTTTTTAACAACCCTTTATTTTTTATTCCGTTAAGAGACAGTTCTCCTACTCACGCTTCCGTGACAATTCACCTAGACCAGGTTAGGACAAAGTGGTGTCTTGTTCAATGATTCTTCATAACGACAAAAGATTTACTATCTGAGACTGAGTCCAGGGTACCGTTTTACTACGCAACTTACGGAAAATATTTGCATAAGTCATAACTGATTAACATGGATAGTATCTTCAATGAAAGAACATTATTGCAATGTGACACGTCATTGGAAGCGTCTCGCAGAGACGATTCCAATGATGTGTTACTTTGTAATATTGCTTAGCCCAATATTGATAAAAGAGGACTTGTTGTTTTAGACTTACGCAAATCTTTAGCGTAAACTGTTAAGTAAAACGGTACCCAGGACCTTGTGTTTCAAATAAACGACGCTAACCATAGGCCATTGTAGATCGCAAAATGAATTAGGAAAGACTCATTTCTGTTTAGTAGAGTTATCGATGATCTTATCTATTTCACTTCGATTGTGATACAAGTTCATATAACCATTCTCGATTCTGCTTCCAAAATATATGCCAGCGCTCGTGCCGAATGTTGATTAATGAAAGCTTGCAATAAAGACACTGCTTTTCAAGGGCTTCAAACCCTCGACCCTCGTATCGATTGTATTGATTTGATTTGAATTGGTGAAGTCCCATCACAACTTAATCAAAGCAAGGTTGAAACGACGTTTAAATGAGATTGTATCAAAGTGGATAGGCTGATCCCAGGTTAATCTTCAAGCACATAAGTATAAGTTGATTATTTTCCAAGACAGATTCGTTAAGGGTTCTTCTTTTTTTGCTAAATCATAAAAAATTGAGAACGCCCCCTTTTTCGGTCGCATACAATGGCGGTATAGAAACGAACAGAAATAAATTGAAATCCAAACCTGTACTCTGAAAGTTTAAAAACGTTTTAATTAAAACAGCGTATAGCGAAAAATAATTGATTCGATATTAATAGCATGTCAGTTAATGGATGCATTGTTTCGGACTTTAAAAACTTTACATCTTTCCAATTGTCTTAGTTAGTTTACAAAAACGGCATTAGATATGTTAATCGAAGTAACGTACTTGTGTATTCATAGTGAAAACTTGCATTTTTTATTTGATATTCATTGAAAACAGTATAGTAAAGTCACTTTAGGCTTATTGAGAGGAGAGTCTTTTTTCATATTATTTTATGTGTTATGTGCCTTTTAAAGGTGTATAACACTGGTTGTATCAAGGAAAGGGTAATTTATATAAATAATTCGATACACAACACTTTCCTCAAATAAATCATCAACTTCGAATGACCTTAAATTGACCTTTTTAAACTACCTACCACGCATTCGGCACGCGAACATTATCGCATTTTGACAGGATATCTCGTGAATTCAACTGCCTTCAATAGAAGTAAAATACATTGTGTACATTATCAGAAAATACATAATCAGACCATTCAACAACTTCAAGTTATATATTTGTATAATTCTAAGAAAAATGACCCCTGTCAGCGTGGGTTCAAATCCCGATGAGGGAATGGATTTTGCTGGGAGGTAGTCTCCCGACTGACTTACGGAGTGCCAATAGTTCTGCTCTGCTTGACCAGCCTTTATGGGTCTTCCTTCACCATTAAGCATCCGACATCATAGCATAACTAAAATAATGATGACGCGATGTAAAACTTATTTAAAGATTTTTTTTAAAAAAATCAACATTATTTTATCTTATAAAGGTGATACTCTATCTAAATCTTATACAGATACGCTAGCTTGTATTGTATATATAAAACAAATAATTAATCTATCATAAAATTATATTATCATTAGAAGAAAAACATGGGAAAATGAAATCCGAAACATGATTGAAATAATTAGCGTCAACTGATCTTTATCCAAATATCAAATATTTTGATATTACATCACAGGTATTTGAAAAGACAGACAGTAATTATTCTTTTATAACGGTTTACCTGTCGGCGATTGTAATCTCGGAATATTTTAACTGGATATTCAATAAACAATAAACAAACAAACAATGTGTAAAATGTTTTAAGAGGAATGAGTCACTATTGTCACGACCGAATTGATCCTTTGCCCGATTTCAGGATTTAAATTGGGTCGAAACAAACTCAACAACGCGTGTTCAAACAATGTTTAAAGAAACAAACTTCTTCAATTCAATGAGGGAATTACTATTTGTGATAATCTGAAAGAAAATGCGCGAAACTTCAATTATTTTTATTGGATTACAATTGTTTCTATGCGGTGTCGGCCAAACTTGATAATGGTATGCTTGAAGTAAAGGGTTGAAAATAACGTAAACCATGGATACACAAGACAATGGTAGAAGTAATGTTAAATACGATACCTCTTCTTCAGATACCCATCTCTCGCATTATGTCCAAAACACAATAGATTGGACGCCTAAATAGACCACGGCATACAAAAATCTTATCTGACATACTTTCGTGAATAATCATTTAAGAATAGCTTGTGACAAATTGATTGAATCTGACTGAATTGTGTGGTGTTTTAGTTAAATTTGTTTACATAACGGCGTAGAAGAATCTAATCTTAAATATTTTCATCAATAATCTCTCAGATTAACTTATAACAAATTGTTGATTCTGGTTGATTTCTCTGCTGATTTTAAAAGTCATTTAGGTAAAAACCATAACATCATCTTTAATTGCAAAACAATTACAGTTTATAGCAATATCCGTTAAAACATTTAAAGATTTACGTATGCTTCTGACATTTTATTCCCATAAATGTACAATATTCTTTCCATGCAATTGACTGCTTTCTCATACGAATCAAATGTTTGTGTCAGACGCGATAAGTAGCCTAACATATTTTTATTGATCATCACAATTTTCTGGTTTGTTGAAGCGACTTTTATATACTATAAACTTATTTGAATGGTATAGATTTCTTGATACATATAATTACATTCAAGTAGTTTTTAAAATTGCAATTTCTTCTAATGGAAGATAACTATTAAGAGATGTAGATTTCGGAAATATAATTATTCTTGTATGTCATCGTAGTATTACATGCTGGACTTCTAGAAGTAAATGAAATTTTGTCGATTCAATATAAAAAACTAACTTGTATTTTTTCGACCTATTCCGCCTTGATCTTGATGCCCTGTAATGTAATCGTGAATTTGTTGAAACATCGTTTAATAGAAAGAAAACGTTAATAGTAATGGGTCGTAGAAAACTCAGTTATGAAACACATCCAACTTGTGATTTGTTCAATATATTCGGTTTTGATCTTGGGCCGCTGCAATACATGTATATCTAACAAACTGTTGAAACGTCGTTTAATCATAAACAACCCGTCTAGGGTAATGGGTCGTAAAAAACGCGGCCAATGGGTCGAATATTAAAACTGTCATATTTCTATTGTCTCTACAGAACAAAGTATGGGACAAAAGTGACTCCTTATAGCTTATCTACAGTCGGGATCTCAAACATGATAATAACGGAGAAAATGGGAATTACAACACTTTTCGTGACAGCAATATCATTATCCTTTATATTGCTGTAGCCCACACCATGCTCATGCAAACAGGTTAGATCACAGGCCAGCCGCCAAGTAAATTGGCGGCTGGCCTGTGATCTAACCTGTTTGCCATTCTGAGTATCTTTCCTCATCAAAATCAAGCATATCTCAATGGTTTAAGAAAGCAGACGACACATAAATCTATTTTAAGAAAATTTCCCAGCGTGCTAAGGGTTAACCCTTAACCACTAATTACCCGAACTGTATGGGTCTTCTTAATACGAAAACGATTTGCAGTTTCTCTGTTTCTTACGATGATTTGTGTGACTTAATATAAACTACAAATAGATTTTTTTTATTCAATGACAAAGTAAAGCTGCTATAGACATGTTTTGCTGTATTTTGTCCAGATTTTCCAGATCTTACATTCATGCATCTGTGACAGGATTTATTCATCAGGCCATGGATCTCAATTGCATTGGCCTTTACGGGTAGTTGAAATAAACAGAACAGAACATACATTCTATTTGACGAGCACATGGTACATAGTCATGTTCACCATACAAGTAGAATTATGGTACTGTAAATGTATTTAGTCTGCAATCACCATCTTACATCTTTTGCCTCATTCCCCATATATCTCTCTATGTCTCTCTTGGTTTCTTAGTTTAAACATACTTTATCTAAACAAGAAAAATACCCATTACAAACAATTAAGTGAAACGAATTGGAATGTAAGCTTATAGCGTATAAAGTTGCTCTCCTTGATGGTGTTATACAGGCTATTTATAATATAATGATGTTAAAGATTAATGTGTTTGCGTATTAATTAAACCAAGTGATTAATAGAATATATTTGACTGGCATTATCAGTATGGTGATATAAACGGCATCTTAATATTTAGAGTGACGAGAAATTGTTGGAACAAATACATAATTTCTTTTTTTTATAAATGATGCAATAATATCAGTTCTTTTTGTTTCATGAAACCACTGCTAAGATAAATAAATCCCTCAAAGTGTAATGCATGTAGCAACTAATAGCATACAGCACAGTAAGACTACATGTGGTTATGTTTCTCCCTTAAAAAATCCCATGTTTCATTGACTTATCAAGAGTTCCTCATTACTTTATTTATATATGGGTTTTACATCACATCAACATTATTTCAGTTATGTAGCGATGCCCGACTCTTAATGATGGAGGAAGACCCCATACTCAACTTCCCATAAGGGCTGGTCAAGGCGGGTAGAACCATCGGCATTCCGTAAGTCAGTCGGGAGACTGCCTCTCATGAAAATCTATATCCCTCTCAGGATTTGAACCCACGCGGTCCTCATTACTAGTTAATTTCTGAGATCGTTTCTCATCGGTGACATAGTCCATTCAATCGGCCGATCCTAATTCGCCAATTTATCGAATCGCGTAACATGCGAATACTTGATTCGAACAAATTAAAATTCCATTTGGGGTTCTACAAGGCGCCGTGATAGTGTGCACGTTATTTATTGAAAAATAGTCCAACTGTGTGAAGTTGTGTTATCTTTTAAGGCATTGACCCCAAATTGAAAACAACAACAGATGACGACTAAGATGGTGGGAAAATTAAAATTTCTGGACGGTTGTTATGAAAAAATATGCTCCAGCCTGTTTGCAAAAGCATGAAGTGGGTTCCAGCACTATAAGGGGAAAGACCTTCTAGGTTTCCAAACCGTAATAAATCACCGTCTGTGGAGACCCGCCATAATTAGACAGGTAAATTATACAGTGTAGCATCGACGACAAGTTAATTACAGGGGATTAGCCCCTAAAGGACAAATTGGGGACTTCAACTCATCATCGGGGCGACTCTGTGGGACGTTTACCCTAATTCAGGATACTTAAAAACGCATTTGCGACACACAAAGTTTGAATTGATTAAGTCATAAGGAGAATTTGCTCGTCATAAGAAATACCAGAAATGGTATCGACCATTGTTAATGAGCATGTACATGTAGTCTGTATTGATGATTGTTTTTTTTATCAAAGAAAGCTGGTGGATATTGATTGACCTAAACGCAGACAGATCGAGATTTGAATTTACATCTTGAATTTGATATTACATCGGTCATGATGCTATTTCAGTTATATTACAGATGTCAGTATATCTGTTTAGACATCCTCCTGTTTTATCAGCTTCACTAAACGCTCTCATTCTTGGAAGCCAGAAAATATTTGATAAAATACAATACTGTACTCATTCTTTATTACTCTCAATCCTTTTTTAGAATTCCGGTATCGGCAATACAATTCTCAAACGAATTCAGTTAATTAAACATTCACGCTTTTCAACGCATCAATCAAACGATCGATTGAGAAATAAGTTCGATTGTCCGGGAAAATTGTTGGTCAGAAATATAAGACGGTCAGTCCATGTCACGTCGACTTGGACAAACGTCCGAAGGAATGTTGACCTGTCCAGCGTGAATGTATTGTTGATGGGTCATACTGTCTAACTGATCCTTTACTTGACTATCTCTTGGCATAACGGGTCGTCTTCCAGAAACCTTTGAACGATATTGTGCGCAAACGTGAAATTTGCTCACGAATGATTTTGCTTTGAATTTTTTTGCCGGTTATAATTTGACGAAAATATATAGTTTAGGTCATTTAAGAATTCTTGATCTTGATTTTGAACTTGATTAATAATTAGGTATGTTTATTTCGTAATAAAGTGTCACTAATTCTCTTTCAATTGTGGTGGGAGGGGTTGGGGGCTTGCACATTTTCTATGTTTGACAAATGCTAGAGTCACAAAGCTTTCCCTACAGACGAAATAATCTTTTTTATCTATGGACATTGACAGATTTGTTGTACCACATTGCACAAGTTTGCTTATGGCAAATGTAAACGAAAAGAAAGGTGGAGGATATTCCTCGCGCAGGAGAGAAAAGATAGCATTTCTATTTATTTCACAAAAATTCGAAACAGCGTTTGTTATTAATGTGTGTAAGGTGGTGAATGTTTAACATTCATTAGTGATGGGTCACACTGCTTCTGCATTGACGTCTTCAAACAGTCAGGAGACTATCATAACAGAAAGAAAATCGTTCATCTTATTTACCCATCACTCCAGGTGGAATGTCTTAGACTCACCATGTTTAAAGCATGTTATGCGAATTCCGCAACTTACAGAACAGAAAACAAAACAAAATTATTCAAAATATGTTAAGAAATGTGCGCCTGATGAGCTATAACTCTTTTTGACACAACTGTTTCTGTGGTATTCCGCTACATGCCTAAGTAAGCAACATGAGTATCAGTGTACATGTGTAAGGAGGAATGGACAATTGACAAGGCAGATGCCGTGTCGGGTGAAAAACGACAATTTAGTCATGGCTATAAAGTGTGGTCGCATATTTGACCGTTTTCTCATCGAAGAAGTCTTGTCGAGAGCGGCGACTAATGTTGCCAATTGGATAGCGAGTGTTTATAGCTCATTTTGAAGCGATTCAGACTTGCCACAGACCCATCGGTCCAAATCTGTCTCACTGAACTTTTCCATTCGATGTTTATATATAATGTCTATGCAGACATAATGACAAACGGAATGTTTCTTCCCGGCCTGACCAGCACTTATGGGCAGTTATAAACAAACATAAACATAAACTGACACACTAACCACCGATATCTTATAACAACGATGCAACATGTGAATTAGTTAATTGTATTGATACATATCTATATCATGGAAATGACGCTGGAGTTTTGTGCTATGCTATTTCATGAGTTGGAAAACGCTTTGTTTGGAGAATTCTGGCGAACCTTTTGGGTGAAATGGATCTGTTTTCTGACTGTCAGCATGGTGCTTGCTTCATGTTCACACTGGATGAATACTGAAAGAATGGATGTACTTAAATCAGCGTTTCGTTATAAAAGAGATAGGCTGCGAAGTATTTTGGACAACAGGAAACGTTAATCTGTGTACACGAAATAACGGCGTCACAAAAGCGTGGAAGAAGAATTCAAATACCATGATATTTGAAAAATTTATTGCATATAGTACAAGACTGAAGCAAGTCATACGCTTTTAATGAAGGTCTTTTCATGTTCTTGAGTAGAGTAAGCAAATAATTGTTAACCTAAAATAACAAAGAGACAGTACGCGAGCAAGAAAGCTAGACCGGAATCAGAAAATCTGCATTGTTCTATTCAACACTAATCGTGCGGTAAAACATAACAAACAACAACAAATCGTGCCTAAAGATATAGTAAACGATACCAGATCGTTAAAACAAAAGGGAGATAGAGTAAAGATAGCTAACTCATTACAGAATGAACATTTGATATGAAAATTAGTAATTTGATAGAGTGACGCTATAAAGTTAGATAAGCTAGTTTTTTCTGTCAATTCATGGCGTCGTATGTTCTTGTTCGTAAATCGATTTGCGATTGATTTTATTGATATATTGGTTGTACGCCCCTATTCGTCGATTCGACAAATTCTTGATTTATTGTTTTTAATTGATTTCAATTGCCTGAATCACTGGTCGAAATAGGTTTTCAATGAAGAATTGATCAATTGCACGGTGATTTATTTGATCAGTCACTTTAATCGTTTATCTTTTATTCAAAAAATATTTCAAATATGATCATAGCTTTACTTATTTTGATTAACGAATTCTGGATTTTAGATACACCAGATGAAAAGTTGATTGAATTATAGCCTTTACAAAAGGTAATTGCCAAAACTCCATCTGAATGCTGAAATATTTTCTTTATAAGAGTCGTACAAATTATTCCTATGGAGGACATTGGTCAAGGGAGAACGTCTGTCTCGGGTCAGAGGGATGTTAGTTCGAATTCCGTGTTCAGTGAGACCTTTCATCAATCCACATTCGGTACAAGCACTGGTCATGTATCCAGGGAAAAGTATCGATGTACAATAATAAAACCTGTAAGAACTTGCTTCACAATCGATGTGAAAAGAATCGGTTAAGACTAAACAACTCATCTATGACCACTGCTGCGTATTGTGTTCTTCAATGAATCCAACATCAACCATAGAATAACGGTTGTGCTTTGCATACTTCCATGGGACGCTGGGTAATGGGCATTATTATATGGCTTGGATTCGAGTCCGAGACAAAGAAAACGTTGATTAATGGTTTATCAGACAATGGCGAGATGTGTCTAAAATTGTTGAAAACAATATTAAATCAAAAGAAAAGAGAGAAAGTAAATCAGATTTAATGAACTGGATGAAGGCGTTGAAAGGTTTCAATTCGATTTGTTATTTGTTCGATGCGAGTCGTCTACGGTTTCACAACAAAGGGTTATTATATATCATTTCTCTTGTTTTCATTATACGAACGTTCATTGTACGAGCTTGTAGAACAATGTTAAAATTCGTCACCCCGGTAACGTTTACACGTCTTTACTTTCACGTTTGATTTTGTTCTAATTACGTTGTATTTGTAAGAGCGGCCTTGATGACGAAGTGGTATTGCGTAATAAGATTGGAGAGGCGTTGAAATTCCGTATGTTCGTCTGTCCATCCGTCCACAATTACAGTGTTTATCATTTAACATCCAGAGTCCAATTATATGTTATATTATTTTATGTTAAGTAATGTTACGTTATTATATATATAAATAAAATGCTTTGTCAAGCGGCTAGTTGTCTAATCTATAGGTTTTCGCTATTATTCCATTTCGATTTGACTTCCAGTCTTCCCATTTCTTTTTTCAGCAATAGGAATCTTTGTTCAAACGTGATGGTTTAAAGTGGAACGATATAACGGGAACGTGTTCTAATGAGTTGGGAAAGGAGTGCGATACTATTTATTTTGTTTGACTACCATAATATGCTCTATATGGTCAAAGCTATCGATGGGCCTTAAACTACATTTATTTACATATCTTGTTGATTCCAGATTTATATTCATATTTGGTCTAAGTTTTGCTTTGGCTCGAAACTAGTACATGTTCGTAAAAGAATCTTAATTTTTGTAAACATATTGATTGATAAAACGTTTTAGCGACAGGTTAACATTTGATTCAGACATATCCTTGTAGCGAGAACTAAGGCAGGAAAATCTGCATAGAATATATCCTAAATCATCACTTGTATCTTCAGATCTAGGAAATACAAGAAATAAACAAATAGTTTAACTGGTCGCCCTTAAAGAAATCAATAGGTCTAACGATTATGTAGAAATAAAATCAAAAGTTGCTGAGACTGAAACAAGGAGCTGGAAATGAGGGGAAGTGAATTTAATCGCCCAACAGGTGTATCAAATGAGCCGCAATGAAATAAATTAAAGGGTATCAATAAACGAAAGTAAATAATCGCCTTTTGTGCGAGCCAGACCTGTTTTAAGGTGCTATGCAGAGGTTAATAATGGAACACAGGCGAGTTTGAAGAAAAGCCATCTTTGATAGAATTACTCAAATACAGTTTGTAAATTTATTTCTTAACCATTGAAGTTGGTTATTATGTAGTTGATTGGTTAGTTTGCTCTTAGACATAATTGCATGAATGTCTTAAATTGAATGGCTAGGATATAGGACGTTGTCCTATACTACTGATGCCATATTAGTATTGTCCTTTTTTCAGTTATTTTATGGTGCTACGATTTCGTAAGGAAGAAACATTTCTTTAAGGCATACTCAATTTTTTGGGCAATTCTTTTAGTTCAAAAGTAACGGTAACGTTATCAATAAATTATGAAACCAAACAATATTTAGAATAAATCTATTTAGAATTAAGGCATCTTCTTCTTCTTTTGGTCTAAGAATCAAGTTTCTCGGCTCAAACCCCATTAACTAGTTTCAAAGAAAACTCGAAAGTCTCTTCTTAAGCTCCGTAGAAAATGTCCCCTTTGTCACAAATACAGTACCAAAAAAAGGTACGAAATAAAACACGAGAAAATAATGATTCGATTGTTTGCGGTCGAATTGTTTCGGGGTCGAAGGTGCATGTTTTACGGCGAAGTTAAAGAGTATCGAATGAGCGAAACCCTTTCGTTGAATTAAAACGACTTGATTTAACGACAATTCAACATTTTCTTAAACAACGAGGCAGTTAACGGTACATTAATTGAAATGTTTGCCAGACGCCAGCTCTAATTCCGATAGAATTGGATGAAATTACGTATCTATGATAGAATGTTTTGTTGGCAAAAGGAGAAATTGCTTGTACCAGCGAGTTCCCATATTCTAGTAACTATTCCAATAAACGTCTTCCGAAGAACCATAAAATGCCATTGTTCATTGTTAATACAAAATGTTAAATATAACAACTTTTGGGGAAATTAAAGGAAGAAATGTCTTACCACCATTCTTCTTGCACAAACGCTCTTCCAATATTTATATTTTCAAAATTATGCCTTAGCTATATTATGACTTCTTTCTCTCTTAAGATATATTTTAATCATTTTGGGGTTGTTGTTTTTTTCGATGGGAAAAACGTGAAAATAGAAAAACAGTAAACGTAATGGCTGTAGGAGTCACATGCTTGGGCCTTTATCCTGTACCAAAAGGTAAAAGCGTTAACGGTATATATGGTGTGGGAAAGTGTTAAAAGCTATCAAATGTGTTTAGGAATGTATCAAATGATTGTGTCTCGCGCGGTGGTCGGGTGCTCAATCTATAAATAGCATCAATGGTCCCTCACTTTCTTCCACTCAGTTTTCGCTAATAGGATCGAACATGCATTACGTTCCTTAATTGAATATCACATGACATTGTCACGTGCAGGAGGCGTGGTTTAGACAGACTGATTGATGGATTTCGTGTTTCATGTCGTCACCAACGAAATTTTAGTCACATGACAAGGGGCTGTATAGCTATGCATGCTTAAAGTACATGGGCCCGTTTTACTAAACAGTTTACGGTTAAGATTTGCGTAAGTCTAAAACAACAAGTCATTTTATTTCAATATTTGGCCAAGCAATAATGCAAAGTAACACATCATTGGAATCGTCTCTCCGAGACGCTTCCAATGACGTGTCACATTGCAATATTGTCCTTTCATTGAAGGTACTATCAATGTTTATCAATTATGACTTACGCAAACATTTTCCGTAAGTTGCTTAGTAAAACGGGCCCCATGTGTTTAAGGGACTGCTTTGGGAGAAAGAATATGCAAATGACAATACCCTGAATGAGTCATTGCTTTTTACTTATTAAATGTATTATGTATATGGTGTTTAACGCTGTATCAACAGGTTTTTAAGTTATTAAACAGCTTTCCTGGATGCATCAGTACTAGGCCAGGGCTCTGAAGTGACTTGCCAAAGGCACCTCCCAAGAAACCAGAGGTTGGGGGGGGGGGGCTCAAATCAACCTAACCACTGGGCCATACAAGACCCCGTCGACACAATATCTATGGATCTTTTAATGTGTTCAATAAAACACTGATCAAATCGCAAACTTGGTTATTTTAAGCTGTGTTTGGTTTAACCTCTCTATCTACCATGAGAGGTATATTGCGTTCCGTTTAGATTCGGAGAATCATTTGTCGACATTTCAGAGTCAAATCTTTGGTACCGATGAGTCCCAGGAAACCCGTATCTCAACTCAAACCTTGTAGACACAATTTCGATCCCCATTCAAAGAAAGATTGAGACCAATTTACAATACCTGAAAGAAGAAGAATTAATGCTTTCAAAAAATTGATGACATTTGAAAGTTTAAAACTCTCGAAGATTGACGTACCAATTATGCTAGTTGCCGTAGAATATTATCCACGAGAGATATTGTCCAGACTGATTCACGAAATGGCGATCCTCCTACGCAGTATGGCCAATTGGATGCCTATCGAGTCAGGCCGGGTTGCAGAACCTTGGTTCAGAGTTGAATTCTCGGCTTCGCTGAATTTCTTTTTTTTCGGGTTTTTAAAGAGATGAATACTGAGGTTTCACGCCTATAAGTGTTGTAGTTCATTGATTAACTTAGGTTATCAAATCAACAGTAAGGGTAGAACTTTTCGAAAGATGACTGGGTTTAGGTTTAGTTTTGTTTCAAAATGGCGGCCGTTCAAAAACTCCCTTTGACTGGCCACTTTATTTCGGTGATAAATCATAATGACGCAGAGGAAAGACTTCGCATTATAACAAATCCTTAAACCCGCAATTGTGTCCGGTTGCGAACAATGGCTGCGGATCTATCAAAAGTTATGTGCAAACATGTCAACGACAAAAGCCGAATCACTCCAAATGAATCCCGGTGTTCGTGTGAACGGGACAGACCGTGAGAAAAACAATAGATTAGGTCTTACGGTGAAGCTCAGGTACACGAAAACATCAATAAAACGGGATTAAAGGAAACCCTCTTGCATTGTTGGAAACCCTTATGCGAAGATTATCCACTGTGGCGTTTTTCTTTTTTTCTAAGATTTGCAATCGAAGGATTTAGAAACATTGTAACACAACTTTGAGGTGTCCCCATGTGTTTCAATTCCATCATTTATGGTGGTATTTTTATTCTCGTTTGTGCACCCTTTTTTATCTTATAAAAGAAGTTCTTGATGTTCAATATTCAAGAAGAAATAGGATGCGCTCTGCATTTTTAATGGAGACATGACAGGTTACTTAAAGTATTTAACCGCTTTCCGTATACAACCAACATTTAACACTCTTACAGCATTTGTAAACCTTTCTAACAAAATAACGTATTGTTTCATTTGAGCAAATTCTTCTTTTTTCGGAATTATTTTGAGGCACCTACATGTACTTCAACAACATTTCTTTGATATATTTGAGCAATTTTGACTATTCTGTCAATATTATGTCGTAGGAGAAGGAAAGTACTCTGACTGGGGGACAGGGTTTGAACCTATTCGTTCGATGCATTATGGGGGATTTTCAGTAAGCCACGTGACACATTCCGGAGTCGAGGTAACGGGCGGAGAGTTCATCGGTTTGTCAGGACGAATTATATTTGGACAGGTGACCTTAACGTCTTATAAATCACTCAGATCGAGCTGTATGTTCGATATTTGAATAGGTTGATTCTCTCTGTCATGACCCAGAAACATTGTACCCTACTTATTGAATGCGCTATGTAAAATGCATAGTATTTCTAATTTGGTTTATTCGGTATAAAGCACGAAGGATTTTATTTGCGAAAAGAAAATCGAAGAAAATTAGAATAATAACATGATGTTCGATATTTGAGTAGGTTGATTTGCTCTGTCATGCTCTGACCCAGAAAAGTGTCCCCTACTTATTTAATGCGCTAATTGAATGCATAGTATTTCTAATTCGGTTTATGCAGTATAAAACATAAAGTATTATTGTTACAAATACAATCAAGGTAAGTCAATGATAATAACGAGAAGACGTACACGTAAATACATAAATGTACATGAGTATAGACTCTTCAGAACGATATAGAATTTGAATGCACGTGTATGAAAAATAAATTTACTTTAATCAAGTATTGCTTTTCAGTTTTTGATATTGAGTGGAAAGTTTGGGAAACTGTAGAGTATTTGACAATGTATGCTAATATGAGTTTAAGATCGAAGTGGTTTAAAGAGAAAATGAATTAAATCATATGAATAAACAGTTATGTAAATTAGCAGACGAATACAACATTAATGAATAAGATATACCGATACATATGAAGACAAACATTTCACTTTACTAAAAGGCAATTGTGTCTTTGAACATGTGAATGGATATATATATATATCAAAAAGATATAGAAGCAATGACAACCAAATCTAAACCAGCTACAATGTTTATCATTTGGCGATCGTTGCAATGAAACTGCAGCACACATTTTGACTCTTTTGTTTTTTAATTTACGTAAAGTTGACAAACGCCTACCTTTTGACCCCAAACTGACCCCCCCCCCCATTATTCCGTTACAGACTAGATAAACCCGTAACTAGCGGATTTGTGATTATTGACAGTCATGTGCTTGCATGTATGGTTAATTCGAAAAGATACATTTTAAACACTGTTTTAAACCCCATCATTCGAAAAGGGGACCAGACAAAAGCTTGCAAATTTTGATAGATATTTAGCCTCTTCGATTTGAAATTATTAACAACACGAACAGTAGACATATTGAATTGAAAACAAGGTGTCATGCGAACTGCTTGATACTTTATTGTACATTGGTATGCGTTGAACTTCTAGTGACAAATAGAATTTTCGCTTCTCCTAGTATTTTCGGAAACTGTCTCATAAAACATCATCCAAAATGGTTTGTTATGAATAAGATGATAATAAATAAGAACTTGAGTTAATGTTATAAACTTTTGGGCGGCAGAGTTCAAAAGTTAAATACTCATGGTCGATGATTCCGATTTATGAAGAATTAGATATCGTCATGGTTTGAAGCCGGCTCGCTCAGAACCATTTCCTAAGATTATTTCGCTTTTTTTGCAATGAATTATTCGGTTGAGGCCTGTTGCTCAGGTGAAGAGCGTTTGTTTTGGAACACGAGGGTTCGCGGGTTCGAATCTGGTGAGTTTACGGATCCAGTTTCTGATGTTTCATCAATCCACATTCAGTGCGAGTACTGGTTATGTATCCACGAAGCAGTCTCGATAATGATATAGTTTATCTGTAAGAACGTGTAGATGTTAATAGATGTTAAATAGATATATGAATAAAGAAGAATTAACTAACGAAATTTTCGGTCATACCATACAGTTGATGTTTTGTTTATATGAACGGGTTAACTGTTGTCAAAAGTTGTTTGTCGGGAACTTTCACCATTATACCAATCTGATTCCTGGTTTCCCATTTACTCACGTCCCGGCGCCTTGCTAACCGGAAGCTAGAGCCCGCTCGTGCCCTGCATCGAAATGATGATCTCGCGAGACTTCCCCTCGTGTCAGTGATATGCTAATTAGCGAATATGCGGACCACCTCGGTGTTAACCGGTACGGTGCTACCGACCTAAATACAGAACAGAACAGAACAAATCTTTATTTTGACCCTTATTCAAAACAGGCTGACAATGCATATGTGTGCACAGAATCAGTTGTTGTAATGGAGTACCCATTGTTGTAATGGAGTACCCATTGTTGTAATGGAGTACCCATTGTATTTCGGATGTAGAAGCCAGTTAAGGGTTAAGGTATTCCTCAGTAAACTGTCTATCAAGTTATTATAGTCTAAAAGTGTGTAAAGGAAAGCAGCATGCCATCTTAAGAAATGTCCAATGCATTTCTCTCAAAGTGATCACACAAGACACCTACCGACAGCATAAAAAAAGCAGTGCTAAAAAATGATAAAGTCCTAATCAAAATCAAAGTTGTTAAAATCTTTGATGTTCACATTGTAAATCTTTTAAACAATAGCGCGGTCTTCAGTTTGAAATGTCTGACACAAATAACAAACTGCTCTTACAACCAAGTTATCTTAAAGCGTGGTATTTTCCCATTAATGCCCACTGTTTTCTCAATGTTACAGGCGAGTCATCTTCAAGTTTTTCGTCTAATGTCTTACGTAGTGAATGGGCTCAGTATGGTGTTACAACTGAATGATCTTGAATTTGGTCTTGTACAGCTTATACGCAGAAACTATTCTCAATGTGGTCTTACAATGTGGTCATCTTAATTCTAGTCTTCTATTGTTTAAACGCAGAAAGTGTCCTAAATGTTGTCTTCTTAAATCTAGTCGTCTGCTCTATATACACAGAACGTGCCATTAATGTGGTCTCACAACTTAATATTCTTTAACTAAGTCTTTTACTGGTTGTACAGAAAATGTTCTTAATATGTCTAACATTCGAATACCTATCAAGAGAGACTTTAATTGTATATTGAGTACAACTTTGCTTGAATAAATACAACTTTATCAGGAGCTTTTCCGGTCCGAGTATAAATCGTAAAGGTACCCACGCGTCCACAATGTTATCGAATTGTTGATTAGTTTGTATAAAGGAAACCTGTTGGATAGGAAACACGAATCGCGCTCGTTAAAGATATAATTCACCATGAAATATACTTTGTCATGTGAAAAGGGGTGCAGATTTCAAGCATTGGCAAGCATAATAACGTTGAAATAGTTTGACTGCATGGTCTTGAGCGGTTATAAGGTATATACAATACAATACAATACAATTTTATTTCAGCAAAAAGGCCTCCGGCCAACAATATATATACATATTACAAAATACAAATCAAAATCAGATATGCCCTAAACTATCATCAATATATTATTTGCTGTTATGTTTTAAGGATAAAAGGAAATCAAGTAGAAATGTGCTCTAGTAATTTTGATACAAAGAAAGCTAGGTTTTTCAATGTTATTTCGTCATTACATTTAAAAAGATTGTGAAAATTATCTAAGTTTGGACGAGCTTTATACCAATTATATAAATAGATATGTCTAATGTCCCCAAACTTTTCACATATAAAAAATGCATGGTATTCGTCCTCAACAATCAAAATATCTTTGTTGAGAAAACAGTATAGACAAACCCTGTCATTACATATACATGTACTAGGTTCTTGTTGATTTGAATACATGAATGTCAGAACGGAAAAGAAATTTCTTTGTCTTTAATTCTTATTTATTTACCTTTTTAATAAGCGATGAATGAGTAAGGAGACCAATTCGATGCCTAAATACTAGCTAAACCATAAAGTGCATGCTGATCACAGGCGAGCCTAAATACTGGCTAAACCATAAAGTGCATGCTAATCACAGGCGAGCCTAAATACTGGCTAAACCATAAAGTGCATGCTGATCACAGGCGAGCCTAAATACTGGCTAAACCATAAAGTGCATGCTGATCACAGGCTAGCCTAAATACTGGCTAAACCATAAAGTGCATGCTGATCACAGGCGAGCCTAAATACTTGCTAAACCATAAAGTGCATGCTGATCACAGGCGAGCCTAAATACTGGCTAAACCATAAAGTGCATGCTGATCACAGGCGAGCCTAAATACTGGCTAAACCATAAAGTGCATGCTGATCACAGGCGAGCCTAAATACTGGCTAAACCATAAAGTGCATGCTGATCACAGGCGACACTTTCCTCTTCAATGGTACTTCTGGTTGTAGAAATCGTTATGAAAAGAAAAGGACATAATTAACGAGTTATATGAAGAACATCGACCAGGCTCTTTATCAAATTGTATGTAGATTTAAACTAAAATGAAATTGTCAGATAGAAGACTGCTTTACGCGAATGCCCAAACAGGCTAGTCGAAATGATCCCGATGTAGATATTTCAGTCTACACACAGTTACAGCTTGGATCACCCGAATAACAAAACGGGCCAGTTTTCTGTCCCCGTTTCTACCCTGGTGCGTACGTATAAGATATACTTCGTCATTAAATAAACGTTACCCGGCCCCTCGGGCTGATAAGGGTCCTCAATCTCCCGGCCGACCGGCGAGTTCGAGATTATTTACGTCGTTATGGTGACAACGTGATATTGTTTTATAGAGATTAATTCATTCCAAAATGGCGGCGGCTTGTGAATACGGGTGTTTACTTCTCCCTTAACCCATTACCAAACACTTACGACATTTGACTACTTTGTTGCAGACGACTCTGGAAAACATTGTGGGAAAGGGAGAAATTGCTCATTAAGAGCATTTTCTCATTTTCCCACAATGTTGTCTGCCCTTTCAGAAGGTTATTTTTCGATTTTATTACATTTTGAAATGTCGTCTGCGAATTCTTTCAATTTAGAAAGGTGAAAAATTAGCCTTTGGTAAAGGGTTATACATACACTGTAAAGGAGATCCTCAAAAAAAGCTTAACTTAGACGTGAACAAAACACGATTCCTTACTACAAAGTATTCATCGTAGTTTTAAAAACATGATCCCTTTTACTCGTAAACTAAAGCTTACATTGAGGTTCAAATCTTACGACGATTTTGTAAACGTAGACGATGAGAACGAATCTTTATGACATATGCCCTAGATCTTTATAGTTTATTATTATATGCTTGGAATAAAATATATTGTTAATAATAAACCATTGCTACATAATGGAGAAATCGATGTTCAAAGGAAATATTATATATTATGCAAACTTAAATGGTTTTTTTTTCTGATATTTGGTTGCCTTTTATTTTGAGGACCAGTCTAACGTTCATCGAAAAATGACATACTTTGCTGTCGTCCAACATTGAGATTATTTCGAAATGGTGAAGCGAAAGATTTAAATTTGTATGATTTCTAAAATCATCCTCTGATAAGATAGGATTGTTACTGGAAAAGAAGTACATCGAAGAGTGAAAAGAAGAAATCATTTAATCTGTTTCGTTTATCAATCAATAAAACCAACAGACACGAAAAGAAAACTTATGAAAAAGGATCTTGATTAGATTGGATTTTAAATTTGAATTTCTAATTCACTATCTTATCTCATTTATTGTAACGACCCCAAAAATTGACACGTCCGTATAAACCGTTTATCTGGTTCATAAATATTTAGACAAATGTTTCATCGAGATTGACAAAAACATCGCGTGGTAGTTTGTTTCTACGCATGCGCTGAGCCTTCAAAAAATGAAGCCCTAACATCTATCAAAGTCAATATGAATATTGGCGTAAACAATGTTAAAGTGTTCGAAACCCTGCTAGTCCTAAACTTGCCATTGTGGATATGCTTTGGTCAACGGGTCCATTCGTAGTCTTCACATTGTTTAATCTTCCTGCAATCACAAATAAGTGGGCTGTCTCCTCAAAGTTTGGAATTTCTATATAATACAAGTCGTTGTATTTATATTTTATAATGCTGGAATGGTTGTCATATACAGTAATTACACATTCATTGAACATTGATTATGTTTTAATATAAATTTGGTAGATAATTTTGAAGAGATCTTGTTAGCATCTGTTAAAATATGCGAGAAGTATACAAAGCAGCACTGATTGTATTGATGTTAATCAAATATTGTTGGAAATGGCAACGAAAAACATCGCAAACTAACTCACCGACCTTATTAGACGCATCTTACGTATGTGATGACATAAAATTCTTCAATAAGTTAAAAGAAAAGTTAAACATTTCGCTAATGTAATTTTTGTTTTGTTCCTCTCTCTGATGCTGTAAACAAAGGAAAATGAGCAATTTCGCCAATTTTCACATCGATTTCAACTGTCCTCTGCAATTGTATATAGCGGCGGCGTTTATGTTAAGAAATAGATGATGAGCAGTAATAAGGGAGAAAAAGTCGAATATAGCAGTAAATGTGCTGAGTGGAACAACCGTTCATTTTGAACCAATAGATTAATTCTACATTAGTGACAAAAAATCGTGTATAAATAGTATAAAACGTCCCCTAGCAACGCCTCGATATCGAATTACCATATTCGGATAGCCTTTAATGTGATCGCACAGTTAGCATGTAAACGTTTTTGTATTTATCTTTTTTTGAACGAAAAATCGGCGAGATTTGAATAAAAGAAACAGGTATAAAAAAGAAATATATTCGACTCTACATGTTCTAGTTTCTGTACATGGATTTAACCCCTTGACTCTCTGATAAATAATTTTGTAGCGTCCACTGCAAAACAATAAAGATCACTATGATAAAAGGTAAAATGCTCATAATGAGCAGTATATCCCTTCGTCACAAGGCTTAAACATAGCAGCACAAATGTTGTTTATAGATTTTAGTTTGACACGATTAGGGAAATAAACGAAATTCTTGTTCTTGAACATTCACTAACGGGTTACTTATGACTGATGGCGTATTAATTCACTCAGCGGTATGATAACATTAGTACGTGCAGTATGGCAGCTCGACATTATGGGAAAGGTAATGACGTAGATTGATAGTAACTAGAATTAGTCTGTGATATCCTGAAATAACGGTACTTCATTGTTTTCTTATTCACCCTGTACAAGTGGATTTGCAGAGAGGACTTTGGAAACATTGGAAGAAACTATGATATTTCCCGAACGAATTTACTCCCTGTTAATTGTCAAAAAGAATTTATAACCGGCCAGAGATATTTCACCATAAAGTTAAAACAAGTTTACTATTGGCTTCCCTCCATGGTATTCTGGGTAACGGATGTGGCATTAGGACTAAAGCCGGTTTGGGTACCATAGGGGTAATACGTAGAAGAGTTATAGCTGGCAGGCTATTAATTCCATTTGACAACAGTGATTTCTTCGTTCAGGACAATTCCTTACTTTCTTACCATTTTGTTCTGGAATCGACTTATCCATATCATTATGAATCCTATTACCCATATTTCCATTGAGGAAAGCTAACAGTACCATTGTTTTAATTTTGTCTAGTTGAAGAGTCCAAATAAAAACCCATATGGTCCCCGAGACGCCCTAGTCCCAATGTCACAACTATTACCTAGAATGCCATGGAGGGGAACCAGTAGTAAACTTGTTCTAACTGTCTGGTGATTCTTTTTAATCGACAAATGCAATGGTTCTGACGACTTTTCTCGAAGGAAATGCGGACAATAATTATAGCACATGTATTGCGATGGAAAAGTCGATTAAAAAACAAAAGGGTAATATTCTTCGGTGTAGGAGAATAAATAATAGTCCTTAACGAACAATCACTGTTGTCAAATATAATTCATAACCTGTAAAATATATTTCTTTTAAATGCAAATGATATTAGTTTCGTCCATATAGACACTGTGGAAATAGGTTTATCATTGCAAATGTTAGGCCAGTTCTGGGACAAAACAAATACCTAAAAGGAAGTGCGAGTAATAGGTTTAGATATTGAGATGGGAAAGTCAGTTCTGGTAGAAATGGTTCGGCTCCCAGGCGCTCAAAGAGTCAAACTGTCTCCGTTACATATAACAGAGCTATTGTTGAAATTAGTATTCATGCATGGGAAAACTGATAAGACCTCCGCAAAGATATAGCATTAGTAAACGTCAAACTCTTGTTACAACCATATCGTGTCAGAAATAGCCCATAACAGATTCATTCAATTAACGTTACTGCTTGGTGATGTCAAAAATATAGCTGCATAAACTAATCCACAATAAATCACTGATAAGCCCTTAAACAAATCGCAATCAATCGGGGTTAATTCATCAATATAGCATGTGAGATATGGCAGTTTGAAAAAATCGATAAATCACGTACAGTCTGGGTTAAATAGTCGATAAATCACGAAAAACCGGGGTAAAATAATCAATAAATCACAAACAATCAGGGTTAATCTATCGATCAATTAAGGATAAATCATCAAATGTCCAGCATGAAAAATGGATAAATCAGTGATATATCAAAATGGCGTTACGCCGGGGTGTTTGTACAATTCGATACGATTTAAGGCCCCGGAAATGTCTACAGCACCTTTTACTCAGTCCCAGACGACTGCTTTGACTTTAATCGTGTCAGTGTAGACCTTTCCCTTATTGAATGGTTTGAAATCAGCAAACAATACAAGGTACCAGTATGTAAAACACATGAGGTACACATAAAAAAGAACGTGACTGAATAATTAATACAGTGGTATTTAAGACAAATGGTCAGTTGCTCATTTTGATCATTTGATCCTTTTTTTTTGCATTTGTTTCCAATAATTTATGCAATGGTGTCTGGATTCAAGTCTACCTTTATAAAGCACATGATGAAGAATATTTAATAGTATGTCCTATCAAGAAAGCAAATGTTCATAACAAACAAGCATCTGCTGAAAATAGTAATTTCTACAAAAATGCCAAACATCTTATTCATATAACATTTTTATTTGCATAATTGATTAATGTCGTTTGCATCATTAGGTTTGAAAATGTGTTAAAATAATCAGAATAAGGTAATGGGTTAAAACACCACTGACCGAGTTGCCATGCAGAAAGCCACGCCGAATTTAATTCGCATAAATTTCAAGAATACATGGCGTTTTTATTTATTTAATTTGATTATATTCGGTACTGTACCGGTAGAATGGGGTTTTCTTTTCGCTAGATTGCTGGTTTTTATTGACTATCAGATAGCCCGAAATATACCTGACTAAAGACCAGTCACGGACAGACAAAATGGGACCGAAAACAATTACCGAAAAGTCGTCAGTTAAGCAAGTAGAAGCAACTAAAATCGTTTTTAATATAGGGTACAATTTGTAGATTTTCTAAATCGGAAAAAGGAAACTGGGAGATCAACTGTGACTAGGTGATCTCGGATTGATTGTTATGGGTTTTATTTTCATATTTGTTTAAGAAGTTTCTGTTAGCTCTTCTGCAAAAACAATTAAATCAATGTTTTATTGGCGAATATTCCACGTGATTGTTTGCCGAAGTCAAAATCTGAAAAATCAGACACAAAAATAAAGATGCTGACTTTGGAGCTGAGGAACGAAAAGAGAATCTTAGTAATCTTTAAGTTGGCTTTTGGTGTATTTTCAAAACTATCTTGATTGAGTTTGGAATTGACCGAAACCACAAACTGAATCATAATTTCGTTCTTTCTTATTATAATGAAATTCGTAAATTCTGCAGCAATGATTGTTATGTCATCGAGATGATGTTGAAAATTAAGTAAGATTTAAAATTCAACCTTCTCAAATCATTTGTGCGCTATATATTCACGATAGAAAATAAATGATGAGATGAAACTTATTCATTGGTAGCATCAAACTTTTGTTGAAAGCGGCAGGAATATTGAATCTAAAGGTATAACAGTAAGCGTTCCAGAATGAAAGCAGCAAACCGTTCGCCGAGAGAAAAGTTAAAGGTTCGAGTCCAAACCATTCATTTTAAAATCATCAAAACACGGTTATATGCAGCTCTTTTTGTGATGATGTAAGTCGTTTGAATAGCTTTATGGTTAGAGAAAGTATTGATATTTGCAAATTGTAACAGTTGTAACTGAAAAATGCTGAAAACAGCATTATGTGCTAAAAAAAGGTAATAAAGAAAAGACTATAGTGTGCGGAAACACTGGGACATAACTGAAATAATGATCAAATCGAATCTTGAATTCAGATTCAAACATTTTTAAGATATGCTCCGTCTATGTACATGTGTATATAGGGTGAACCGCAGAGCAACCGAATTCGTTTTCCCACGCTAACAGTGAGTTGCATGTCCAGGGCAACAGCAATGTCTGCATTAGAAATGTCGTTTATCGGTTTTTGACGTATCTTTGATGAATGGAGAGGTCTAGGTATCAGGCAGGGCGACGTTGAGTAAAGACACGGGACCTTATTTACATTAAATGCTCTCTATTTCTCTGCTCTTTATTATACACATACAACTAACAGCCAGAGTAGATAATATTAATCGGTGTTATTTTTTTTTTGCTGATTTCTTTTTTGTTTAAATTTATTTTCCTTTTCTTCTTCTCCTTCGTTTTTATTTATCTAATTGTCGATTAATAAACATGTTTTTTTAATGACAGATATTGATATCAAGAGGAAATCACTCATAACTACCTACAAATGATCAAAGGATTTACAACGTATAAACTTTCTCTTGCATACTACATGGGGGGAAATTGTCCGTTGCAATGTCTTTTGTTTCGATTTTATGATAGAAACTGAAACAAAAACGAATGACGTTAAAAAGAATTTAATAAACAATTCAAACATGTTGAACTGAAATCATTCAAATGTTAAATGAAGACTCTAGAAGAAATACAGAAAGAAGAAATAAAGATTTCATCAATAAAATATAAAGGGAAATACAACAAGGGGTGATTAAACCTGAAAAATAAATAAAGAGTTAATGACGTAAGGGTATTTGTGCAACCTACCCTATAGAATGTTGTGACAGTTGCATGCTCAAAGTCGCTTAGATATGAGTCTAAAATCATGACAGTGTAGATTTGCTGTTAGACATTTTGGAAAGTGTCATCATGGAGTAAAAGAGAAACGATTCATATAATTAGAGCATTCACGTTTTACAGACTCTTCAGTTTACCGGATGAGTAATAACTA
>OX401421.1:21990401-22205401 GCA_947846245.1 Cerastoderma edule
AAAGCGTTAAAAAGAACTAAATATTTTAGTCGCAAACCAGGAAAAATACTTTTGTGTCCATTTTGGTTTGATAGTTTTATTTTCTTTTTTGAAATTAAGACTTATTCCTGCCAAGTGACTAATGCCATTCTTGATTCTGTACGACCAATATCGAACTATTTTTTCGCCGAACTACTTTTTGTCTAAACAATTATACCCATGATAGGACCCAATTGCAGTCCTCTAGAAACGGTCCGCTTTTATAACAAATCAATGCCAAGATCACCTCGATTCATGACCAAGTCCTCTAGAAACGGTCCGCTTTTATAACAAATCAATGCCAAGATCACTTCGATTCATGACCAAGTCCTCTAGAAACGGTCCGCTTTTATAACAAATCAATGCCAAGATCACTTCGATTCATGACCAAGTCCTCTAGAAACGGTCCGCTTTTATAACAAATCAATGCCAAGATCACTTCGATTCATGACCAAGTCCTCTAGAAACGGTCCGCTTTTATAACAAATCAATGCCAAGATCACTTCGATTCATGACCAAGTCCTCTAGAAACGGTCCGCTTTTATAACAAATCAATGCCAAGATCACTTCGATTCATGACCAAGTCCTCTAGAAACGGTCCGCTTTTATAACAAATCAATGCCAAGATCACTTCGATTCATGACCAAGTCCTCTAGAAACGGTCCGCTTTTATAACAAATCAATGCCAAGATCACTTCGATTCATGACCAAGTCCTCTAGAAACGGTCCGCTTTTATAACAAATCAATGCCAAGATCACTTCGATTCATGACCAAGTCCTCTATAAACGGTCCGCTTTTATAACAAATCAATGCCAAGATCACTTCGATTCATGACCAATTGATTCAAGAACCAACATTTTACTTGTCTTGAAACTCAAAATTAGGAACATCCGTTAATTGGACCATTTTCGAGAATTTTACAAATTGTTTATTTGAGTGTTCTACTGTATCCTTAAACTGTAATGTCGTTTGTCACGATCAAATTGTGATTATATTTTCATCAAACGAATATATGATTTTCAGTTTCTTAAAGGACAATAGCCAAGTTGGCGGAAATTCCCTTCCACATACTACAGTGTTCTTCTGTTTCCTAATTATCGCTGGTCGTGCAACATGACTCAATCCCGCCTTGACCTCGTTATTCTGTATTTGACCAGAGTTGGTCACTACTGACCACTGATGACCATTCCCGCCTGTCCGTGGTTGTATGTACGTCCAGGCAGTCAGCGCTCGCCATTTCGATTATTGTATTTTTACGACCTCGACACCATTGCCCGTGTAGGTAATTTATGGCCTGTCTATTTTACGACATCATCACTGAAGACCATCGTATTGCTTTACGGCAGATGACAGGTTTTCGGCAGTCGTCCTGCAATTTCGAAACGATAAATTATACAAAACAGTGCTCTTTTTGCTTTCTTGACTTTTGTATAGTTGTGTGGAAGCAGAAGTAAAAAAGTGGGATAATTTTGACCAGGTACTCTTTTAAAAAAGAAAATATTTAATTGGATTATATATTAATAACAGATTTAAGTGTTTTTCGACCTAACTGCAGAATAGACAATGATGTCATAAAACTTGGATTTTACGTCTGGAAAAGAAGTACTAAAGACGGTGGAAATATTTCGTCAATTAAGATACAAGAAAAGTAAATTTTCAGGAAAATGTGCCTTTTTAGAAGAAACCTCCGAAATAAATTAATAACAATCAATGTGACTTTGAAATATAGGACTGTTGTTTTGTGACTAGGATATTGATTGTTTCTAGTTTTAGTAATTTATTTTCGTAGTTTTCCTGCAATCCAAGACACAACTATGAATCCTCTGGATATTGGACTTGTTTTTTGTATCGTGCTTAATATTTTAGTAGGTAAGTAACTTTTATGTGTATATTTCATTTTTTACGAGTTAATGCAACCAAGTCGCTCGAGTGTCGTTGTTAAAAGTTTGCTCGCAAAAATCCGTAATCCGTGTACAAACAAGTTGTTTCCAAAAATGATGATACCTTATTCTTTACCATTCAAATAACGTATTAAGCTAAAAATCTAAGTTTTCGAAATCGCTTTTCCTTATCTTATTTAAACATGACACAATCTAAACGAGTTTTAATTAGAATCCTTACTAGATCCTTGAGTAACTCAGTATCTAGAAATGTTCGGGTTGTCTTTTTAAGTCCGTATTTATTTACAAATTACTCTCACGCAGTAATATTGATAGACGTTGTCTTTATTAAGGGGACCAGCGCTCGATCCCGCCATATAAAGTCTGTATCTATTTAAGGGGACCAGCGCCCGATCCCGCCATATAAAGTCTGTATCTATTTAAGGGGACCAGCGCTCGATCCCGCCATATAAAGTCTGTATCTATTTAAGGGGACCAGCGCTCGATCCCGCCATATAAAGTCTGTATCTATTTACAAATGACACTGGTACTTTAGGTTTGGTTCTCTATGAATAATAGACTTTGTGTTTATTCGGGAAAGCAGCGCTCGATTCCCGCCATATCCCGGAAAGCAATGCATGCTTTACCAGCTACTCTACAGGAAATAGTACAGGAAATAGTACCGCGGCCTTACTGCACTCGTCATGATAAAGGCGTAAATAGTACCGCGGCTTTACCAGCTACTCATGATAAAGGCGTAAATAGTACCGCGGCCTTACTGCACTGGTCATGATAAAGGCGTAAATAGTACCGCGGCCTTACTGCACTGGTCATGATAAAGGCGTAAACCATTTCATACAACAAAACAACTTTCAAGTAAGAAACAATCGTTGATAAAGGACACATTTCCGGCTAAGCGCACATGGTTCATACTGATGTTTGAAACGTTCGATGCGCATATGATATTTTCTATCTTTTTTTATTTTCAATTAATCACCTCATACATTCGATTTTATTTCCGCCTCAATACGTCGAATTAGAACGCTTTGCTTCAGTTTGACTTGTATGAATAGTTGTCTGCAGATATGAGCAAACCCCTTGAAACAAAGGAAACTATTTTCCTTATTACATGTTTTTCTGTCATATCTATTCCATGGGATTTTTACATATTTCCAAGCGTTCATTTAATATTATAAAGCATTGAATTCTACTTCGTACAAATCTCCGATGTTTGTCGACGGAGATCTTCCGGTAATCTATCATCTAGTAAACGCTAATGCGGTCCAATCTCATGTGATGGATGGTTTTCAAAATTAGATAAAAAAATAGATAAAACAAGTATCATGTTTGACATTTCATTTGGAAAAGAATCCTGAAAAAGCGATGGATATGTATGGATTTTGTGGCGGATCTATTTTCCCGACATTGTTTCAAGAGGAAATCAATCATTTTCTGTCTTTTTTCTAGTCGATATTTTACCTGGTCTTAAAGGATAAGTTAATCGTTCACAAAACAAAACATTGTGTTATTGTATGTGTCGGTTTTCGAATTATCTTATGAAAAAGATATAGATATCATCGGAAAGGTTTACTAATTAACACTCCGACACACGCACCATTAATGTCATTATCCTTAACCACTGATAGATTACAGAGCTTCCTATTACATAAGGATAAACGACAAATATGTACAAAAACTATGTACGACACATATCCGCCGGGTTTTGTTTGTTCATTGTGACATGGCGATATATAATAGGATTTTCAAAAAAGGCATGCGCCAAAAAAAATGAAATGTATTTTCTTCAAACGGTTAAACGATTTGATATAACGAGCCAATTTCTATTTCCATGGTTGTAAATACAATAAAAAGACGAACAGTATCATTCTAAATAAACATCAGCTTTTCCAGAGTATGAATAGTTTAGTGTCCCTTGATAAGACACGGATACCCAGCCTCGGTATGGTAGATTATCCAGAAAAAGAAATTATGGTGGTCTATCGCTGCGATATGAATACATAGAAAATGATAAAATCGCCGTCCAGCCCCTTACCAAACAATCTGCATGATACAACTCTAGACGTAAACTTCCTGTGTTCATTTACACGTATATGACAAAAGCGATTCCATAATATGAAACAACAAGTCCATTTTACAGACACGTAAGCTTGCGGATTTCAATGTTCGTTACTGCTGTGCTGCCAAACCACGACAAATGTGTATATCAGGTTTAAACACTGATTTGAATTAAATTTGTTCTAAGACATTTAACTGTATTAGTGATTGGTCAAAACGTTTTGTCTGATCCAAATGGTAAAGTCTTCACTTGCCGTTCTTGTTTACTGTTTAATGACAACAGAACCACAAATCCGTTTACATTTAATACTGAAGTCACTTCCAGCCCAAAACACGGAGATCGCGATATTTCTTTTTAAAAAGTGTCATGATCAATTTTTTCCAACGAGTGTTCTCAAAAGTTCTTTTCTTTAAATCTTGTTAGCTTAAAGGGTCGATTTGGAAATGCGAATTGAGACCAACGCGGAGAAACTTCCTTGATCGATCTAGAAGGAAAACAGAGTGTGTCGTCATTATTTCGTATTTTAGCCAAAAAAAAAGACAAAAAAAGGACAAGCAAAGTCACAACATATAGTATGCATAATCAAGAAATGCCATTAAATTCAATGCCATGGATGGTATGGCTTGTTGACAACAGCAGGGATATTACAAACAGGGATATCAAAATAGCCGTATCACAAACAAGTGCGTACAAAGCACCGATTTCCACTGTGGTTCTTAACAATGCATTATACAGTCAATGTCACGCCATTTTATTATTTTCTATTCCAGTGGTTAGTGGAACCTTTCGTTCATACTCGCCGTTTTTCGTAGACACATCCCATTGGCCGATCTGCCCGAACGGAGATCACGGACATTCCCGATGTCGGCCGGAATTCAAATACGACTGTAAACAGGGCTACACGTGTATCAAACAACACAGTTTGTTTAAGATAGACAGCGCTTACTGCGGTATATGTTGTCGGATACCACAGACGTGTCCACCCGGCCATATCACGGGCCCAGCGTGTTATACCACACCCTGTCCGACCGGATACACCTGTAACCATGGAGTCTGTTGCCTAGCAACCCAGTCGGTATGCCCGTATGGAACACGCCCGGTATCCAAATGTAAGAACTATTACGGATGCCGGTTTGGCGCCACGTGTGTACATGGAACGTGTTGTGCTGGGCCAAGTAAGTCGTTACGCTCATTAATATACTCGAGACAGGTACCAGATACATATATCAGCCGGAAACAATAGTATAATGCGTGATTACAATGATAAGTTCATGACAAAACCGTTGTAATAACGAGGATGGCTTACTAGAAAGAGTGTTTCTTCCTTTTGGCATTACGGTTTCTCTTTTCCAATGCAGTATATCCGTCAAAATCAAATGATTACGAAAAAAGCAGTATACAGTTTTGTAGTTACATGTTTACGGATAAAATGTTTTGATAAACTCGTTGTTATGTTGAGTAAATGGGGTTTTCCTCAGTAGTAACGACCATATATTAGTTATTTTTGTGATGTTTGGATGGAGAAAAGTCCCTTTCAGAGATCTTCCTTTCGAGATAAGCTTTGTGGAGATTCTCTAAAAAGGAAGGCCATCAAATCCATGTACTTTAAAATATCACCCGTACCCAGACATGTGTGTTCGCAAGCTGCACGACCCGTAGGAGTGTCTACAAAGAAAAGTGCCATGTAAACCATGTCCGTTAAGATTGTTTACCCTAGGCAGACATGTATTATTGAATCTTAGAAAGCATTGTTATAACATTGATACTTGCTCGTTGTTCGCTGTGATTTATTTTTGTCACCAGTCACTGTGGTACCGCTTTGTTGGTAATATACTTATACTCAAATTCAGATGATCTTTATTTCTAATTAGTAACAACATATATTTGAAATTGGTTTTTTTTTTGCTGCTACGAGGTAATGTTATTAATTTGGAAATGCATGAAAGGCATTCGGAAAGCATGTTGAGTATGTTGAGGAAATACGGAAACGCTGTAGAAGTGTTGAAAGTGTTGTAAAGTACAAACAATCAGCGACGTCACCTGCTGCATGTCAATGCGTTAAGCGCTTACTGAGTTAACATTATATAAATGAATGACGTTGTCTGATTTTACGGCCTCAGTTTTTATAGACGTACATTTCCGTGTGTATGACTGTACGCGTGCCAAACTGAGTCATCGAAACTCGTGATGTTTTAAATGAGAAATATTATCGAGCTTTATATATCATGCTGTCATTATAACACAGATGGATATTTCAACACATTCCATGTCACTGGGGTTAATGAAGGGTCTTTATACGCTCCATTTGTAAAGGATTTCACTTCGGTGGTTACAAATACCGAGTGAGCGCCATCAGAGGCAACATGAGACAAATCATTCCGAATGGAAACCGGAAATACCTATGTCTGAAGAGTTTTTGTTGCAAGCTTCATCATGTACTTGGCGGTTCGGAATAAGGTTGTCCAGGAACGTGCCGTTTAAAAGCTATAAGAGTCGATCAAAGATTGAAATGACCGAAAATGTTTATATCATTAACATGAGGAATTGAATGGTTGTCAAGGAACGTGCCGTTTAAAAGCTATAAGAGTCGATCAAAGATTGAAATGACCGAAAATGTTTATATCATTAACATGAGGAATTGAATGATCAAAGATTGAAATGACCGAACATGTTTATATCATTAACATGAGGAATTGAATGATCAAAGATTGAAATGACCGAAAATGTTTATATCATTAACATGAGGAATATAAGAGTCGATCAAAGATTGAAATGACCTTGACATGTTTATATCATTAACATGAGGAATTGAATGTAAGCAAAATGCGCAATTTGAAACCGAAACCTGCCAAGATTGCTAAGATTGCGGTGGTTCCCTGGGTAACTATAATATTGCGGTGGTTCCCTGGGTAACTATTCAGGATGTTCTGGTGTTCGGGTTTTTAATCAGCATAATCATGCTAATACGAATGTTTTTGATTTACGAGTCTTTCTATATATTGATAATACATCAGATATAAAAAACAAGCATAAAAACAATGTTTAATCTGAATTGGAAAGCCTCTTCGAAGCGGACCCACACGCATTGCACGGATATAAGTCATTGAAATTTGAAAGGCCACTTCTGGGTCTGTGACTTACTCTGCACTTTGATTGGCCAGTATGTGACTTTTACATTAGCCAATCAAATTGAAGGATTATTTTATTCAAAACTGAGATGAACATGCAGTTCAGCCTTTCTCCTAAAAGCCTTGACACACAAAGTACACCAGGCCGTGTTCTATTAATAGAAATAAAAAACCTGCATTTGTAGTCTAGATATTGAAATAAATCAATCAGGAAAGAAACCATCCAGCTGTGTATATGGGGTCAATATGGCGGCGTTTTGGTCAACATTAGGTCACAATGAACTCTGGGGGAACCCTGTGGGATACCAAAACACGAGGCAAAACATGTTTTGTCTCTAATAATGTATAACAAAACTTATAACAAGGTTTTTTTTATAATTATGGTATTAATATGCAGATAGTTTTCGATGTAAATACATGTAAAGATCCGGCTTTATAGTCCTTAGAGATATGTGTGTGCTTTTTTTCTCGGTTCGCACATTACGTTCTTAAATAGCTTAGTCGATAAAACTGGATGGCAGCATCTTATAACCATCCATCCCAAAACTATACAAGCCAGTGTTTTGTTTTCAAAGTTGATGTTTAGGTTTAATACGAAAGCGTCGTCAAGAAACACTCTCAGAAATAGCAAAGTAAGCCCGTCGTTAAACTTTCATACCATTACTACCTTTATTATGATGTCACAAATCATACATCTTCCTTTACTGATGGAAGAAAGGACCGAAACACGAATAAGTGATAAGTTGTTAATATGCTTGTTCAGGGACAAGAGGGCTATGTGTTGGAATTCCGTGGAAAGCGGGTTCATTCTTTCGACTTTCGATTTATTTACATTCGGCGCGAGTTCTGGTAATGTTTAATCGGAAAGAATAAAATGGGAAGCAATGAAAAGTCGGAAGAATTCCTATATTTGATAAGTTCAATCTGAAAAGGGAATTTGTTTCGCCCCAAAACACAATCGATCCGATTTATTCATATTGCGGTTTGGTATGTTTAAAGACAATACGCAATCATCGTTGGTCATCCAACAGTCTTCATGTACAAAACAATAAATGACAACTCGTTATTGACACAAGGCACGAAAACCCATGACAACTTATACCATTAATCGTGACAGTTAATGGCGGAGAGAATGTGTGAAATTGGACGGGTTTCGTTGTTTTACTGAGTTTGGTGATCGATTAAATAACCGTTCTGCTCGCATACCAGTCCACATTCCTTCTGTGGTCAAGTCAGACACTGTGTATGATAGCGTTAGTTTCGAAATGCAATTAATCATTATTTTTCTGTTCTCAACAATAAAAGTCTCATATAAACACAATGAAATGATAAGAATTGAATTACACACAGTTTTAAGTGTCATTGACCGAGATCTTTGTTAACATCTGTGTCTAATTGTTGTTGTAATTGTCTTTTTGTTTAAATCTGTTCCCAAATATATTATTAAATTGTTGGTTTATATCAAGTGCATTCACACTTGTCCACCATATACCATTTCCTGTCCGATAGTGTGTATCAGCTGTTTAAACATAAGGACTGTGGGTTACTGATTGTTGAATATGTTCATTGCGTCATTCTATTCGGTTGCACCACTGATCTTATAGAAAACAGCGTGTTGGTGAAGGAAGGCAGGCAATTGAATACAACTATGCTAAAACTGTAGTATTGCGGTCTATCCATCCATGAAGTTCTGTTTGAACACAAACACAATTTACAGGGCACACCAGAGATTGCAGTAAATGGTACCCCAGTTTGTTTAACTAACTGTTAGAATTAATATCAGAATATGGCAGTATCAGAGTACCAGGGTAAAGGTACATTCTCAGTGCGAGTCTCGTAGAAGATCATCGTTTGGAATGCCTGTATACCAGACGACCTTCCTTGTGTACGTTTTGTAGGTTCAAGTTATTTCATATGAAAATATCATAAACAACTGTATTACCTGCTCAAGTCAGATGATATGTCGCTATCATACAGCACCATGCTCATATAGTATGCTGATGAACATTTGAAAACATATTTATGGCACAAAGGTTTACCAATGATAATGCTCAGAACAGCCAAGGACCTATCGTGTAGGAAATATGGCACAAAGGTTTACCAATGATAATGCTCAGAACAGCCAAGGACCTATCGTGTAGGAAATATGGCACAAAGGTTTACCAATGATAATGCTCGGAACAGCCAAGGACCTATCGTGTAGGAAATATGGCACAAAGGTTTACCAATGATAATGCTCAGAACAGCCAAGGACCTATCGTGTAGGAAATATGGCACAAAGGTTTACCAATGATAATGCTCAGAACAGCCAAGGACCTATCGTGTAGGAAATATGGCACAAAGGTTTACCAATGATAATGCTCGGAACAGCCAAGGACCTATCGTGTAGGAAATATGGCACAAAGGTTTACCAATGATAATGCTCAGAACAGCCAAGGACCTATCGTGTAGGAAATATGGCACAAAGGTTTACCAATGATAATGCTCGGAACAGCCAAGGACCTATCGTGTAGGAAATATGCACATAACATTCTTGATACTATGAACCATTTTTATATTACAGAACAAGTCCGAGTATGCCCGAATGACCACTTTCCGTTACCAGGGCGACGTTGTAATCACAACATCCGGTGTCCCGGTACGTCTATATGCTACGGAAACAAATGCTGTCAATCAAAGTTCAAACAGGCACAACCACGGAACACGGCTCCTCCCAATTTTCGACGGAAGTTACCTCCCCTGTTGTTTGTAAAGCCTCACCGGAAGTTACCACACGTACCGCCGAGAGTTATACATAAAGCGCCTGTTGACACAGAGATCATTATTCATACAAGCGTTCCGGAGAAACCACGAATCCGAGTTCCAATTGGTAAATGTATGATATATAAAGAGTATAACATTCCGTTTAAACTGATTTGCTTCGTTGGCTGAATTTGACTTAACACCGTTGACAACATTTAAGTCGTATCATAAGGGTCACTGAACTAAATCAAATATTGTGAAATAATGGCAAAAACAGTACCAAATTATTTTCAATTCGCTGAAAGCTTTCAGTCATAATGATTTGTACTTCATTTTGGTGGCTAATCTGGACTTAAAGTCCTTTGGTTTTCCACTGTAGGATGTATAGAGCTATTGATCTAGAAATGCATCATGAAATTCGCCATGAGTCTATTTGACATTCGTCTTGGAAAGCGTCCTAACTGTTAGCTCATAGAAAACAAGTGTAGAATTTCAATGGTTCTATGCATATGTAGTTGATGATGATTGGAGTTTTTAGGGAAATAGGGTTGGCATCAATCTGAACACATCGGGCTTATCCAATGAAAACACCTCTGAAATAATAGGGATGACGCCATGTTGTTTCCCGTGAGAATGACGTCACTTTACTTTCGTTTTTTAAAAAAAGATCTTAAATGTGAAATCTAAAAAGTCGTTAAATGTGATTGAGGAAACAAGTACACATGTCACAACAACAATTTCGCCATTTGGTATGAGTTACTGATAAAAAATGATTAAAAAGGATGTCCAACACTTCCATACACATTGAACTACTTAACGTGCACGCTTAGAAAATGTGTTAATTGCCGGATGTCGATTTATCCTAAAAAGTGTAACCCTACACTTATATCCGAGGTGTATTTCACAGCTCACGGAAATACCCGAGTAGTTCCGATTGGGTTGGCATGTTAAACATCGTTATTTATAATCCCAATTTCTGAGGATATTTCATCACAAGGATTTACTGTTATAGTCCTGCAAGAAAATACAAAAGCAAATTGTTTAATGACATAATTCCCGTGTAAAACTTACTGCCGATGATGATGTAAACACCCAAAACGTTTATGATGTTCTATTATCTCTTACTAGTGTCGACCATTAACCGGTTTCGTTGAAATTGACGAATAGAACACAATGATTTTGGTACGATATATAGAGAATAGATGGTTGGTGTCGTGAATCGGAAATGTTATCGGACAAGGCTTAGGAATATTATCCGGTGAGCCGAAGGCAAAACGGATAATAATCCGAAGCCGAGCCCGATAACTTTTCCGATTCAAAGACACCAACCATCTATTATATTTATCCTGTTACGTTTATGTATTCTTTCAAACAAACAAAATGTAAATAAAACACGAGAAAAAGGAAAAAAAATAGAGAATGATGTGAACATGACGTCATTTCGTTTTTATGACGTCATGATTCGTCACGTGCATGTGTTATATGGTTAGTGCCGGATATCACAAATGTTATACGGTGCCTAGTTATCGGTCCCAAAATGACACTAGTGACAGGTTAAAATTTAACTACAGTTGAAAGCACTGATAATCAAACAACGACAAGCACTCGCTGTATATAAGTTCTACAACATTCTTCAAATACTTGGTCACCGTCACTTAAAACCCTGCCTTTACAGTTCCTCCTGGCCAGAAGGTGGTTTCCTGTCCCTTGGGATTCCGGAAGTTACCCGGATTGACTTGTTCCCATCTCTCGGCGTGCCCGGGAACCAGTGAGTGTATTTCCGGTGTATGCTGCTCGCAATCAGGTATGCCTATGTACTCAGACTACTGTATATGCCTTTTTTTATCCAATTATATGTCGCTGGTAAGTTAATTGATTTTGTGTAGTTTTATGTTATACCAATGAAAATGATGTAACCTCCTCGTTAAATAACACCGACAAAAAGTGAATAGACGTTATCACATGCGTTATAAGAAATGGGTCTGAAAAAACATTTCTTTGTCAGTTTACCTATCTTAAAGTTTCCATCACGGTTTGGTCAAAGATATTTTGATTGCTTTCATTTGATTCCCGTCATATCGTTTGATGGAAGTTAGTGCACGTCACGCGTATTTAAATGAAAAAAATGCCATATTCGAACGTGTCCAGAAAACGTAAAAACCTCATGAGTAGTTATCAAAGATTGAGGTTGTCAGTCCTTGCACAGACATATACAACATTGACACCCTATGTTTCTATTGTAGTTATAAGTGTATGTCCGGTGGACCATCGTTTAATACCAGAAATCAACTGTAACCTACGACAGCGATGTCCACAAGGAAGTCAATGCGTTTCTGGTGTCTGCTGTATACCGCCATCTTGTCCGGATGGCCTCGTTCTGGATCCAACATTATCATGTGACCTCGGCACATGCGCAGGACACGGCACATGTATTTCCGGTTCCTGTTGCCGTGTTGTTACACCGCCGCCATCCGTTACAGGTAGGATCCTGTTTCTGTCTGTCTCGATGTTGTTATATGGAGATAAGTTTAACAATATTATTAACACTTAATTTCAAATCGTTTGAGGAACAAGTTCTTACGACTTAGATTAATCACTCTTAATTCTGCTTCCTTGACACATAACTAGTACTTGCTCCAAACATGAAAGGTCGCAAGGCAGAACCCGCTTCTCATGGGATTCGAACCAACGACCCTCGTGTCAGGAGGCCGACTACTGTCATTCACTATGCAGATAGTGTACATTCCTGCAGCGTTATTTTTGTATTCATTTTTTTAAATGCATTGTTTACCTTAAAACCATCAACTTACTTCGAACCTATCTCGATTAAGTAGTTAGTTTATCAGCAATGAGGAAGAAGCCTATGCCTTTTTATTTTGTGAAATTGTATCGATGAAATTGCTGAAATGGGAATCCATAAAGCTACTGTGACTTTCTATCTAATGGAAATTTGCATGATTTTGAAGTCATTTCCAATCGGGAAGGTGCGTTTGATGAGCCCCTGTTATTGAATGACAAGCCCTGACTAATGAACTTTTGTAGCGATGATACAAGGTAAATATGAATAATCTAATGTTGCCCATCGTTCAGTGAATAGTTTGATCCCCCGTCGCTACATTAACACATCTTTGGTGACAGTGTGTATTCTGCATAATTGTCATGAGCTGTAGAAAATGAAACAAAGTTGGCAGTAAAATCTATTGGACGTATTTCGGTAATCTAGGGTTTTCTTTATTCCAGTACCGCCACGGATAATAAAACTTCCAAGAGTTCCGCCTGTCATGGCGCCTCGTCGACTTCCGGTTATCTCAACAAAGGCACCAATTTTACTGACCATGGCGCCACTTCCGGCAAAAACCATCCCAACACTTCCGGTTGGTACCCACGAGTTTCCGACAACGGCCGAACCTCGAATCCGAACATTTCCGGAGATACCCGAACGCCAAGTGATACATTCTGGACAACCTAACAATTTCCCGGTATCGCCTCTTGATAGATTATTACCAAAGCCAATATCCAATCCTGAAACAACTGTAACGTTTCCTGTCCCATCTCAAAATATTCAATTACATGACCTCCCTGTGCCAAATCCTGGAACACCAGTCATTTTCCCCGCACCATCTCAAAATATACCGTTACCAAATGATCCTGGGCGGCCATTGTCCAATCCCAACCAAATGTTACGCAATCCAGTACCATCTACGCCGAAAACTGGAACCACTGTTATGTCCTTTTTACCACCTACAATACACTCGTTTCCTTCAGTCAGTAATAACGTGGGTTCCCCTAACACACCCGTTAACATTGTACCTCCATCAGGGGTTGTCCATAACTTCCTGCCAGCAGGAGCTACCCCGCCTGCTGGATCCCCTGTTACCAACCCTCCACAGTCAAACATGGTCCCATCTCTCCCCAGATTTAATGTCAACATATCGGACTTTTTCCCACCAGGTAATCCACAATTCCCTTTCCCTGGGAACATGTTACCAACTGCAACAACTTCTCGACCTGCTGCAAGTAATCCATTTCCGGTATCGGGAACCAGAATCCCTTCACAACCCACTGGTACCAACATTCCCACCAACCCCAATGTTCCTGATTGGTCTCGCCTAATTGAGGCCCTCTATCCGCGGTTACCCGCAAATCCAGGCCTGCTTCAGGGCGGCATTCCTACAACCCCTTCATTACCACAAACACCATTAAATGATAAAGTACCTCCACAACCAGTTGGTCCAGCGCAAATTCCAGGCTCAATTAGTAAACCAATGCTTCCACATCGACCCACACCTTCATTTCCTTCTTTCCCCAAAATTCTACCTAATATACCAAATATACCTGAACTTCCTGATATATTTGCGCCTGTAGAGAACCAAGTAACGTCTCTTCCTCCACAACCTATCACTCCTCCTAGTATTTCAAACATCCCGTTTACTTTTCCAAGCTTCCCTACCTTACCTCCACTATTTCCAGATATTTCGGGATCTCATATAATCAACACAACTGTGTCCCCGACATTACCAAATCGACCACCAGCGCTGCCCGATAGTCTGCCTATTCTACCAACATCTGTACCAACTGCTCCTCCTAGTGCCCCTTCGGTAACACTGAAGACAGCACCGCCCTTACTTCCATTCGAACCCTTGTTTAACATGACGCCCAATTTATCTCTACCCCGCATTCCAGATCCTTGGATGGATCTTTTCCCAACAATTCCATCCTCGTTACCAAATCCACCTTCTTTTCCACCCACAGTCCCTGTTGGCCCACCAAGTGGATTACCAGTTGACCCACCTGTCGCGGGCACCCCGGTACAAACACCAGTCATACCGTTAGTCAGGCAGCCGGATATGCTTCCAAACTTAGCACCACTGTCAGGTACAAACCCAACTCCAGTCAAAACCCCTTCTGTACCAACAATACTGCCTCCGTCGGTATTTAAACCAACACATCCGGCCCAAGGTTTCGTCCCTTCTGTAACTCAACCACCGACAAACATGTTTCCTATTGGTCAGCAAACCAAACCAACCGCACAGTCTAATCTCCAGGCTCCTAACTACCCAACAACATTACCGACATTTGTTGTACCAACTGGTCCATCCAACACACCTACTAACAAACCAATCAGTCCGTTTATTGCTCCTGGACAGACGGTTCCAAATCAACCCCCTGTCCCCACACAGCCCCCGATCAATGTTATACCAACTCCTGCACCACCGACACTCCCTGCAGGCCCCTTCGATACAATCATGCCGAGGTCACAAACCCCATCCAACATGGTACCATCTATACCACCACCTCCGCCGCCTTTTGATCTCCCACTTGGCCCTTTATTACCGACCATTCCTAATATCGTGTTTGATAGACCTCAACAAACAGTTCCGCCTGTGTTTCCACAAATTCCTTCAAATCCAACTATGCCACCATTATTTCCAGGACCAACAATGACCCCAAATTTCACACTGCCACCAATATTTCCAGGACCAGCGATATTACCAAATTTCACAATGCCACCAATATTTCCTAACCCAGCAATATTACCAAATGTCACAATGCCACCAATATTTCCAGGACCAGCGATATTACCAAATTTCACAATGCCACCAATATTTCCAGGACCTGCATTATTACCAAATTTCACGATGCCCCCAATATTTCCAGGACCTGCATCATTACCAAATTTCACGATGCCACCAATTTTTCCAAGACCAACAATGACACCAAATTTCACAATGCCACCATTATTTCCAGAACCTGCATTATTACCAAATTTCACAATGCCACCAATATTTCCAGAACCTGCATTATTACCAAATTTTACAATGCCACCAATATTTCCAGAACCTGCATTATTACCAAATTTTACAATGCCACCGTTTGTTATACCCAACATTCCAAGACCGCCTCCAACTCAATCCTCGGCTCATATCCCTCCCCCACCATCAATCATTGTTCCTCAACTCCCGCCTATCACTGCCCAGACCCCTCCCACTTTGGTCAATCAACCAATCAAAATCCCACCTCCACCTGCTTTTGAGTTACCCCCAACCCCGCCTACTGGCCTGCCTGTCGATATTCCGACTGTCGCCCCGCCTCCCATTCCAAGACCACCATTGATCCCCAGACCTCCCCCGATATTCACGTTTCCGGAGAAACGCATCACGCCTGTTGTGGTAAATCCAACAGTTCCGTCAACCAACAATCAAACAGTACAAACACCTCTCTTAATAACCACACATGGTTTCCCTAACTTACCAATTTCATTATTTGACCCAACTGTATCCCCTTTTAACTTCACCTTGCCCCCTTTGAGCCCCCTCGCCCCAATTATTCCCCCTTACGTGGAGCCCCCTGTAATCCCTCCCGCGACGCTCGCACCTGTTATTCCACCGGGAGTTCCCTCCCCTGCTGGACCAACCTTTCCGCCATTCATTGCGACCTTCAACCCGACGATCAATACAACAGCCCCACTACCACTAAATGTAAATAAGAGTGTGACCACGCCCTCAACCCCTCCCGATGGAAACCAACCGGTACCGCCCACGGGTTTTCCGAGTGTACCCGCTCTCCCTACGTTTGACATTACACCGCCTTCTTTGCTTCCCATGACAACGCCCCTACTCTTTGACACGCCCCTATTTCCAGCTGACGTTGCTGTGCCTGGCGATTTGTTCAATTTTGGAACGACGCAGTTGGAATCACCTTTATTCCCACCTATTGGGGGCGTTGATCCCGCCTTCAACTTGACTATCCCGCCTCTAAATGAAATGTTCCCGCCCTTAAGTGTACCGGGGGCGCCCACAAACCTCACAGTGGTTCCATATAATGGTACGTTTCCGTATTATAATGAAACGTTACCATATCATAATGATACGTTGCCACATTATAATGACACGTTACCATATTATAATGACACATTACCATATTATAATGATACGTTACCATATTATAATGATACGTTACCATATTATAATGATACGTATTATGACACATTTCATCCCTTTAATGATACTTATCCATCTTACTACGATCCTTACCCATCATTTAATGATACATTCCATCCTTTAAATGATACATTTGGGCCAATCAATAATACATTTCACTCATTCAACGATACTCATCATACATTAAACAGTACATTTCCAAGTCTAAATGATACATTTCAACCTTTTCATCCTCCAGTCGTCCCACGATTTAATGATACATTGACCCCTCATAACGGTACAATACCACCATTTCGAGGCCATTTACCGCCCAACAATGTCACGGCTCCTCCCATTATGAATTCGGTTCCGCCCCCTAACAATTTAATCCCGCCTTTAATCCCAACGAATCCAATTTGGAACAACACGAAGCCAATACCACAAATCCCAACTATTCCTATCAATACAACACTCCCGCCTGGGAACGGAACTTTCTACTTCGATAATTCAACTTTCCCACCGTTCTACGACACACCCTATAACTCTACATTCCCTCCAGATAATTACACTTTCTTCGACAATAGTTCAACTTCGAATAACACATCATTTAATCCAAGTAGTAATGATACAACACAATCCACCAATTGGGGTGAACCTCCTATTTCTAACCACAGCATTCCAACTATGCTACCCCCTTTAGTCCACAACCAAACAGACGGGTTCCCATTGGTTGATCATAACACGACGTTACCGCCCACCTTATGGGTGACATTGACACCATTCAACACGTTTCCGGTGAACACGACCGGAAGTACGAGAAACAACACGTATCTCCCGACAACCGTAACTTCCAAATACATGTTCAACATTACAATACCGTCCAACATGGCACCCACGACATTAAACCCCGCTGATTCTATAAATAGTACAAACGTCCCACAACTCCCTCCAACAGACACGCCCACCCAATTAACTCCGCCCTCTTTACCGACTTCCTGTCCAGCGGGAAATATCACGATACCCGGATTGTATTGTGACAAGGTGTTCCGATGTCCGACCGGAAGTAGCTGTTACTATGGTTTCTGCTGTCTGCCGTACGAGATGGTGCAAATCCGTAAGTAGATTTTGTGTTATATTTTAGACTTTTAGCCAGCGTCAAATTTATCTGGTGCTTTTAGATTATTACTCGTAATAAGGTGATGATGGAATTCCTGGAAGACATGAATGTGCGGTCTGTACACGTAGTGTTTATCCAAGATAAAATAATTACATAACACGAGAGCTTGTCATTTTACAAGAATTATAGAAAGGTATTTACTTGGTATTCGATATGGTTTTCATTGTTGCGTTTTGACATTAGGTTGAATATCATATTTGGAGGTATTAACTTCATAAAACGAGTTCATATGTATGCATGTAAATAATTTTTCTATGGCCATTTGATTCCTTGAAGACAAATGTTTATGTTATATATAGTAATTGATTTTAAAGTTAAAAGCCTACGTAATCCATGAATAAGTCAACGGAGGAAATCGAATTATATCGCCTTTTTTGTTTTGATGCCTATCAATTGTATAGAGCAATTGTTTTTGGTGATACAGATGCATTCGCCTTAAAATTGTTATGTGGTCTTTTACTTTAGTAGAGTTAACTAAAACAGTCAAATGACTTTAGAGGAATAATTCAAGATATTCCATTTTTATATAAAACTGGCTTTGGCTTTACCTAGAACCTTTCTTTTAAATAAGGGTACAAATTGGTTTCATTCAAATCGTTAAGAATACCATCGAACTTGTTGTCCTCATGTGTTATTGCGATCTAGTTTTTTTATTATTTATCTATTTGTTTGAATTGTTTTGGTATATTGTTTGTTTATTTAACAAAGCCATTCGAGTTAACGGTGTTGCTATGAATGTTTGTGCATTAGTTAACTCCGGAACTGTCTCCTTCTCATGCACGTAGCGTAACATATCCCCGGTAACGCACGCTCAACTGGCGTTTATTTGTTATTGCAGCGGCGTGTTTGGTGGATTTCGTCGTGACGCCCGTGTGTCCCGATCCCCCGGAGCCGGATCAGTGTCGATATGACCGTGAATGTGGGCCCTTCATGACGTGTTGTCTTAACTCGTGTGATAGACGGGTCTGTAGGCCAACAGTCAACCCTAAACCAAGCAAACCGCGGTAACCATGGGACACCAGGGGTATCGTGAGGATGAGACTTATTTACAAACGAGACTTCAATACAAACGAGACTTCGAAAAGCGCGGTATTTCGATTAACACGTGACTCTTAACAATGTGTCACTTTAACTATAAACATGGTGCTTTGATGCTCAGTGGTGCTTTGATGCTCAGGTGGTTTGATTTCGAAGCAAATTTCGATTGTCACATGACTTAGAGACACATGACTTAGAAAAGCACGTGACTTCAAAAAAGTGTATTGTAAACGCCAATGTTATGTTTGTAAGTGCGTGTATTCTACAATCACATGACTTTATAAGCACGTGATACCGATTGTATATTTAGCAATGGACATTTCAAGCCGATTGGAATGACGCTGGAACGTTTGAGTTAATCACAGACGATTGCAAGACAGTCAATGTGATCAGTGAACATGTTTACGATATATGGGTGGGGCGAAACTGAGATATGGACTCGTGGTAAGGTTTCAGTGAATGATCCAACGACTTTTATGTGAGATTTTGTTTTGAGGATCTTATTCAAACGCGATGTTTTGAGTTTACAGATAGCCCCGTTCGAGTTCATTCGTGATCTGTTGATAGAAAATGGTTATTTCGGCAAGATTTATTGTGAACTGTTGGCCAAATTCAATGTGAACAACGTTAGTGCAATCCATAATGGACGCATTACCTTATTACAACAAGTTTGTGCTTTTATACTGTATACGGGAAGTGAAAAGTGTTTGTGTATCAAATCACGCCGCTATCAAGGCCGACTGACTCAAGACTCGACCAATTGTTTGAAATGTGTGATAAGTCATATCTAGAGATAAAACGGTTTGTTGTGATGTTAAATTTAAAGTGTTATATAAAACGTAGGTATCACAGAAAAGGGAAGCGAACCGCTTTAAGGGGATATAACGCTCTTGTTATGTAGCCCTCCAATATGAAAATATTTATCAATTTCTCTATGTCACAGAAACGTAAATTATCACTTAAGTTGCGATATTATTAACGGTTGAACATTGCTTTACGGTAGTTCGTCATTTTAGGTTTGTTGTTCGCTTTAAGGCAGATAATCACTTAAATGGTGTTTCATCATAATACAACATATACGGCTTTATCGAATGATTTATATATTAAGCGTGTTTAATGTTGAGATCTCTCATCATGTTTGTTAAATAATTGATGCCCGTGTATATTGTTTAAGAAATCAGTTTACGACATGATCAGGTGTGTTGATGCGTGTAGAGATAGAGCCTTAGGGCGGCCAGTGCTATTTTCTTTATTGTGTGTGTATACATGTTCGTGTGTTGTTGTTGTTGTTGTTTTCTCTTTTTATTTTCGAGGTTTAATGCAAGCCGAGAGAGACTCCATCACTAAAAGCTAATATCTTACTCTAGGCTTGCATTAAACCTCCAGTTATATTTTATATGTTATACTGAGCTCTTTCACGAGTTATAATGACATATTTTTCTGTATGTTAGTATACAATCATTACTCAGTTTTTATATAGATGTTATGTTCGCAGTCAGCGGTTGAATTACAATTATTAAATGTCAATACTTGACAGCGGAATACCAATCATTTCGAGCCTTACTTGGGTTATTGTGCATGGTAGATTTTGTCACGTGGTCATATCTGAGCCAATCATATGTTAGAATCACCAAGTTCAAATCTGATTTGGTCTAACCAGAACTCTTACAGTGAATCATTTAGTTTTATAATCTCTGGACATGATTACGTTGACTTAGAACCGGAAGTCATCGAATGTTGCGCATGCGCGACATTAGAGTAATGGCTGGACCATTACTGATCACCATAACGAAAAGTTACGTGAATTTCTTTCTGTAAATCGGTGCAGTTCCGAATCCACAGAAATGTACTTTTCGGTAAATTCAGCCTGTAAGAAAAAAGCATTGAGCAACTGTTGAAGGATTATCTATCTAATGCAGAAACAACTGATAATTTAAGATATTGTTGGGACAAAATAAGAATTTGTGCTTAGCGGGCAAATTCTTATCTTGTCACAATGATTTCTACCTGATCGTTAATGAAAGAAATCATAACATATGATTGTCATTTATTGTTTCTTTCAATTAGGACCAAGTCATAATATTTCATAAGAGAGACTCATTTCACCAAGTTATATATTTGCGTATATACGATTGTTATGCAAGGGTTGTTAATGGTGATTATTCATGTCAATGGTAGGATGATGTCTCATAATTAAATGTGACAACATTTACTACCGTTCTTCAAACAAAGATGATTTCTGTTGAATAAATTATTTATGTTACCATAGAAACGACGTCAGGTGTGTGTCCTTTTTTCCCCTCATTAAATATTGTCCGTCCTACACAAGTGATCGGTCAGATGTAGGGGTGTGAGTCATAATCAATCGGTATAAAGTCACCCAAATAGAGCGTGCGTAGTAAGTAATCTTAGCTACCATGGTAAATCTACCGATTTTAGTCGTTACCTAAAGCAAATAGCTGATCACTTGTTTCTGGTGCAAGACCATAACCTATGTATCTACATGTACATACGAGTTCAATGTTTGTCTGTCTTACGGTCTTTTAATTCAGCATGTTCTAGTCATGTAGCGGTCACCATCTCAGTGGTACCATCCACTTCTAGGTTCCATGGTAAATCAACGGATTGAAGTGGTTACCTCAAGCTCATCTCTGATCACTTCTTTCAGGCACTAGCCTCTAACCGATGTATCTACCTGTAGGTTCGGATCCTGCATTTACAGGTCGTATGGTAATTCAATTTAGGCCATCACAGTGTTTAAGGCCTCTAAGTAACAGTGCCCGTGTTATAGTTACACATTGTTATTGTAAACGCATACGGACACCTCTGTAAACTTACTGAACGAATATACGTCCAAATGATAAGGTCCATATCTAAATAGATTATTGAAATATTACTCATCACGTTTGGATTTTCCCTTCTGTTCATTTTGAAATTTTCTCGACCTTAACTGAATTGGTTTTCCAACAGGGTTATCTCGCATATTTGGTCCACATCGACATGTCAACCAGTACGAATATGGACAGTGGGTATTGTACATACGTGGGTGTCTGTACAATAACGGTCGTAAAAGGGAGGGTAACTCGTAACACTCGATCTGATATCCACGACAAAGTACTACAGATCAGTTAGGCTATATATCATTCTTTGACCGGGCTCGGTTCTTTTCTCTCTTTTGTATCTTTAGAATGATTTTTGATTGTTTTCAATAATAGTTATACAGAAATTCCAGTAAATTTTGTATGTTAAACCAGTAAAAGGCTAGAAAATAGCTGCTTGCCAAGGGATATTCTACAGTGACATTCGGATGTCTGTAACAAACGATAAAACAACCCGACTATCGTAGGTGAGCGTGTGCAGACATGTATACAGGTATAACGGATATATTACATGGTCGAATGTTAATGACGCTTTGATCATGGTTGTACAATGTATTTAGTGCCGCCGCCATTTTCGTTCTTCTGCCAGGGAAACGTTATGACATGAACAAATTTAGTTTCAGTCTTCATTTGGTTTCTTCTTCTCACCAAATGTAAAATATTGATAAAACATCTTTATCTTTTTCTCTCAGAAATTGCCATCAATGAATGTGTAACATATAAAGTAGTCCATGCCTCTCCATGCTGGATGGACTAAAGGACGACCGTTACGGGACAGAGTTACTGTCTGTTTGGGTCACGATCTCGGTATGAATATTACTCCGCGGTGGAGGGAACACTGTGGGACAGATGTGACGTATAAACAGGTGGCAAAATAAACCTGCGCACCGGGAAATGGGAAAACATTCTAGAACCAAAAAATTACGGGGTTATATATCGTGGGTTCAGTGTAAGTTACTTATTCATGTTTATGAAGCACTTACTTTTGTCTTGCAGTGAACCCTCGATATTAAATGTTTGGTATATGACATGTGGGCGAATTGTGAAGCCCAACATTTGTCAGTGATATCATACCCTCCCTATTGAATGACAGGAGATTATATGACTAAAACTTTCGATGATTTGGCAAAAGTTTTTGATCATTAATCAGAGTACTCTATAAGATTGATTGTTTAAAAGTGAATTCGAGCTTTTTTCAATCGATCGTTTGATTGATTTGAAGATAAACTTGATTGGTCAATTAATTGAATTCATCAGAGAATCTTATCATAATGATTTCAATTATGTCACGACTCCTGGTTATTTTCAGAAGGAGAGATATCCCAAATATATTTTCTTCATTTACAAAGTCAGCCATACGGGTTATGTCATCAACGGTTCCCAAATCTACCGGTAAGTTTTATACATAAACAGAGACTAAACTATTAAAAATCAAAGGTGACAACAATATAAAAGAGCATCAAGAGCCGACAAAAAAAAACATGACCTTTTTCATTACTATACTGTGCATAAACCAATGGGCTAATGGGGAGAATTACTCATTACGAGAAACCTTCTAAATTTCCACAACTACATCCGTTTATTTCTCTTTGGACATAATTGACTTTAGATAAGTATATTTAATTTATGGTACAAGGAATGTGAACCATTTTAAGTTTTTGGACTATGGGTGCGTCAGCAGCTGATTTTTAAGGGATTTAATGTCGTGTCAACAATTTTTCTGTTACAAATCTAACTTTCTATTACAACAAAATTTTTTTAATATGTCTTTTATGAAATTTTCTCGCATTGACGTCTGACATGAAAAGAAATATTTGCCAAATAATAACATATTATTCCCAAGTAAAGTAAGCAAGTATCACGCCCACCACCGCCAGTCTTAAATTCCGGAAACAATCAGATCGGATAAGCCGCCTTGGTATAAAACACTTAAATATCGATGTATCGACGCTACGCCAAACATAATCTATCTATAGACACACAGTTATCTCTCCATGTGCACGGGTTTTACGTGCACATTAACATGTACGCAACTCAATCTATTTATAGACACACGGTTATCTCCCCATCTGCACGGGTTTTACGTGCACAGTAACATGTACGCAACTCAATCTATTTATAGACACATAGTTATCTCCCCATGTGCACGGGTTTTACGTGCACATTAACATGTACGCAACTCAATCTATTTATAGACACACGGTTATGTCCCCATGTGCACGGGTTTTACGTGCACCGTAACATGTACGCAACTCAATCTATTTATAGACACACAGTTATCTCCCCATGTGCACGGGTTTTACGTGCACAGTAACATGTACGCAACTCCATCTATTTATAGACACACAGTTATCTCCCCATGTGCACGGGTTTTACGTGCACAGTAACATGTACGCAACTCCATTTATTTATAGACACACAGTTATCTCCCCATGTGCACGGGTTTTACGTGCACAGTAACATGTACGCAACTCCATCTATTTATAGACACACGGTTATCTCCCCCGATATACACTTGCCCTCCGTGAGCTATTCCCCGACAAGCACCGTATGATAGATTATACATGTACATAGAAGCTGGGTTTTACCATTTCTCTGGGTTTTTTGTTTACAGCCGCTGAATCGATATTTTTCCAAATGGAAAAAGAATGCAGACGGGCAATAAAGACTGTTTGACACAGAGAATATCCAACATTGCGTAAATATTGTTCATTATCGGTCAACCATCATATTTGCAAATATGTAAGAAAATTACACATACATGTATGTCCTTAAGCAATGTTTCTTAAAAAAACAACATACATAGAACATGTAATAAACAACGTACATAGAACATGTAATAAACAACGTACATAGAACATGTAATAAACAACGTACATAGAACATGTAATAAACAACGTACATAGAACATGTAATAAACAACGTACATAGAACATGTAATAAACAACGTACATAGAACATGTAATAAACAACGTACATAGAACATGTAATAAACAACGTACATAGAACATGTAATAAACAACGTACATAGAACATGTAATAAACAACGTACATAGAACATGTAATAAACAACGTACATAGAACATGTAATAAACAACGTACATAGAACATGTAATAAACAACGTACATAGAACATGTAATAAACAGCGTACATAGAACATGTAATAAACAACGTACATAGACCATGTAATAAACAACGTACATAGAACATGTAATAAACAACGTACATAGAACATGTAATAAACAACGTACATAGAACATGTTATAAACAACGTACATAGAACATGTATAAACAACGTACATAGAACATGTAATAAACAACGTACATAGAACATGTAATAAACAACGTACATAGAACATGTAATAAACAACGTACATAGAACATGTAACTTAAGTCATTATTGATAAACTGTGACAAAAGAAGGAACGGCTCACAAAGAACAAGTTGTCACAACATTACTCAATATCACAAAGAACAAGTTGTCACAACATTACTCAATATCACAAAGAACAAGTTGTCACAACATTACTCAATATCACAAAGAACAAGTTGTCACAACATTACTCAATATCACAAAGAAAACGCTAAATTTCCCATGTGGTGATGTCACTTGTTGGTGCTGAATTTTGTATCTCATATAGGTACACATTCCTTACTAGTAAGGCACTAAAGGGACTGAACAGAACAACCAGGAATGTATTAACATTAGAAAATAGCGGAGTATTAGAATAGAAAATCAACCAATTATGAAGTAAGAGATTATCGGTATCCCATGGTCGAGCCATTTTGTATGTAGCGGAACAATTGTTCACGACATGTTTTTTATGTCCAACCATCCCTGACCATGGCGCCTCTGCGGATTCATGTATAGATTACTAAAATTAAAATCATAAAACCCATCTTTAGTGGGTTGGTTCGAACCACGTTAGTGGCATATTCGAATTTTCGTGAGACTTAGTCTCTCGGCCGACTTACGTAAGGGTGTTGGTTCTATCCCGTCTGGTTAAGACCTATTATGAGCCAAGTATAAAAAGGAACTGAAAATTGTTGATACGATGTAAAACCTTAATAAAATAAAAAATGCTGATTCGATGTTAACCCCTAATTAGTAAAGGCTGATTGATCATTGTCCTATATTGTCCGTCAGTCGGGTAAGAAGTGACCACTGGGACTCGCAGTGACCAATGTCCGTGGCGAGTCGTTAATTCTGTCATTGTTACGACTGACAACGTCATAAAATGTGGACAAGCGGGTCAAATAATGCATATATTAGGGCCGCATTGCTGGACAACAGGTCTTTAACAAATATCCGAGAAATCGTGGTGTTCATAAGGTCGTATATTGTCCATGTAATCCGCAGGGTACAAATTTGTTTCTAGCTGGACCATTCGACAAATAGCAAGAGTTGTTGTTGTTGTTGTTGTTATGAACTATTATTTCTCTTAAGTATACTTCCAGTTAATGAACAGGAATCGGTCTCAATCAGACGGGACTATTTACACATATCAACAACTAATTTCGTTCCGTTTTGTATACGATTCGGCATGGCTAATACTACAATCCGTCAAGCAAGGCCTAGGTCAATAAATTATAAAGTCGTTAAAATGAGGAGTTTATGCCGAGTGTGACACAGATAATACGGAACGCGGTGATTACTGGGTAATCACTTCATACACAAAACGTCTTCCTACTCTTAGGCACTGTTTGGTGGACGGAAATCGCCGGAAATCGCCGGAAATCACCGGAAATGTGTTCGGGTAAATACTTCAAGTAACACTCACTTGCTGGTACCCTTGTTCATAATACGGCGAGAGCGTTAGACTAGGAACCAGCTATCGAGTGAATGCGTACGTTCTGTACAATGAACAGCATCATTCTGGATAGTAGGCTTATACCAGAACTGTAGGATGAGTTTGACCTTGACATTCAGAACAAGAGAGTTTTACACTGTGATCGTGTTAGACAGAAACAAAGTAAATACGCATTACCATTGGTCAATATAAGGGAAATGATATAGTTCTTTTCAATACAATGTAACAACCGTGTCCTCAGATTATCAACAAAAAGCTCTAACCCTCTGAGTTCGATTTTCCTTGATACACTCAAAGCTGTATACCCACATAGTCTGGTGGTCGTTTTCTAGGCCACATGACCAAGGTGGACATGTTCAAAGATGTCAATTGTACGTTAGATGGTGAACTTTGACCCATTCATACGGAAGCAGTGGTCAACTATACGGTATTCGACATGCTGTAACGTCCGACCCTTTATATACCTACAATGGGGGGAGGGGACATCGGCCGTGTATGATGTTTCTATTGCTGATGGCCGTATATAACCTTTGAAAAACTCGATATAGTAATGTTAATTCTACTACCGGAACCGCATGGTACCCACATAGAAAAAACAAGCGCTTGAATGTCATAAGTATAGTCCAAGGGATGATATATTTAAACCATAACATTCACGTATTTCTTAACAATACATCATACTGTTACACAGTGTATGGTGTCATACGACGGCCTATTGGTTCAATCTGTTATATTTCTTGGCAAGGTGCTATTTCCTAGCCTTACACTTATCAATTACCCAGACAGATTTATATAATTGAAAGAGTTGTAAAAAGTAGTGAGTCAGAGACCGACGGGGCTATTGGAGTTACTAGTTAGGTGTTCGGGTCTCAGATTTTACTACGATTGAACGATTGTGGTCACGTGATAAAGGAATCATTGTCTTAAACCAATATAGGGCGGAAACAAGTAATACCCGGATTATGGATAGATGAATTAAAACTAGTAACGATAACTCTAGATATCTTAGAAGACAAACCATCAGTTTGACACGACAATCCGGCGTGATTGAAGTCGGTTACCATCACGATCCGGCCATTTCGGAACAAGTCCCACGAATAACATGGTTGAAAGCGTGTCCAAATCAAGAAGCAAAGGTCAGAAGTTGGAACCCGTTACAAACCTATATGCTAATCATTCTGACATACTAATGGTAGAGTTGATGTGATGACAGTTAACACATACCAGAGTTTTTAGTCATAATAACGTGCTAGGGCTGGTGAAATATGCCTCATGACAGATACACCGCAATGGGGATTACTGTAGTCACGTGATTACCATGGTGGTGTTGTGGTTAGCGGCATGGACTTCAAACCGGACAGTCCTGGTCCGATTCCTGGTCACGGCTTACTACTTTATTGCAAAGTGCCCTTGGGCAGTATTTCGAAGTCCAGTTTGGGTAAGCTACCCCCCCCCTTGGAAACATGAACGTTATTACCTCAATGTGAGCACTCTATAGCACTGTATACCAATGGACGCATAACGAGCACAGTTTTCTATTTATACATACGTTAACACATTCGTACATAACCCATGTCGTATATTCAGAACTTGGCCGTTTTTGAACTCGAACTTTTATCTTTGCTTGTAGTTTACAATCCTACGACAGAGCGTGTGTCATGACAAAACTGAATCCTTGGTGAAAACATCTGTGTAATGTGTCCCTCTCGATCGGACGGCTCTGTTAGCATTGGCTTATCTTGATGTACCACTCATGTCTCCTTGCTTTCAATGGTTTAGGCTGGGATAGATATCTGTATATGGAAAAACTGTTTGAACGCTTAAAGCAATGCGCTACTTATACTCAAGCTGTTTTCTAAACATCAACTTTTGTTTAGCGCGGTGGACTTATTTAACCTTAGCATCACGAAGCATAGAGAAGTCGGGTTACATGGAAATGGTCGTGAACACTTTAAAGTCTTGAAGGGCTGAAGTATACACCAGTGAATGAAGATCAAATCTCCACAAGTCAGGCAAGAGTTCTAATAAGGCCTTTCTCCATCTTTAAAATCAAAGACGAGTTTCAGCTTAGAGGTTCGCCATATTATGTTTATGCTCCTGTTAAACTATATAATAGTCTTAAGATGGCCCAACCCCTATGGGATAAGAAAGCATTTGTTGACTGTTGAATCCGGTATTTCAGGGCTCGGTTTTATGAAGGTGCGCCCAGTTTTATCTCGATGCCTCTTTTATCATTTATAGGTTCCGATAGTAGTTTTTGACCCTCTTTGTATTCGACCGTATAAGCATCAAGTCGTTTGAACAAAGTTTTGTTATATTTCGGATCAGTTTTCCCCGTATATCAGAGAGGGAAACAAGATGACGATTTTGTTTGTGTTTTTAGCGAGCCTCGTTTGCTATGCGAGTGCCAACAGTGAGTAGTTTACGTTATAAGGGAGGTAAATCTTGTATTAAAATCGCCGTGTCGAATTCGTATATTGTAATTTACAATATAACTGGTAAGGTTGTGAAACTGTTCATGCGTCTATACAATATTCCAACAGTAGCTTTTCGTTTTGTGTTGAAATGCAGTAGCGCTCAAAGAATTTAAATCACATTTTGAATAGATATCTTAACTATCAGAAAAACTTGTGTTATTTCCACCATGTTCAATGTCTTCTCTTGGAATGTGTGACAACATATGGATTGATTTTAAGAGACAATTTTTTATTCAGACTCATAGACTGTAAGAGTTACATGTATTTCCTTCAATTCCAGTTAATGTATATCGATTAATGAATTTGTCGATGGAATGTACTGAAATTGAATGTGTTCTTTAAATGTTTTAAAAAGTGCACAATTTGAAATGCGTGTGAATAAGTGTCCTTGAAGAATTTAAATCGTCATTCGATAAATCTTTATGGTTTGGACGCATGATGCTTTCAAAACAAATGTCATGTAATCAGTCGCTTAATCAAATTTGAAAGCAAGCCTATAATGTCGCAGAGAGCGAAGTACAATATGAAAAATTAATACTTTACTAGTTCGTTTTTCCAGTATGACTATGTATCAGTAAGTCGCACATTTAGTTTGACAAACATCTATTAGTAAATGTAATGGTTGGCAAATGATTTATAAACAGAGGATATAATTAAACATCTAAAAGACTATAAGGTCTATACTAAACATCTAAAGGGCTATAAGGTCTATACTTAACATCTAAAAGGCTATAAGGTCTATACTAAACATCTAAAAGGCTATAAGGTCTATACTAAACATCTAAAAGGGCTATAAGGTCTATACTAAACATCTTAAAGGCTATAAGGTCTAGACTAAACATCTAAAAGGCTATAAGGTCTATACTAAACATCTAAAAGACTAAATGGTCTATACTAAACATCTAAAAGACTATAAGGTCTATACTAAACATCTAAAAGACTATAAGGTCTAGACTAAACATCTAAAAGGCTATAAGGTCTATACTAAACATCTAAAAGACTATAAGGTCTATACTAAACATCTAAAAGACTATAAGGTCTAGACTAAACATCTAAAAGACTATAAGGTCTAGACTAAACATCTAAAAGGCTATAAGGTCTAGACTAAACATCTAAAATGCTATAAGGTCTAGACTAAACATCTAAAAGGCTATAAGGTCTAGACTAAACATCTAAAAGGCTATAAGGTCTAGACTAAACATATTAAATGATGTAAGGTCTATACTAAACATCTAAAAGACTATAAGGCCTATACTAAACATCTAAAAGACTATAAGGTCTATACTAAACATCTAAAAGGATATAAGGTCTATACTAAACATCTAAAATGCTGTAAGGTCTATACTAAACATCTAAAAGGCTATAAGGCCTATACTAAACATCTAAAAGGCTATAAGGTCTAGACTAATCATCTAAAAGACTGTAAGGTCTAGACTAAACATCTAAAAGACTATAAGGTCTAGACTAAACATCTAAAAGGCTGTAAGGTATATACTAAACATCTAAAAGGCTATAAGGTCTATACTAAACATCTAAAAGGCTATAAGGTCTATACTAAACATCTAAAAGGCTATAAGGTCTATACTAAACATCTAAAAGGCTATAAGGTATATACTAAACATCTAAAAGACTATTAAGTCTAGACTAAACATCTAAAAGTCTATAAGGTCTATACTAAACATCTATAAGACTATAAGGTCTATACTAAACATCTAAAAGGCTGTAAGGTCTATACTAAACATCTAAAAGGCTATAAGGTCTATACTAAACATCTAAAAGACTATAAGGTCTAGACTAAACATCTAAAAGGCTATAAGGTCTATACTAAACATCTAAAATGCTATAAGGTCTATACTAAACATCTAAAAGACTATAAGGTCTAGACTAAACATCTAAAAGGCTATAAGGTCTATACTAAACATCTAAAAGGCTATAAGGTCTATACTAAACATCTAAAAGACTATTAGGTCTAGACTAAACATCTAAAAGACTATAAGGTCTAGACTAAACATCTAAAAGGCTGTAAGGTCTATACTAAACATCTAAAAGACTATAAGGTCTATTCTAAACATCTAAAAGGCTATAAGGTCTATACTAAACATCTAAAAGGCTATAAGGTCTATACTAAACATCTAAAAGGCTGTAAGGTCTATACTAAACATCTAAAAGGCTATAAGGTCTAGACTAAACATCTAAAAGGCTATAAGGTCTAGACTAATCATCTAAAAGACTGTAAAGTCTATACTAAACATCTGAAAGACTATAAGGTCTATACTAAACATCTTAAAGGCTGTAAGGTTTATACTAAACATCTAAAAGGCTATAAGGTCTATACTAAACATCTAAAAGGCTATAAGGTCTATACTAAACATCTAAAAGGCTTTAAGGTCTAGACTAAACATCTAAAATGCTGTAAGGTCTATACTAAACATCTAAAAGGCTATAAGGTCTATACTTAACATCTAAAAGGCTATAAGGTCTAGACTAAACATCTAAAATGCTGTAAGGTCTATACTAAACATCTAAAAGGCTATAAGGTCTATACTAAACATCTAAAAGACTATAAGGTCTATACTAAGCCGTAATTACAGACTCATCATCTTCATGTTCTATATAAGAAAGGTCATTCTGTGTTTAAAGCCATCTGTACATTAAATACATTCACCACAAAGAATTATCAATTGTAAAAGGCAATTACGTATTATTCCTTTTTAGTAATGTCATAGCCCTCTTGGAGTATAGTGATGGTTTTTACGGTTTAAATAATGATAGACCAAAATGATGCGTAATCAAGTGAAATAGTAGGGGTTTTTTTTATAGTTTAAGATTTTCAATTGAACTCGATATTTTGTGAATGCACGTTTTTCTGGCAAAAGAGATTTACTTTGTGGGGGTCCTGTTCTAAATGTTGCTTATCTTCAAAGGCATGTCGTCTCAATTGACACATCCTGTTAGGTCGACTCTTACACTCTGTTCAGGATTCCCCTTGTCTTGTGTATTTTCTATATGTTTGTATATAATGCATATATAAAAGAAGAACAAATCTTATAAGTCGACAATAACTGAATGTGTGCTGAAACCATTAGTGAAAATGAGAAAGTGGTCAAATGTTCCTTATACTACAAAATAATTTTCTTTAGAATTCCGGTTTTACTTGTTCTCAGCAGAGTCGTCACTTATACCTTTAATACATGTATATTAAAAGCAGAACACATTTTCTATGTCGACAATAAATGGACGTGTTTTGAAATCATTAGCGGAAATGAGACAGTGGTCAAATGTTCCCAATACTACAAAATAATTTTCTTTAGAATTCCTGTTTTAATTGTTCTCAGCAGAGTCGTCACTTATACCTTTAATACATGTATATTAAAGGAGAACACATTTTCTATGTCGACAATAAATGGACGTGTTTTGAAATCATTAGCGGAAATGAGACAGTGGTCAAATGTTCCCAATACTACAAAATAATTTTCTTTAGAATTCCTGTTTTAATTGTTCTCAGCAAAGTCGTCACTTATACCTTTAATACATGTATATTAAAGGAGAACACATTTTCTATGTCGACAATAAATGGATGTGTTTTGAAATCATTAGCGGAAATGAGACAGTGGTCAAATGTTCCCAATACTACAAAATCATTCTCTTTAGAATTCCTGTTTTAATATTCTCAGCAGAGTCGTCACTTATACCTTTAATACATGTATATTAAAGGAGAACACATTTTCTATGTCGACAATAAACGGACGTGTTTTGAAATCATTAGCGGAAATGAGACAGTGGTCAAATGTTCCCAATATTACAAAATAATTTTCTTTAGAATTCCTGTTTTAATTGTTCTCAGCAAAGTCGTCAATTATACCTTTAATACATGTATATTAAAGGAGAACACATTTTCTATGTCGACAATAAATGGACGTGTTTTGAAATCATTAGCGGAAATGAGACAGTGGTCAAATGTTCCCAATACTACAAAATAATTTTCTTTAGAATTCCTGTTTTAATTGTTCTCAGCAAAGTCGTCACTTATACCTTTAATACATGTATATTAAAGGAGAACACATTTTCTATGTCGACAATAAATGGACGTGTTTTGAAATCATTAGCGGAAATAAGACAGTGGTCAAATGTTCCCAATACTACAAAATAATTTTCTTTAGAATTCCTGTTTTATTTGTTCTCAGCAAAGTCGTCACTTATACCTTTAATACATGTATATTAAAGGAGAACACATTTTCTATGTCGACAATAAATGGACGTGTTTTGAAATCATTAGCAGAAATGAGACAGTGGTCAAATGTTCCCAATACTACAAAATAATTTTCTTTAGAATTCCTGTTTTAATTGTTCTCAGCAAAGTCGTCACTTATACCTTTAATACATGTATATTAAAGGAGAACACATTTTCTATGTCGACAATAAATGGACGTGTTTTGAAATCATTAGCGGAAATAAGACAGTGGTCAAATGTTCCCAATACTACAAAATAATTTTCTTTAGAATTCCTGTTTTATTTGTTCTCAGCAAAGTCGTCACTTATACCTTTAATACATGTATATTAAAGGAGAACACATTTTCTATGTCGACAATAAATGGACGTGTTTTGAAATCATTAGCGGAAATGAGACAGTGGTCAAATGTTCCCAATACTACAAAATAATTTTCTTTAGAATTCCTGTTTTAATTGTTCTCAGCAGAGTCGTCACTTATACCTTTAATACATGTATATTAAAGGAGAACACATTTTCTATGTCGACAATAAATGGACGTGTTTTGAAATCATTAGCGGAAATGAGACAGTGGTCAAATGTTCCCAATACTACAAAATAATTTTCTTTAGAATTCCTGTTTTAATGTTCTCAGCAGAGTCGTCACTTATACCTTTAATACATGTATATTAAAGGAGAACACATTTTCTATGTCGACAATAAATGGACGTGTTTTGAAATCATTAGCGGAAATGAGACAGTGGTCAAATGTTCCCAATACTACAAAATAATTTTCTTTAGAATTCCTGTTTTAATTGTTCTCAGCAAAGTCGTCACTTATACCTTTAATACATGTATATTAAAGGAGAACACATTTTCTATGTCGACAATAAATGGATGTGTTTTGAAATCATTAGCGGAAATGAGACAGTGGTCAAATGTTCCCAATACTACAAAATCATTGCCTTTATCATTCCTGTTGTAGTAGTCGTCAAAAGGATAGTTCACTGGGTAAGGTGGCGGACTTAGAACTCAGCGGTCCCTGGTTCGAGCCCCACCGACACCTCTTGTTTCGTGGGAGTGACATTTAGCTAGTGTTAGCCTAGTGTTGCTGGATCCAGGAAAGATGTCACATAAGTGAACAAGTGTTTATACGGCTTTTAACACCATACAAAAAAGGAAAGCTCACTATCACTTACGCTTACCCCTGAACGAGAACTATACAAAGGTTGGTGGCGAGAAATGGTGTCACGGAAACAACACCTCAATGCGGTATAACACGATATACGGCGTTCCTTCGTGCCGTCGACTTTGGCTTGTCACCAGCCAACTATAGATTAACCTGTGGTCGTTTGACTTAATTATCTATAAAATAGAACTTATAGAACTCAATAATCTTTGTTAAAACTATAAACATGGGAGAAATTAATGATTGATAAAACAACACTTCACCAATAAACAAATACATCATGTTTAACATGTTTATAACACTTCACCAATAAACAAATACATCATGTTTAACATGTTTATAACACTTCACCAATAAACAAATACATCATGTTTAACATGTTTGCTTCAAGACCTATTACAGGACAATTGCGTGTTTTTTCTTGTGAATTACACATAATCAGCAATGTCTATCTAGCCCCACTGTAAGTACATAGGTCCCCTCTCTCCCAATCAGGATGTCCTAAAATCGAGAACGCATGTCCTGGTTTGATAACACAGTTTGTGTGTGGGAACCATGCGACACAAACCATCTGGTTCACCAACACCAGTAGACTAAATGTCTGTCACCACCAACCTTTCTGTCTAAGACTTTTATGAGAATGGAACTAGAATTCCATTCAGCGTCGCAGGCAAACGTTTTTCAGAATCACTGGATGATCCAATCGGAAGCGGTTCCTTAGACTTCAATGCATAATCGATTAGTCGTTTAATTAATTAAAAGTGCGAGGCCAACACTCAGAAAAGTATGTCATGTATACTATAAGGTATTTTCATTATGGGATGTGTTGCATTGAGTATTTTCTTCCACAAATAACATATAGCTGTTCAAGGAATTCCATGCAGTTACATCACACTTTGTTTACTCCGTTATTATAATGAGTATTTGTTTAAGAGGAATTCAGCGGTAAAGGTACTGTGTCATGTATATTTATTTATATTAGACTATATCTACCTTCATCGCTGAATTCTTTTTTAACCAATGATCATGGATTATAATATCGGAGTAAACAGAGTGTGACGTAACTGCTCAGAATTCCTTGTACAGCTGTGGTACATGATCTCCAAATTTGTCTGGCTACGAATTATGAACGATCGGCTAGCCTGGTGGTCGAGTATGTGCTCAATTTTAGAGGTGTCCGTAAATCGTTGGCTGTAACACAAGCCGTGAATAAAACCATGTCGTCGAGACGACAAACATGGAAACAGTTCTGGATGGTTTACCGTAATTCGTATCGTTTTCGCTTTTTATTCCAAATTTCTATTATTCATATTTTTTAATTCAAATTTCTATTATCTATCTTTATTCCAGCGTGTACGAGCGTTCTCCATGGCCAGTGTTATAACCTGTTTTACGGACTGAATGGGGGGTGTTCACCAGGTCACGTGTACACATTAAACTATTGTGGCGCGCTACAGATGTGCTGTTATTACCGCCAGCAGACGGCCATTACTGCTGCCCCACACTACACGTACCCACCGGTAACATCGGCACCGTCAAGGTAATTACTTTTTCATGGTGGCTTATAAATAAAACTTTCCTAATACCGCCAACAGACGGCCATTACTGCTGCCCCACACTACACGTACCCACCGGTAATATCGGCACCGTCAAGGTAATTACTTTGTCATGGTGTCTTATAAATAAAACTTTCCTATTACCGCCAGCAGACGGCCATTACTGCTGCCCCACACTACACGTACCCACCGGTAACATCGGCACCGTCAAGGTAATTACTTTTTCATGGTGGCTTATAAATAAAACTTTCCTAATACCGCCAACAGACGGCCATTACTGCTGCCCCACACTATACCTACCCACCGGTAACATCGGCGCCGTCAAGGTAATTACTTTGTCATGGTGTCTTATAAATAAAACTTTCCTAATACCGCCAACAGACGGCCATTACTGCTGCCCCACGCTACACGTACCCACCGGTAACATCGGCGCCCTCTAGGTAAACACTCATGGTGCCTTACAGATAAAACGTACCACAGTTGGAGTATTGGAAAATCGTTCTCACTGCATAAAAAGCGTTTTTTAAGATACAAACTGCCAACTTCTATGGCATGGTTTCTCACACAACGAAAGGTTGAATAGATTTAACAATTTACCTTTACACTTATTGAAATCAGGAATCAATTTAATACCAGAGAAGCTACCAGTTTACGTATAAGCCAATAAACGAAAGATTATGTATGAACACCCCATTCAATAAACATATAATTGAATCCTACGCTACACCCATTGGCCAATTAAATCTTACCCAGTTAACAGATCAAGAGATTACACAATTAATTTACTTGAAACTCAAGAAATCAGCTTACCACTCATAGACCTAACTGACACGGCCATGTTGTTTACAGCGGTTCCCATGGTACCTGTGGAACATCCCTGGTCGGCTCCACCAACAGGATTGTCGGCGGGTCGGACGCTCAACATGGCGAGTTTCCCTGGCAGGTACGTGAACCAGTCCCTTATCAAACACTGCCTTCAGCAATCGGAACTACTCGGGTATTTCCGTGAGTTGAGAAATACATATCCGATATAAGTGTAGAGTTAGAATATTTTGGGTAAATTTTGTCTATAGACGTGTCTATTACATAAATTCTTATATCTACATCATCAATACATATGTCCATATTTCCAACAAAGTTCACATGTTTATGTCTACAAAACACATGAATATCACCTATTCACATATCTATATATCTAATTGACATGTATTTATCATGAATAAATGTATATCCAGGTGTCGTTACGAATCTACAACCAACACGTTTGTGGAGGGACTTTGATCAGCGATCAGTGGGTTTTGACGGCCGCACATTGCTTTGAAGAGTAAGTATAAATTCTGCATTCTATGGTAACGATGATATATCACTAATATAATATGATGTACAAAATGACCTATTTTATTTTAAGCATACGTAGAATAAGATTGAAAAATGATGCATTATGAAATGTATGCATGCAAGCATGTATACCAGTTTAAAATGATTTATAACAACGCCTGATTTAACTGATTTATATTTTAGACTGTGTTCCAGCCCAAGCCAATGGACTGTAAGAGTTGGTCTACAGAGCCAACAGCGTATATACCAGTCTAGAATAGTTTATAACATAGCCTTATTTAACTCTATTATTTAACTCCTTTATATGTTAGACTGGGTTCCAGTCCAAGCCAATGGACTGTAGGAGTCGGCCTACAAAGCCAACAGCGTATATACCAGTCTTAAATAGTTTATAACATAGCCTTATTTAACTCTATTATTTAACTCGTTTATATTTTAGACTGGGTTCCAGCCCACAGGTGCTTGAAAACAATCTTCGATAATATCCCAATATATGCTCTATATACATGTACTATATAAGAGAAAAGGTATACAACGGCGATCTGACACCCGCTCCGATAAATCACCCAAAAGTCACTTAAATTTTACGCAGACTTTTGTGAAACTCTTTGCTGTTTCTGATTGCATTGACGGATTTTGATAAAACAAAAAGTGTTTTTGAAAAGAAAAATCATTCCTAGACACGCTGCAGTAGAGACTTTTGAGATCCTGTCAATTTTAAGTGACTTTTGGGTGATTTATCGGAGCGGGTGTCAGATCGCCGTTGTATACCTTTTCTCTTATATAGCATATAGAGTATATATATTATCGAAGATTTTTTCAAGCACCTGTGTTCCAGCCCAAGCCAATGGACTGTAGGAGTCGGCCTTCAAAGCCAACAGCGTATATACCAGTCTAGAATAGTTTATAGCATAGCCTTATTTAACTCTTTTATTTAACTCCTTTTTATCTTAGACTGGGTTCCAGTCCCAGCCAATGGACGGTCGGAGTCGGTCTACAGAGCCAACAGCGTATATACCAGTCTAGAATAGTTTATAACATAGCCTTATTTAACTCTTTTATTTAACTCCTTTTTATTTTAGACTAGGTTCCAGTCCCAGCCAATGGACGGTCGGAGTCGGTCTACAGAGCCAACAGCGTATATACCATTCTAGAATAGTTTATAGCATAGCCTTATTTAACTCTTTTATTTAACTCCTTTTTATCTTAGACTGGGTTCCAGTCCCAGCCAATGGACGGTCGGAGTCGGTCTACAGAGCCAACAGCGTATATACCAGTCTAACATTGTCCACGTTAGCGCAATCTACCCTCACCAACAATACAATGACGTCAACAAACATAACGATATCGCTCTCATGAGACTCAGTAAGCCGGTTGACACCACAGGCAGGTTAGTGGCTTAACTCTCGTACCCTTTTTTCATATTATTATCATATTTGTAAATATCATATTTATTTGATGACCTGTATTTCGCTTGTTAGTCTGGACACTCGAACAAAAATTCCAAACCGCCTTAAATAATATAATATATTAACTCCCGCAGAAATGATCGCTTGAAATTGACTGCAATTGATTTATCACGAGAGTTAGTCTCTCGACTGACTTGCGGAGTGCCGTTGGTTCTACCAGGCTTGACCAGCCCCAAAGGGCAGTTGGGTATGGGGGTCTTCCACCTTCGTTAAGTGTAGGACATCACAACATAGCTGGAATAATGTTGACGCAATATGAAATAAGAATTGTTCGTATACATATATGTCATGAGTTGACATTAACCGCATCCTCTAAACAGAAGACATAAGTATCATCGAAATAGGCATGCCGACATCAGTCTGCCGAAAGGAGCATAATTTTGACACATACTTATATGCAAACATTTTCTAAAAAACATATAAACAAGCAAACACATCTATCTACAGGTACGTACGAGCGGTGTGTTTACCACGATATGGGGACACATTCGACTCGGACGTGTGTACAGTGTCCGGATGGGGAGCCACTTATTATGGTGAGTGACTTTACACAGCATCCTCTCGTCCTTCTGTATAAGTGGTGCAACCTAAACATGCTCGACCAAACTCTTCACAGTGACCTCCCTTAAGTGGATTGATCACTGCAACCACAAATGCCACGTAACCATCTGCTTTGAAACGAGAATGGCGTTTAAAGATGGCGGCGGCATCCCGAAAAACATCGAGTTGTGGTTTATTAGTAAAAAAAAAACAATAAAGTTTTCAATTTTACTGTTCAGAAACCAACACAAGAAGACACTGCTACTAAATTAACTACTACATCCGGCAAAAAAGGAGAAAAAAAACATCGTTTACATTTCATCCAAATCTGGATAAAATTCCTGAGGTAGCAGTGAATGACGCATCATGGTCAGGGGAGATTACTCTGGTCAGTTTGGTGCATAAATACTGTCGTATATTTACTTGTTATTGGTGCAAAGTAGTACTCGCGAAAGAACGGATTTGCAATCAAACATAATCAGATAATTTGCATGTGTACTGGTTAAGTAATACAATTTATAACAATACAATTTCTGTTACTTCTATCCAAATAAGTGTTGCAATAAAGAGTGTTTTTATATAATTCATGAATTGACACTAACTGTACCCTCTACACAGAAGACATACGTATCTATGAAATGTATTACAATGTACAATAAAAACTTTATTATGTAAAAGTTATCACTGTCAAGGCATCTCGATTCTAGCTTTGCATGCAGGAGCATACATTTGAAACCTTGAAAGCAGAACTTTGAGCAGCTGAGGCTGGGTAGACATCAAGATGTCGCATGCTTTTTGAAAAACAAACTCACTATAATGTTTTGCCAGGAGCTGTTGAAAATTGATTAAGTATCACTTGTCAAACTGATATAAACGTTAAATTGTTTCTCTTTCTAACGTATTACACTTTCCTACTGGTACCTAGCAATATTCAGTGTGTGTTCCGTCAGGGGCGGAAAACCTGGATTTTATACACTTGTCCGTAAATGCAAAACCTTTTTCAGCGATTGTCCTTATGATTATGTTGTAAATTTCAGTAAAAGTTCACTTGTTCGTTTAGGCTTTTGGACAAGCAATGCGGACAATTGATTTTGCCACCTCCGAGTTCTGTACTATAACGTATTCATGCGATATTTTACAGATGCCAGCGGTCATGCTCCTATCACCCAATCGTTGAAGTACGTTAACCTACAGACGATCACTAACCAGCTGTGTCAGTATTATCTAGGTCTGTCCGTATACTCTTCCCAGATCTGTGCTGGTGCAACCTCTACTGGCGGCAAGGACGCGTGCCAGGTATGATATACGTACACCGTCTTTATAGCTTTAACGGATGTTACAATCGTAACTACTCGGGTATTTCCGGGACCTGAGAAATACACCTCGTACATAAGTGTACGGTTACAATTTTGTTTTATTTGTCCAGGCGAATAACATGTTTCCTATGAGCGTCGACGTTGAGTAGTTCAATGTAGACTACATGGAATGTATACATGGAATGTTGAACCTCATTTAAAATCATTACTTTTGGCCAGTAACCCGTAAACAATGGTGAAATTACAAGTTGTGATATGTCTGTTTTCATAATTAAATCAAATGACTATTTATATACATATGGGATCTATATTTGAAAACGAAAGTACAATGAAAGTTATCATGCAAGAAGCAATATGGCAGCTTCCTTATTATGCAAGAGGCATTTTCATTGGATAAACCCGAGATTACTGACGTCATACTGGTGACGTCTCGTGGTTAACCGATGATGTCATACTATATGCTTTCGAAGCCATGATTAACCAATGACCTGGTAAAGCACAACATGTCTCTTTTCGATTCTGAATGATAATTACGCCTCGTTCAAGGTGGTCAACGTTTTCTGATCAGCTTATCACTTTTTTTAAGTTTTCTTTTGAACAATTTCAAGAAATGTTTCATATCTTACTATACTGATGTGATGGAAACATCATTTTCATTAGTTCTATATCGTAGTTCAACTAGAACCTGTTACATTATCACGAGCAATGCTAATTAGTTTAATTGACCTTGACATTACAGGGTGATTCGGGCGGTCCGTTTGTGTGTAAACGTCACGGTGTATGGGAGATCGCGGGCGTGGTCTCGTGGGGTGATGGGTGTGGCAAACCTAACCGCCCGGGGGTCTACACACGTGTATCCTCATACCTTTCCTGGATAGCCGGCATTATGCATTAAACGTATCGTACTGTTGTATATCAGATAGGGATAGTTAATAAATATCACTATATTATATAACTTCTGAATTCTTGTGAGTATACTTTTTACCGATCGTACACCCATTACCATTAACCTATTGCATTTCTTCTTCTGGCCATTGATAAAACATCATGTTAGTAATACAATCAAACGCTTCGATGATGCAGTTTGTAATTTCTTAACGTGTAGGGCCGTTTGGCGTCATATTTGTATGGTACGCCACTCACTCAATGTACAAAACAGCCTTTTTCTTTAATTTGTTTTCAATTAAAGTGATATAACCATCTCATGAAAGGTCATGTCGTTCACATGGAGGACAAACGCCATTATTTGTATGACACGTGTTCTCCAATATACTGGTGGCACAAATCAAGAGCTGCCAATATGGGTATTTCAAAATAACTATTTAATATTGACATAAGAATTTTAAATGTAAACACACTTTACAACGTCATTTCGAAAATCTACATATCCTTCAAAGATCCGTAAGTTCTACATAGGATGTGACAAGAAACTGTGTAGTTTACGTCTTGAATAAAATATTGTCTTGTCTTGATGTTTCAAGTAAACAGTTGACGTCTCAGGTTATCTAGAGTCTAATCAATTCCCATGAGATCTTACAAATATGAGATCTTTATTTGGCTCTGTTTATGGGGTTTTAGTGGTGCTCTCAAACATGACTACTAAACAGTTCGGATTGGTTAAATCATCCCCAATCTATCTTGTATTGTTAAATATGTAACAGCAAACACATTAAAGAATTTTCAATATTTTAATGATAACCTTAATCAGAATTCAATAAACATTAGCAACATTATAAACAATTGCACACTTTAGCAGCATGCTCTGATTCATACATTCATACCTTCTCTCTACTTCAAATTGAATCAATACAGGCTGTAACAGTTGTTATAGTTTCTGCATGATGATAAATAAGACAAGAAATCACAAAAGAGCATACACAATAAACAATGAGCATATAACAGTGAAAAGGCACCAACGGTCATGTTTTGTTCACATCATACCAGTATCTCAACTTGTATAATATAATCTCATTTGCATAGAAGTATATAACGATAAACAATAGTTACTTTATCATTCCCACCTGTGTCATAGTTTAATCATCACCTAAAGTAAATATGGCAAAACAAACCTTTCCTGTCATGCTAAAAAAAAAAAAAAAATATGCAACATTCAAAAGTAATGAGCGGCAAATTATGCAAAAAGATGTAGTGCCATGTTTAATAAAATAGAAGATGAGCTGTATTCTCTTTTGTAAATTTTTACCCTTGATAGTTCTATACTTGTGTTTATTTCTTTTGATAAGGTATTAAGACATGAAGGAATCAATAGCATTGATTGCCATCTATAACTCGAAATTGAAGTGATTTTTTAAGAAAAAGAATTAAGAATATATAATTTCACTGTTTGATAGGAATGTCATAAGCAAGCTTTTTACAGGAATTCAAAAATGGTTATAATGTTCTTTGTTCCAGACTGAAATAACAGCAAATAGGTGTAAAAAAGAAATAAACTAACACTCAAACCACTTTACGTGTGTCTTATACAATGACTAATGAATACGTAGATTTATATTTTGTAGGGGAAGAATCTGGATTTCAATAAATTGTACATACTTTCTATCACATGGATTGTCCTGTATTTGGGGAAGAAAGTTCTTTCACTACTAATTGGCTTTATACTTTTTTAAGAAATTATAATCTTTAGATAATTATTTCTTATGATAATTTTTCAAGTTTTCTAAATAAATATGCATTCTGATAAAATTACAATAAAGTCCATATTATCAGAAAAACTACACATTGGCACACCACTAAATGTATCCAAAAAGTCAAATCTTTCAAAAGCAATTAAAAGAGAACAACTAAGTGTTACCAGCAGCTCTTATTCTAATAAATCGATTTGGAAATGTTTAAATAACATGAAATGTCAAACCCTATGAACATATATCACAACCTTGTCAAAGGGAGACAAAAATATCTTTGGCATAGTTTTTAAAATAGAGGGTTATCTCCCATAGTAAGTCATCTAGTTATTAGTTATTTATTTTATTGGCATAAAACAATTAATCATGAATTAGTGCCAGGATGTTATAAACCTCCATGCTTGCTTTATTTATGACAAAAAAATGTGTTGTCTATATCATGCTTCTGATTGGTAGTTTTGACCAAAAAACAAATATTGACCAATCAAATCCCAGAACGGTTGCCCATGTTGGATGCTGCCTAACTTGAAAATATTAAGCAATCTAAAGTGTGACTAATTGAGCTTGGATAAACGTAAAACTTTCTGTAGAATTTATAAATAAACAGAACTTAAATATCTGTTTACCATACAGAACATTTTTTATCTGGATTCATCGGGGAATTCTTCGGGCAGCTGTAAACCTCGGCAAACTTCTGGGAATTAGACATGGTTGCCAGAACTCTGAAAATAGAAATATATGGTGGTTTGTTGGTATACTTTTATTTATGTAAGATATAATAATAGTACATCCTGAAAATGTTGGTTTATTTCTAATAAATTTGCAACATGTTTCTTTGAATCCTGTGCCATTGATTTCTTTGGTTAGTGATAACTCATAGTCTATTAGAGTTATTTAGAGGTTTTCCAATTCAAAACATAAAGTGTATTGATGGAGGTAGCTTTCATAAGTCTCTTTGAAAAACATTTCACAGTCATAATAAATAAGAAGAAAACCTGTATTAAGCCACTGATATAGATTATACACAGGGGAGATCATGTTTGATTGTTGATGTTTTACATTGAATCATCCATATTTCTGTATTATTGAAATGCCCAGCTAGTTATAGATGGAGGAGGAACACAAATCATGAAGTCATTTGAAACCACAGGTATTTCACAAGTTAGCTGGGAGAGCACCTCTCGTGAAACGCCAAATAGACCCTGTGCTGTAAATTGGAACCCAAGTGGAGATGACTATCTCAAATTCTGTATGTTACTCTAAGCTAACCACTGGGCCACAGAGCCTGCATCCCAACCCCACTAAGAATTATTGGAACATGAATAGAAACCTATAACTAGTACTGTGTTTTCTGAATAAACATTAGACAATAACCTACCTGTATTTGGCAATGGAATGTACATCAGTAAGAATGGCTTTCTGGAGGTATTCCGTAGTATAATGTGAACACCATAGCTGTAAGAAAGATGTATTGTGAACAATGATTTTCAGGTCTGTTATTCTTTTGTATCACTAGGCTGTGTCTATAAAAGGCAATTAATATTCAAATGAAGGATGAACTTCTTAATATATTCTACTTCAATGGATTTGCAAGATGATCATTTTAAAGTACAACAGGGTTTAGTTTTAACATCACATCTTGGATGTTTCTGTTATGATGCCTGTTCTGTGTTATTGAAGAAAGATCTAAGGTACTTGACTGTCTATAATGGCCTAGTCTCTCACTCCATAAACTTTGTTTTGCAATCACCACTTCAGACTACTTAAATCACAGTGACAAAAGAAAATCTTGATCAAGGTTTTGCCTCCATGCTTTCTAGCATTTTCATAGAGAAAGCTTTATTATCATATTTGAATAATTGTTGTTTCTTGTCACTTTTAATTCAGACAAGTCACAAAATATTTTGAAGGAACGTGATTAACACGCAATTCATCCGCGCCACAATAGTTTCTTAAGTTTTCTGCAGCAAGTGCTGTTAATTGAGGTATTATTGAATTAGGGTATTTAGAGATAAAAGAAATACATAAAGCATGAACAAATCAGCTACCTGTGCCATTCCAATAAAGAAAAGCTGGTCAGAGTTATATTCAACACCGGGAAGTTTAAAAGAGTCGTCTCCCTTGTTGGTAGCAAGCCATCGTCGATAAGCTAGAAAGGCCATCTTCATACCACCATTATCTGCTATATTCTCTGATAAAGTTAAATCCCCATCTAACTGAAACGGAAATTCACATAACATGACCATTAAATTACATGTACATGGTATCATTTATCAATCGTATAACATGATCATTAAATTACATGTACATGGTATCATTTATTAATCGTATAACATGATCATTAAATTACATGTACATGGTATCATTTATTAATCGTATAACATGATCATTCAATTACATGTACATGGTATCATTTATTAATCGTATAACATGACCATTCAATTACATGTACATGGTATCATTTATTAATCGTATAACATGATCATTCAATTACATGTACATGGTATCATTTATTAATCATATAACATCATTCAATTACATGTACATGGTATCATTTATTAATCGTATAACATGATCATTAAATTACATGTACATGGTATCATTTATTAATTAACATGATATTACATGTACATGGTATCATTTATTAATTAACATGAATTACATGTACATGGTATCATTTATTAATCGTATAACATGATCATTCAATTACATGTACATGGTATCATTTATTAATCGTATAACATGACCATTCAATTACATGTACATGGTATCATTTATTAATCGTATAACATGATCATTAAATTACATGTACATGGTATCATTTATTAATCGTATAACATGACCATTCAATTACATGTACATGGTATCATTTATTAATCGTATAACATGACCATTCAATTACATGTACATGGTATCATTTATTAATCGTATAACATGATCATTCAATTACATGTACATGGTATCATTTATTAATCGTATAACATGACCATTCAATTACATGTACATGGTATCATTTATTAATCGTATAACATGATCATTCAATTACATGTACACGGTATCATTTATTAATCGTATAACATGATCATTCAATTACATGTACATGGTATCATTTATTAATCGTATAACATGACCATTCAATTACATGTACATGGTATCATTTATTAATACATGGTATAACATGATCATTCAATTACATGTACATGGTATCATTTATTAATCATATAACATGACCATTCAATTACATGTACATGGTATCATTTATTAATCGTATAACATGATCATTAAATTACATGTACATGGTATCATTTATTAATCGTATAACATGATCATTCAATTACATGTACATGGTATCATTTATTAATCGTATAACATGACCATTAAATTACATGTACATGGTATCATTTATTAATCGTATAACATGATCATTCAATTACATGTACATGGTATCATTTATTAATCGTATAACATGATCATTAAATTACATGTACATGGTATCATTTATAAATCGTATAACATGACCATTAAATTACATGTACATGGTATCATTTATTAATCGTATAACATGACCATTCAATTACATGTACATGGTATCATTTATTAATCGTATTATCCTCCACATCAGTGTGCAGGTTGAATTCATATAATTAGAATAAAGCACATTATATTGAAATGACTTAAATTTCATTTCATGTAATACAACAATAAATTTTCTTTTAGGTTCTTCAAGACATAACATTGTCAAACTTCAGAATGTATTGATGTAAACTGTTGGACCATTTGGATTATTAACTAGATTACAAAAAGAAAGTTCAATAAAAGGTCAAGATGACTTGATCATTTTGGCCTCCACTTTTTGTTTTAATGAATTCTTGCAAGCATATCAACATCACTCAGTCAAAACCACACAAATATCCATTAAAAAAACCCTCCAAAACCAATAAATGAAATTATCTTGACAAAATGATAACTCGGATTTTCTCTTTAGTAGTCAGACCTCGTTTTGATGCAATGTTTTTTTATATTCAAATTCCATCTGTAGCAAATGTGTTGTATATCCTGCTTATTTTGTAAAAGTAAAAGTCGTTATTTGAATACTTACATGAGTTCCTCCTTCTGTAAAGTTGTCGTAAAAGTCTATAAAACATTGACTTTTCTCCTTAAAGCTTTGCACTGATGAATTCGACCACCAGTCGTTCATATTGCCGTCTTTATCAAAGTTTCTACCTGTACAAAATATGAAATATTTCTTTCACTACAAGTGGAGGTGAAAATCTAGACACTTTGTTCACATAATGTAGCTCATTTATAAGTTTGTGTGTGTTTGGCATTGCTATTGGCATTATGATATCCATCTTATCAACATATCATTGGGGACTTTAATTCATTTACACTGGACCTCTGTAGTAACTGGTCAGAGTAGTGGACTTATAATCATACACCCCTCACTGCAAGGAGGGGCCTCTGTGGTCTTGTTAGAGTAGTGGACTTATAATCATACACCCCTCTCTGCAAGGAGGGGCCTCTGTGGTCTTGTTAGAGTAGTGGACTTATAATCATACACCCCTCTCTGCAAGGAGGGGCCTCTGTGGCCTTGTTAGAGTAGTGAACTTATAATCATACACCCCTCTCTGCAAGGAGGGGCCTCTGTGGTCTTGTTAGAGTAGTGAACTTATAACCATACACCCCTCTCTGCAAGGAGGGGCCTCTGTGGCCTTGTTAGAGTAGTGGACTTATAATCATACACCCCTCTCTGCAAGGAGGGGCCTCTGTGGTCTTGTTAGAGTAGTGACTTATAATCATACACCCCTCTCTGCAAGGAGGGGCCTCTGTGGCCTTGTTAGAGTAGTGGACTTATAATCATACACCCCTCTCTGCAAGGAGGGGCCTCTGTGGTCTTGTTAGAGTAGTGGACTTATAATCATACACCCCTCTCTGCAAGGAGGGGCCTCTGTGGCCTTGTTAGACTAGTGGACTTATAATCATACACCCCTCTCTGCAAGGAGGGGCCTCTGTGGTCTTGTTAGAGTAGTGGACTTATAATCATACACCCCTCTCTGCAAGGAGGGGCCTCTGTGGCCTTGTTAGAGTAGTGGACTTATAATCATACACCCCTCTCTGCAAGGAGGGGCCTCTGTGGTCTTGTTAGAGTAGTGAACTTATAATCATACACCCCTCTCTGCAAGGAGGGGCCTCTGTGGCCTTGTTAGAGTAGTGGACTTATAATCATACACCCCTCTCTGCAAGGAGGGGCCTCTGTGGTCTTGTTAGAGTAGTGGACTTATAATCATACACCCCTCTCTGCAAGGAGGGGCCTCTGTGGCCTTGTTAGAGTAGTGGTCTTATAATCATACACCCCTCTCTGCAAGGAGGGGCCTCTGTGGTCTTGTTAGAGTAGTGGACTTATAATCATACACCCCTCTCTGCAAGGAGGGGCCTCTGTGGCCTTGTTAGAGTAGTGGACTTATAATCATACACCCCTCTCTGCAAGGAGGGGCCTCTGTGGTCTTGTAAGAGTAGTGGACTTATAATCATACACCCCTCTCTGCGAGGAGGGGCCTCTGTGGCCTTGTTAGAGTAGTGGACTTATAATCATACACCCCTCTCTGCGAGGAGGGGCCTCTGTGGCCTTGTTAGAGTAGTGGACTTATAATCATACACCCCTCTCTGCGAGGAGGGGCCTCTGTGGCCTTGTTAGAGTAGTGAACTCATAACCATACACCCCTCTCTGCAAGGAGGGGCCTCTGTGGCCTTGTTAGAGTAGTGAACTTGAAATCATACACCCCTCTCTGCAAGGAGGGGCCTCTGTGGTCTTGTTAGAGTAGTGAACTTAAAATCATACACCCCTCTCTGCGAGGAGGGGCCTCTGTGGTCTTGTTAGAGTAGTGAACTTGAAATCATACACCCCTCTCTGCCAGGAGGGGCCTCTGTGGCCTTGTTAGAGTAGTGGACTTATAATCATACACCCCTCTCTGCGAGGAGGGGCCTCTGTGGCCTTGTTAGAGTAGTGAACTCATAACCATACACCCCTCTCTGCAAGGAGAGGCCTCTGTGGCCTTGTTAGAGTAGTGAACTTGAAATCATACACCCCTCTCTGCAAGGAAGGGCCTCTGTGGTCTTGTTAGAGTAGTGAACTTGAAATCATACACCCCTCTCTGCAAGGAGGGGCCTCTGTGGTCTTGTTAGAGTAGTGAACTTGAAATCATACACCCCTCTCTGCGAGGAGGGGCCTCTGTGGCCTTGTTAGAGTAGTGAACTCATAACCATACACCCCTCTCTGCGAGGAGGGGCCTCTGTGGCCTTGTTAGAGTAGTGAACTCATAACCATACACCCCTCTCTGCAAGGAGGGGCCTCTGTGGCCTTGTTAGAGTAGTGGACTTATAATCATACACCCCTCTCTGCAAGGAGGGGCCTCTGTGGTCTTGTTAGAGTAGAGAACTTGAAATCATACACCCCTCTCTGCAAGGAGGGGCCTCTGTGGTCTTGTTAGAGTAGTGAACTTGAAATCATACACCCCTCTCTGCAAGGAGGGGCCTCTGTGGTCTTGTTAGAGTAGTGAACTTGAAATCATACACCCCTCTCTGCAAGGAGGGGCCTCTGTGGCCTTGTTAGAGTAGTGAACTTGAAATCATATTGAAATCAAAAGTCCCCCCTATCGGTGAAGTGATTAGAGTTCTTAAGATGAAATCACACCACCCCTTTCCAGATCGGTTCAAAGCAAGGTAGAGATAGATGTGTGTTTTCATAGAATGTAGTTAGTCTCCCAGCTGACAAAGGAATACTAAAGACCTTCCCATCTTTACCGCCCATTATTAGCAGTTAATTAATGAGTGATCCTCCATCCATGATAAGCCGGGCATCACAATATAATTGTAAAACTGTTTACAAGAACCAAATCAAACAGACAAACTAATAAATCTATTTACACATCTAGAGTCATACATATAACTAGATCAATCTATAAAGATCTTTAATCTCAAGATCTGGTCATACAAAATCATGGAGTTAGAGTGTTTTACCTTTATTGTCAAATCCATGGGTTAGTTCATGTCCAGCGATCATTCCAAACGAACCAAAGTTGAAGGATCTGAAAATTTTGACAATCAACCTTAATCATACATTTAAAGATCCAAGTTTCTGCTCTTAATCTTTCCTACATATTCAATGGAGTGGATGTGATAAGATTTATTTTCCTTTATCTTGTAATAATTCAAATGTTTAAGTAAGACACATGGAAAGAGTAGTGTGCAGTACTGGTAAAGAAAAATCAGAAACATTAATAACTGTACAGACTCTCAAATGACTTAAATACAGTTAAAATAGTGTAAAGCTTCAATTTTAAAATAGAACCTCCTTTTTCTTTCGATAGCAAATAAAACATTTAAAAGAATCAAAAGAGATCCATACTTAGGTTTGTCCATATTAAAGAGAGGTGGTCTCAATATACCGGCTGGAAATACAATCTGGTTAAAGGCAGAACTATAGTAGGCGTTCACCTCTGTTGGAATCATATTCCATCTAGATAACAAATGTAAAAACAGGAAATACAATTATTGATTTGTTTAACATGAACTGGTCTATCTTTAATTGATTGTGAAACAAGTTCTAACAACTAGTATTAGTCAATTTCATTTCTGAATAATCACTGAACAATTACCTTTATGGCACAGCATCAATTGTAGATGAATAAAAAGTTGTAAAAGGTGAAACCTATATTTTACCAGAAAAAACAACAGTGACCCGTATCTAAAATCATTGCTCGATTTGATTGAATTTAAAATAGTTCTTAATATAGATGACTCTATTTTAGGATCAATTAATTACTTTCAGTGAACTTAAATCAATGAAAATCCAAACTTGATTCTATTCTGACATTCAATAGATCTGTCACACTTCAAAATAAAGGTGTCTCGATGTAAATGCCTTGCCAGCATTTGTTTCAAGGATAAGTTCAATCGTATATTAATGATACACATTGAGTAAATGCCGCATGCACATGCTTGTAAATTGACTGTCAAAATGTAACTGATTAATGGATAAAGGGTACACAACTTATATCCAATGATCTATTCACTATCTATTGTAGGGCTTGTCATTTACAGAAATTTGCAAACTGTTAAACAATACAGGTTAAATGAAAAATTAATTGTGAAAAATGTTTTCAATTTGGAATGCTGTTCTATACAACGTTGGCCCAACTTAATTTTAACATGTTGATTCTAAGACCATATCGAACCCTACCAGAGGCATTTCCCAGTATTGCGTCAACTTGCCAGACAGTAATATACTCACTCTGTACGATCGGGCATGTTTCCAAGACGTCTCAAGTTCTTCTCAAGGTAAAACCGCATTGTTGCTAGTTTGCTCTCAAAGAATCTTCCTTCTACCAACGTCAACTAGAAATATTAGAACAGTTGATTGATCATGGACTAGACCAGGAAAATCATTAAATGAACCTTTAGAATCAGTACAAAATTCATTTAGACAAAAGTTTGGCCAATAGTTTTTTTTATAACATTCAATGTAGAAATTGCAACAGTATTTATCCTTCTCTGCTTATTATGCCCAAGTGGAATAGAGTCAGTGGTAACAATAGTGAAGAGTATTGTGAGGTGATGCCTTGGATGAGGATAGGAGTGTCTGATTGTCCCAATGTAATGGAAATAGAATCAAAGCTTGTTAAACTCCAATCCAACCAATAAACATCATCTTCAACCAGTTGGATCAAAGACCTAATATTTATTAGGTCTTTGGTTAGACCTAGCAACTGTTTTCAGTTAACTTGATAGAAAAGAACCGTAAAGCTACTTAAAGTCAACCTGAAAGATTTCCATGGATATTGTTTTTGTTCTACAAAATCAAGAAAATGGAAACAATAAAATCGATGATTACGTTTTCGAAGTGTTGATCTAGCTGAGCTGGGTCGGCCACGAAGTCTGGATATCCCAACATCTTGGTGATGGCATTGGCCTTGACCTTGGCGTAGTTTCTCGTACCGTCGTCCATCCAGTTGACCTGATCGAGGTTTGTAACAAACGCTTTGCGAATGTCTTCAAAGAGGGCCTCAACCTGAAAAGTGGTATTGAAAGATTCCGTTTTGGCCGAGTGCTTCACTGTATTTAGGTCAGAAACAAATGGATCCATAGACAGCTTTACCAAAAACATGGCGCTATATCTTATGTTCATTCATCACTTTACCAAAAACATGGCGCTATATCTTGTGTTCATTCATCACTTTACCAAAAACATGGCGCTATATCTTATGTTCATTCATCACTTTACCAAAAACATGGCGCTATATCTTATGTTCATTCATCACTTTACCAAAAACATGGTGCTATATCTTATGTTCATTCATGGCGCTTTATCTTATGTTCATTCATCACTTTACCAAAAGCATGGCGCTATATCTTATGTTCATTCATCACTTTACCAAAAACATGGCGCTATATCTTATGTTCATTCATCACTTTACCAAAAACATGGCGCTATATCTTATGTTCATTCATCACTTTACCAAAAACATGGCGCTGTATCTTATGTTCATTCATCACATAGACAGCTTTACCAAAGACATGGCGCTATATCTTATGTTCCTTCATCACTTTACCAAACACATGGCGCTATATCTTATGTTCATTCATCACTTTACCAAAAACATGGCGCTATATCTTATGTTCCTTCATCACTTTACCAAAAACATGGTGCTGTATCTTATGTTCATTCATCACTTTACCAAAAACATGGCGCTGTATCTTATGTTCATTCATCACATAGACAGCTTTACCAAAAACATGGCGCTATATCTTATGTTCATTCATCACTTTACCAAAAACATGGCGCTATATCTTATGTTCATTCATCACATATAACAAGAAGCTGTAAATGCTTCCATAAAAAACTTTCTTCTTCGTATAATGCCTAACAAGAAATGGCACCTTGCACATATCTAAGTAATCTTTGTCTTTCATCAAGAATGTATCTTTAAAAAAATGAAATGAAATTTGATGCTCTAGGAATGGCATATTACTGAACATACCTCACGTTTATTGTCCTCATTAAAATTATCCTCCAAGTAGAGAGCTCCAAGTGCGTAAACTGAACATACCTCACGTTTATTGTCCTCATTAAAATTATCCTCCAAGTAGAGAGCTCCAAGCGCGTAAACTGAACATACCTCACGTTTATTGTCCTCATTAAAATTATCCTACAAGTAGAGAGCTCCAAGTGCGTAAACTGAACATACCTCATGTTTATTGTCCTCATTAAAATTATCCTCCAAGTAGAGAGCTCCAAGTGCGTAAACTGAACATACCTCATGTTTATTGTCCTCATTAAAATTATCCTCCAAGTAGAGAGCTCCAAGTGCGTAAACTGAACATACCTCACGTTTATTGTCCTCATTAAATTTATCCTCCAAGTAGAGAGCCCCGAGGGCGTAAACTGAACATACCTCACGTTTATTGTCCTCATTGAAATTATCCTCCAAGTAGAGAGCTCCAAGCGTGTAAACTGAACATACCTCACGTTTATTGTCCTCATTAAAATTATCCTCCGAGTAGAGAGCTCCGAGCGCGTAAACTGAACATACCTCACATTTATTGTCCTCATTTGAATTATCCTCCAAGTAGAGAGCCCCGGGGGCGTAAACTGAACATACCTCACGTTTATTGTCCTCATTAAAATTATCCTCCAAGTAGAGAGCCCCGAGGGCATAAACTGAACATACCTCACGTTTATTGTCCTCAATAAAATTATCCTCCAAGTAGAGAGCCCCGACGGCGTAAACTGAACATACCTCACGTTTATTGTCCTCATTAAAATTATCCTCCAAGTAGAGAGCTCCGAGCGCGTAACCAAGGATAGAGCTTGACTTGGCCAGACATCGCTTCCATCTCTCCCCGTACTCTGTCAGTATATACAAGTGTATGTGAGAGGCAGCATGATACAGTGGATCATTTCAAAGGTGATCAAGTCATGCATACTGGTATAAACACATGAATTACTAGTATCTTAAATTCATTTAGATATCATTTATTTTGTTAATTTAAATGTGAGTAAAACTCAAAGAGTATTTGAATTCCAACAGTTAAATTCATGATGATCTGTTTTAATGTGGTAAAAAAGAGTGTTAATTTGTTATTATTGTAAGTTCCCACCTGATACTGTCAGCTGACAAATAGATCTGGTTCAGGTATATCAATTTGTACACTTTGCATATTTATGTGTAGGCACATACATTCAAAATTACAGCTTATAGAAATGACAATGTTCTCAGTGGTACCTATCACTAACAAACCATCATCAATAAGCAAAGTTTACCTTTAATTCCAGACTCAGCTTTATCTAATATAAGAGCTGCATCCGCAAAACTGTCCGTCAAGTATCCGCCAAGATTAGTAACACTCTGCCAGACAATATAATTGGCTAATGTCCTGAAACATATATACAAGCAATAATAAATACATGTAATTAAGTTTTTACATGTTTAAATAAAGGCATACATAAGCTATGCTAACAGCTAACTACCGTATATTTATAAACATATGCCATTTCACCCTACAGACAAGAAGGCAAGCAAAATATTTAGAACACCTTACCAACATATGTGACAAAAAGACATCTAAACTTGCATAAAGACAATGCATATAAAGTGTCTTTCTTTAAGGAAGTAAAAAAATACATGGACAGTGGTCCAGGGGTAGAGGGTCAGCCTCCAGACATGGGGGTTGTCGGTTCGAATTCCGTGAGAAAGGAGTTCCATCATGTGACCTTTCATTAATCAACATTCGGTGCGAGTACTGGTTAAATATCTAGAAAGCAGAATAGCGAGTCATTAATCAACATTCGGTGCGAGTACTGGTTAAATATCTAGAAAGCAGAATAGCGAGTCATTAATTTAATTTGTTTCAAAACCAATGTAAAATAAATAAGTTTAAACTAAACTGAATTAAAGAAATACATATAGTTATTGCTGTAGATAGATGTTTAATGTATATGCAGAGTAATATATGCAAGTAGGATGTAAGGATGCCTGTACAGTAGTTAAAATCAAGCCTCGATAGCCTAGTGGATAGCGCTGAGGGCTGTGATGCCAGGGTCCCAAGTTCGATCCCCGTTAAAGACGTTTGTGGAGGAGAGTGGTTCAGGGGTAGAGTGTCGGCCTCAAGACACAATGGTCGTGGGTTCAAATCCTGTGAGTGGCTGGATGTCGTGGGACCTTTCATTATTCCACATTTGACGCGAGTACTGGTTATGTATCCAGGAAGCAGAATTGAGATTGATTTATTTAAGTTGTAAGAACTTGTTTAACAATCAATGTAAAATAAATAAGTTTAAACTAAACTTACTCGTACAGTCAAACTTGTGTTAAAAGGCCAGCCTATGGGACAGAGTAAATTGGCTGTTTAAGACAGGTTGGCTGCTTAACACAAATTGATTTACACTATAAATCTAACAATGGGACTTTCTGTAGCAGCTGTTTAAGACAGGTTGGCTGCTTAACACAAATTGATGTACACTATAAATCTAACAATGGGACTTTCTGTAGCAGCTGTTTAAGACAGGTTGGCTGCTTAACACAAGTTGAATTACACTATAAATCTAACAATGGGACTTTCTGTAGCAGCTGTTTAAGACAGGTTGGCTGCTTAACACAAGTTGAATTACACTATAAATCTAACAATGGGACTTTCTGTAGTGGCTGTTAAGGCAGGTTGGCTGCTTAAAATGATGGCTGCTTAACACAAGTTAGACTGTAGTTAAAAACTCACCGATCATTTGTGCCAGTAATTATCTGTCCAAGTTTAGAGAAGTATGCTGGTGTTGAAACAATCACTGTTACATTGTCTGGGATTGCCCTGATTTCTCTAAACAGTCCTTTTGTATACATTTCCATATCAAACTGAAAAATACATCCAATATGTGTTATGTTTGACAGGGAAACTATGTGTCTCATCATTAATAAATCATAAAGAAGAAAATGGCTCCTGTGTGGTCTTGTTGTTGAGGTTTTGGATATGTAAGCGCCTAATGGCACCCATGGTTTGGGAAAGTGTCCTCTGGTATGGCACTTTAGAGCTTTTGCCAAGTACTGGTTACTCCCAAGAAAGCCATTATATAAATATATAATTGTGGACAAGGCATTTACTTTAAAATGGAAAGAATACCCACATTTCCAATAGTTTTAACATACAAAATATTTCTAAGCTGTGGACATAATAAATAAGCTTTATTCATACCCAATCTCCAATATAATTCTGTTGGAATTCCTTTAGGGTCATTTTGTTATAGCTTAGAATGGGATCGAACACCTCCGACCTCGGTGTTTGAATCTGAAATGATAAAAACATCATAAAGCATATTACTGATCATTTCTTTATGGGAAACATATTTCTCTATTCTTACACTAATATTTTACTTAAAACCAGCTCCACTACCTTGAAGACATACCATGATATTTAACTCACACATAGCTATATAGGACAAAACAAATAAAAAATACAAGATCACAATGGAACAGGCAAACAAATGGCTGATAAGGTTTAAAACTATTGCTTCTTTATATAAATCATCATTGCTTGCTTTCATCATTATTTTTTTCAGGATTGCATTTAAGTTTGTATTGCATTTGGATTTCTTTTGACACCACAAAACATACCTTCTTTTCCATCATTATTGGATTTTAATAATTTTAAATAAAATATATATAATTATGTATTGGGCTCATTAAAATGTTAGTTGTTTAACATTTTATGTGTACGTTCTTGGTTTGAGTAATAAAATATCTAATCATTTAATTCATTATAGATCCAATTTATGTCCTTCTACTTACCAAAGCAAGTTTCTGTTCAAATTCATAAATATCTTTTATTTGATTTTCAACATCATCTGTAGCACCGAGCAGTTTTACAAAAGCTTCCCCAAACTTCTCAAAGGCATCTTTAAGTGTGTCATATTTTGTGTTGTTTGGAAAATACTCCTTTGCATCACTCAGTATTAGTCCACTTTGTGAAACCTGAAATGATTATGTAGACATTAACAGTTGTTAACATTATGTAGACATTACCAGTTGTTAACATTATGTAGACATTACCAGTTGATAACATTATGTAGACATTACCAGTTGATAACATTATGTAGACATTACCAGTTGTTAACATTATGTAGACATTACCAGTTGATAACATTATGTAGACATTACCAGTTGATAACATTATGTAGACATTACCAGTTGATAACATTATGTAGACATTACCAGTTGATAACATTATTTAGAAATTACCAGTTGTTAACATTATGTAGACATTACCAGTTGATAACATTATGTAGACATTACCAGTTGTTAACATTATGTAGACATTAACAGTTGTTAACATTATGTAGACATTACCAGTTAATAACATTATGTAGACATTACCAGTTGATAACATTATGTAGACATTACCAGTTGATAACATTATGTAGACATTACCAGTTGTTAACATTATGTAGACATTACCAGTTGTTAACAGTATGTAGACATTACCAGTTGTAAACATTATGTAGACATTACCAGTTGTTAACATCATGAAGACATTACCAGTTGATAACATTATGTAGACATTATCCGTTGTTAACATTATGTAGACATTACCAGTTGTTAACATAATGTAGACATTACCAGTTGTTAACATTATGTAGACATTACCAGTTGATAACATTATGTAGACATTACCAGTTGATAACATTATGTAGACATTATCCGTTGTTAACATTATGTAGACATTACCAGTTGTTAACATTATGTATACATTACCAGTTGTTAACATTATGTAGACATTACCAGTTGATAACATTATGTAGACATTACCAGTTGATAACATTATGTAGACATTATCTGTTGTTAACATTATGTAGACATTTCCAGTTGATAACATTCTGTAGACATTACCAGTTGATAACATTATGTAGACATAACCAGTTGTTAACATTATGTAGACATTACCAGTTGTTAACATTATGTAGACATTACCAGTTGATAACATTATGTAGACATTACCAGTTGTTAACATGATGTAGACATTACCAGTTGATAACATTATGTAGACATTATCCGTTGTTAACATTATGTAGACATTACCAGTTGTTAACATTATGTAGACATTACCAGTTGATAACATTATGTAGACATTACCAGTTGTTAACATTATGTAGACATTATCCGTTGTTAACAGTATGTAGACATTACCAGTTGTTAACATTATGTAGACATTACCAGTTGTTAACATTATGTAGACATTACCAGTTGTTAACATTATGTAGACATTACCAGTTGTTAACATTATGTAGACATTACCAGTTGTTAACATTATGTAGACATTACCAGTTGTTAACATTATGTAGACATTACCAGTTGTTAACATTATGTAGACATTACCAGTTGATAACATTATGTAGACATTACCAGTTGTTAACATTATGTAGACATTACCAGTTGTTAACATTATGTCGACATTACCAGTTGTTAACATTATGTAGATATTACCAGTTGATAACATTATGTAGACATTACCAGTTGATAACATTATGTAGACATTACCAGTTGTTAACAGTATGTAGACATTACCAGTTGTTAACATTATGTAGACATTATCCGTTGTTAACATTATGTAGACATTACCAGTTGTTAACATTATGTAGACATTATCCGTTGTTAACATTATGTAGACATTACCAGTTGTTAACATTATGTAGACATTACCAGTTGTTAACATTATGTAGATATTATCCTTTGTTAAAATTATGTAGACATTACCAGTTGTTAACATTATGTAGACATTATCCGTTGATAACATTATGTAGACATTACCAGTTGTTAACATCATTTGTTGAGTCAATAAGAGTTGACTCATCAAGAAAGAAGCACAATGTAAGAGAAGGCGAACATCTTATTTCTGGTTTTTTACTTTTTTGTCAAGGCTTTCCCTTTTAATTAAGCATAATCAATATATAGAGAATATTATGCTAGTGTCTTTTGTTATCAATGTTATCGGTCAGGGTAAGGAGAATTGATAATGGGCGAGGTTTACCGAGCCCTTTATCAATTCTCCTTACCCTGACCGATAACATTGATAACAAAAGACACTAGCATAATATTCTATTTATCTAGTAACGATAACTGGAAGAAAAAGATACAGACAATTCTTCCTATAAAGCGCGATGAAACAGACTTTATTCTATTTAAATCAACCGAAGTAGCAATTTTGACCAAAGTACGCGATGACGTAAACTACGCGAAGTGACGTAACGACACAAAGTAATTCGTCCGTTGTTTAGATCGATTTTAAACCCAATTTAACTCAAATTTAATAACTGGATGGACATATCTTTATATGACAGTTATTCAATTCATTATTGAACAGATCGCCCAACAAAATGTTCTCAATTCGGCCCCGCTTCGATAAGTTTACATGCATAGAATTCATTACACATTATGGCATAATGTACAAGGACAGTAAACACAGTCATCATTTCGAGAAAAAAACCCAGATGACAACGGTCTATCGATGAATTATTCTGCGGATTTTGGACCATAGCATTGATTAAAGATAATGGATCCGACATTCAAGAAAGTTCCATAGAAAAAGAAGCAATTAAACTCTATGTATTGTTATTTGTTGTGGTGTCATAACCATTCATGGTTGGAAAGATGGGATGAAGACATCGGTGGAAAAGAAACCTGGAGTTCAGTGTGCTGATGGAGAGCTAAAGCATTCTGGACCACACACACTATAACCGAGAGTTGCAGGTGGGTTTCACTTATTTGTTTCCTTAGATTGTCAAGCACATCTTATTATTGTCATTCGAAATATATGAATAGATCTAGTTGTACACCGACTGAAAATTTTTGTCCTGTAGTTTGCATGATTTCTGTTAGACTGGTGACAAATACTTTTTTTACCATATCATTCCTGGCAGAGTAGTAGGTCATTCTATTTCTATTGATTCTTGCCTTGTCAAACATTGCTTTCATGGGATTATCCTTTTTTCATACCAATCATCTGCCTTAGAAACACACCTGACCAAAATTTAGATAAAGATTGAACTGTGCAAGATAAAAGGGGAATAAAGTTTATTAATGTTTATTTAATATCTTGTTGTTTCTGTTGAAATTGTCTTTGGCTTGATTTTCTGGTGTAAATTATGTAAAATGAAGTAAATGTACATTCAGAATTCATTTCCTTAATTGCTTTTAATTTCTACTTTCAGGACTGTGTGAAATTCCAGATTTCTACAACAAAATTCACTTGATGGGCCAAGTCTGAGAGACAGAACTGTGATGATATGCTTGCATTGGATATTCCAGACATCAGATTCTTGTGTTAAGATTTTAAAAGGATTATGGATAACTTAAAGTGTTTTCTATACTGTGTTTTAGAAAATGGACATATTTCAAAATATTTCACTGAAAATGTTACATTTAAGTAAGGTAACAGAGCCAGATGTTCTGATCTGTTTCAACAAGTGTGTGAGATAAACTATAATTCAAACTTGACAACTGAACAAAAACTGAAGTTTCCAGATTTCCCCCTCATCCTTGAATTGTTAAGCCAGTGAGTACTTTTGGAGAGTCAAATCCCAGTAGGCCTTTCTCATAAGTATATAGGACATTGAAGGTAGCCTCAAATAGATGGTTACCTTTTCCACTTATCTAAAGAATGGGGGTAATTGGATTTTGTTTTCTGATTTGACTTGAGCAACAAGAAAATTTAGAGAATTTTACCTCTTTGAAGCTATTCCTCTTAATAACTGTTATTAACCTGTTATTAAATGATTTCCAAACAATGGCAATGTTATAAGAGTTGTGTGTAGACACCTATAGAAAAAAAAACTGTTGAGAAAGGATAAAAAAAAATCAATATGAGTCAATGTTTTCATTTTTCCTTAATGATTTGGACCCTTCCAATAAATCAACACATTGATTTCTGAATATTTCTGCTTAAGATGTATCAAAACAGCATACATCATTATTTTATTACTATTTGATATCAACAGAAAACTCTTGAAAATGTTATTGGAAGGGTAATTTCTTAAACTAGGCAATTTCTCTTTTCAAACAATAATTTATAGTCTACTCTATGAATTTGGGATGATCAACAATGTTTTGCTTTGAAATTGTAATTGTTTCATTTCCACACATTCATAAACTTATAGTAGTTTGCCTCTGTAATTTTTCTTTAAGATTTGAAAGAAAAAGAGTGAATAAGGAAAATTTGCTTGACATAAGTGATAACCCCTTCTTTCACAGTGTTTCAAATTCTTGCCATTTAGAAGAAAATAGCAAGTTGGTGTTATTGACCAATGTATGATTAGTCTATGATATGAATAATAATGTTTTCTCAAGATATCAGGTAGAGAATAGAGATCATCATGGCAAAAGGATTTATTGCTCATATTGAACAGTTAAATAATTCTTTTGTATCAGTGATATCAAAATCATTTGCTTAAGGCAAGGCATAGCAGGGTATCGTTAAGTCATGGTGTAAGATATTTTAAATCAAATCACAATCATTACTGCAAATACAGAGTAATTGCTCAATAATCAAGGTCATTCATTGACCTTTTTCCTATTTTTTCATAATTATTGAGGATTTGCCTACTTTCTCATGCAGGAACTTTTCAAAGTTATGTTTTTAAGTTTATTGTATGCATTTAATCTTTTTTCATAAACAGTTATATTTTGTTTTTTGATTTTGAAATTAAAATATCAAAATTATCGGGAATCTTGAGTTCTTGTTGACGTGTTGACTCCTTTGTGTATATGCGTTGGTCGTTTCAGTAGGTCAAAAGTAGTTCCGGCAATGTTGATCATGTGATACATCACATGACGCATTGACCTGATATCACTTATTTATATCAGGCAGGCGATATCAGTCAGTGGATGGGCTAGTTGCTAGATAAAAGACTATACTTGATACCTATGTTTACAGCTCATTGGTTTACCATTGTCAATGAAAAGATGTCTTAGCACAGTAAGAAATGCACAGTAACTTGATATTCATTTCATATAGTTGTACAAATCATCATGTTAACGATCATAGTCTCTTAAATATAGGGTGAACGCATTTTTGTTCCGCATGCTTTAACCAGAACTATGTCACAATAACAGTTTAAACAAAAAACTTTAAAACAACATTATGCCTTTTCACTTCAATTGAAGATATAACAAGATTCTGACTCTGGAGAAAAGAGTTTGATATTCATCATAGGTAAGTATTCTTGGGGGTTCGAATCCCATGTGACATTTCATTAATCCACATTCGGTACAAGTGTTGGTTAAGATCCAGGAAGCAGAATTGAGAGTGATTAATTTAAGATTTAAGACCTTGTTCCACAATCAATGTAAACTAAATATGTTTAATCTAATTTGCACATTTTTTCAATGGAACACAACCCAGGGATCAATATCAGGGTGAGATTTCCCAACTACACACATATCCATGCAAGGTATTCATTCCCTCACCAAGACTGGTCTGTATTCCTAATTCACAACTAACTTCTCCCCAAGTGAGTACAGCCCATCAGTACTTGCAGATACAAATATCATGTCAAAATGACTTAATGAATCAACTGCAAGAATATTGATGATTTCAAGGTCCATTCTGGCAAACCAAAACTTGTGTGTTAAACAAGCATCTATTCAAAACTTCCTTAAGACTTTTTGATATTCAATCAGATTTGGAGATATCCTTCATCAGCTTTGATCGGGATCTTTTAAAATAGTATCATCAAATAAAACTTAATAAAAAACACTTACCTCAATCACATATTGGGAGTTGTTTTTGGAGTCCACAGTGACGTCCATTTCAAACAAGGGAGAGAACCCACGTTGGTGAGAAAGCATTATAGCGTCCTGGATGTTCCACGTGTCAGGGTCAAACTTGCCCGAGATTTCATCTGATGTTAATGGCCAACTTCCAAGCTCTTTTATCAGCTGGATATTACAAAACATGACGATGGGAAGAAGTTACTTAATAATTGGTGCAATCATTGATTGGTTCCTCTGATAATATGAGTTACATTATTATTAATGACATTACTTGTTGGGAGACAAAGGGCTCTAAAAACTTGTTAAACAAATGAAATACTGGAAAGTTATGGAGGTTTCTTCATGACAAGTGTTTATACTTGAATGAAACAAAAACCAGTCATCCTAGAGTGTCCCCAGTGTTAGTTGATTGAAAGATTTAACATCTTGATATAAAACACTACTCATAGACATACTTCACATAAATCATTAAGACCTTCTTTGAGAGCAGCTTTTCATTAAAGCACATTTACATGACACCAAAATCTTACTACCAACTATTTCATTTACTTAAAAATGGGAGGGGGCTGCTTAACCTTGCAGTGAAGGTGGGGGACTCCCAGGTCATGAGTTCAAGCCCCCATATTGCTAGTGTTTTAGGAATGTCCTTTTGCAAGACTAATGAATCCAAGGAAAGCTTGTAAAAATGATGTTAAACCCCATTAAAGATAAAACATACAAATGAGACTTACCTTTAGAGCAGGTGCTATTCCATCTTGCTTGACTTGTTGTTCATCCATACACATGTTGTAGTATGTGGTGGCCTTGTGGACAGCTGTAGATTTAACACCTTTATATGTGTCGCCCCCTTTACTCATGATCTGTCAAATTCAATAGAAGATACATAAGTACATACTTTACACCCAACTTATAAAACACTTCTAACCTACTTTCAAAATACCACAATGCAAATGAGTCATAAGAGGGTTTCTTCATGACTGGATTTAAGTTATTTATTTTACATTAATTGTGAAGGCGTATAACTTTATATCAATCACTCTCAATTCTGCTTCCTGGATTCAAAACCAGTACAGAATGTGGCTTAAAAAAATAACCCAGAGATTAACCTCAATCTAACGGGATTCAAATCCACAACCCTCGTGTCAGGAGGCTGATGCTCTGCCCCTGGACCACTGCCCTCCACGATAACAACTCTATACTGGTTACCACAAGATATATTACCTGTTGCTCTTCCCCTGGACCACTGCCCTCCACGATAACAACTCTATACTGGTAACCACAAGATATATTACCTGTTGCTCTCTCCCTGGACCACTGCCCTCCACGATAACAACTCTATACTGGTTACCACAAGATATATTACCTGTTGCTCTTCCCCTGGACCACTGCCCTCCACGATAACAACTCTATACTGGTTACCACAAGATATATTACCTGTTGCTCTTCCCCTGGACCACTGCCCTCCACGATAACAACTCTATACTGGTTACCACAAGATATATTACCTGTTGCTCTTCCCCTGGTCCACTGCCCTCCACGATAACAACTCTATACTGGTTACCACAAGATATATTACCTGTTGCTCTTCCCCTGGACCACTGCCCTCCACGATAACAACTCTATACTGGTTACCACAAGATATATTACCTGTTGCTCTGCCCCTGGACCACTGCCCTCCACGATAACAACTCTATACTGGTTACCACAAGATATATTACCTGTTGCTCTGCCCCTGGACCACTGCCCTCCACAATAACAACTCTTTACTGGTTACCACAAGATATATTACCTGTTGCTCTGCCCCTGGACCACTGCCCTCCACGATAACAACTCTATACTGGTTACCACAAGATATATTACCTGTTGCTCTGCCCCTGGACCACTGCCCTCAACAATAACAACTCTATACTGGTTACCACAAGATATATTACCTCTTTCATTATGACCTCTATTTCGTCGGCTATTTTGTTGAATGATCCATATTTGGACTTTGAGGGGGGTATGGGCGTGTTTTTGACCCAGTTGCCGCAGGAGAACTGGTAGAAGTTATCACATGGATCCACAGTTAAATCCATTTTGTTGAGGATGTAAGCGGCTCCTGTCACGCACGATTGGGTGAGGCATGATTGCTGATAATACAATAAACACACTCAACATATTTTAATTCAATGTTATTCCATAAATAAAATCTTTGTTTTCGCGAAATTTTAATTGTGAATTTGGCGAAACAACTTTGGCAACACTTGAACATAGACCAGAGCAATATTATGACAATATCTCAACAAGAAATCTCAACATGCCTATGACATGCTACAAGATGACAATATCTCAACAAGAAATCTCAACATGCCTATGACATGCTACAAGATGACAATATCTCAACAAGAAATCTCAACATGCCTATGACATGCGACAAGATGACAATTTCTCAACAAGAAATCTCAACATGCCTATGACATGCTACAAGACCTCTCTTTACTATTGACATGACTTAAACAAAATGAAGGTTTCTAGCTTGAAGACAAATCAGGCCAAATAAAACAATTAAAAGACAATGGCAATCATGGTCATAAGAAAAATGCAAAACTAGTTCAAGATCAAACAGACCAGCTGGGTACCGTTTTACTAAGCAACTTACCGAAAATATTTGCGTAAGTCATTACTGATTAACATGGATAGTATCTTCCATGAAAGAACAATATTGCAATGTGACACGTCATTGGAAGCGTCTCGGAGAGACGATTCCAATGATGAGTTACTTTGCAATATTGCTTAGCCCAATATTGATAAAAGAGGACTTGTTGCTTTAGACTTACGCAAATCTTAAGCGTAAACTGTTTAGTAGAACGGTACCCTGGTCCATCAATATGAGATCTGATGTCGCACTTTAACAGAAAAACAGCTGAGAATATTTTATGATACTATAAAAATAGCTAACATCTCTTAATAAGAAAAGTTAATCAGAAAAGTTAATTAGAAATGGTATTTTATAGCATGGCTATCGTAATGAAAGTAAAGTGGGGCCATCCTTACGTCATGTTCCAATTTTTCTGTACGGACATGTTGTATCACTATGACAACCACGAGACAAGTGATCAGAATCAAGGCAATACCAATGATCAGCAGGAACTTGTGCCATCGTCGTCTGTTTGTCTTCGTTACCTCGTCCTCAATCGGATCTGTATAGATAGATCCAGAAATCAGTTGTTACTTGTACTTTATGGGGGTGCAAAATTGGGAGGAATCTAAACTGTACAAAAGGTCATTCTAAGTTGAGACTTATTTAATTTACATTGTTTGTGGCAGAAGCTTGAAGCTTATTAAACTGACTTTTGATGACTGCTTCCAGGATACTTAACCGGTACCCCCACCAGTTTGTGGGCTAGTCCCGGTAATTTTCACTTTGCCAATAACAGGGATAGAACTTGGGACCCTCGGTACAAGAGGCTGAAGCCCTGCCTATATTGTCCATAAGTAGGTAACTGAACATTTCTGAGAATTGAGAGTTTTTAAAAAGGAGATTATATAAGAGGCAGGGATATAACTGATAATGGCCGAAGGGATGAAAACAAGTGTTTATAGGGTCAGTAATGGTTCAGTTTATTTGCAACATTCTAAACTTCATTCTCTTTTTTAATCAAACTTCTGTTTTGTTGGTACTCAATATAGCAATCTCAGGGTGTACAAATAACCAAGGACTTTCAAAGTGACTTTGTAAAAGAATGGATCTTAACATTGTAAAGATAAAACACCTTCTGCAGATAACACAGATCTTAAGTTTGCATAGAACTACATTATAAATACTATTTTCAATCCAATTCATAATTGCTTGGTAAAGATATAGGGCATTTGTCTGGCAGATATAGTAAACTGTTTTGTCCTGTGAAATCATCCAAATGTGACCCAAACAAAGTGCACCATAGAGCAATCTCACAACTATTCATAAACCAGGTTTATCCCACTAAAATTTATAAACCAAGTTAATCACTCTAATATTTATAAACCAAGTTTATTCCACTAATATTTATAAACCAAGTTTATCCCACTAATATTTATAAACTAAGTTTATCCCACTTTGATATTTATAAACCAAGTTTATCCCACTAATATTTATAAACCAAGTTAATCCCACTAATATTTATAAACCAAGTTAATCCCACTAATATTTATAAACCAAGTTTATCCCACTAATATTTATAAACCAAGTTTATCCCACTAATATTTATAAACCAAGTTTATTCCACTAATATCTATAAACCAAGTTTATCCCACTAATATTTATAAACAGGGTTTTTTCATTAAAGCACTGAAAGGCACTAAATGCTTGTTTCACAATTCCTTAATGAAAACGCAGGTTTTCAGCATTGTTAAAAATAAGTTGTTTATTAAGTGATGAGGATGTTTTAAATCACAATCATTAAGATTTATAAACTCATAGGACACACTCTGTGAGGCAATCCCTTCTAAGTTGGTTCTTTAATAGATCTAACGCTAGGAAGACAGACATCGTATTGTATTCTACACTGAGATTTGCGTGATTACCTAGGATGTGGGACTGGCCGTTATTATTGAGGGCCTGATATTTGCGTGATTACCTAGGATGTGGGACTGGCCGTTATTATTGAGGGCCTGATATTTGCGTGATTACCTAGGATGTGAGACTGGCCGTTATTATTGAGGGCCTGATATTTGCGTGATTACCTAGGATGTGAGACTGGCCGTTATTATTGAGGGCCTGATATTTGTACCCCTCTGCCACCATTCTATTTCGGGCTCGGTTTTCCTTCGAGCCGGGCTCCCGCGAGTTCTCTTCCTGGGTTTCTATATTTGGAACAATTTGGGACTTGTCCGAAACACTCATTCTTTATTCTGTGTTGTATAGGTACCTTAGACCACAGGTGTCTAACATCACTGAATGTTCAAGTTCCTTTTTGCATGTGTTTTAGTTCTTTATGTTACACTATTGAACACAAAGAGGTGATTTTTCACAGTTGAAGCTGGTGTTAAATATACCCCTATAATAAAAGAAATAATAATAGAAAGATAGCAAATTAAAATACCAGTGTAGTAGAAAAACAAGCATTAAAAAGCAAATTGAAACTAACACAACATTGAAAATATAGCCAACAACATCAAATCTAGCAAAACAAACCAAACAGAAAATAGACATCAGTTTCTCAAAAGGCTAGACATGTTGGAAAAGCTGACTCTATTACATGCAGTATCTTGAATATAGCACTGTACAATGTGTGTGTGTCATCAATAGGACGGTCCCATGATGACAATTGTAGTGAGTTCCAACAGCACAGGGTTTACAGAAGAAATGTAGGGTAACACAACTGTAACCTCAACATCTGACCTGGGGTTTGATTTTGGAACTTAGAAAATGTGAATAAGTGAACTGGTCGCTGTTTATGGTTAATTATATTCCGTTTATACTCTTATACTGAGACATCAGTAGAAATATTTCACAGAAACCAGTTCTCCAATCCTGTCTGACAATTTACTACATACAGCATGAAGACACTTAAATGTAGATAATGTATTCTTTATTTCCTTTAATTAGTTTAATGCTGTTTTAACAGTTTTTCAGTTATATAACGCTGATCAGTGCACCTGTTCATGATCCTGGTTAGTTCTTCACTAGTTGTGTGGAATATTTTCCAAGCCTACATCCTGCATGATTATTTTTGTTTAGTTGTAGGAGACATACCAATCATGGTTAATGTAGGCAGACGAAAATGTACATGTTAGATGAAAAAGTTCACCTAGAAATATTCTTTGAAATAAATGAAGTGTTTGAAGTATCAACTAAAATAATAACGTATGCAAGATTTGCTCACACTTAGCTGTGGCTCTCTTCGTTAATGCTAACGCTCCATAGTGTGACTGTGTATAGGAAAAGGTTATCATGCAAATGAATGTAAATGAGACTCCAATATTCTGCATGTCGATGACATGCTACAAAACAGTGGTAAGTTATTTATTGTAGAAAAGGACTTGCCCTGGTAATGTTATGAGTGAATAGATATACAGAGTATAATATGGGTTGGTCTACAAGTAAGTTTAACCAACCCAGTTCCCATCATTGAGGTTTTGGAACCGCCGTGATTAAATTGAAAAGTAAAGAAGAAACTTCTTACAAAGCACATAAAGAATATACATGTTTTGAGTTCTATTTGATAGATGGAAGAAAATATTGTTTAAATAGCAGAAATCTCATGTTATAAGCATATCTTGCTTGGTCATATGTTTGTTACAGATGTCAGCAACAAAAATGTTTCTTTTATTTATTCCTTCATAAATTGTAAGAAAGTCTATGTCCAATAGAGGCAATGTTACAATTTTGTGAACTAATTAATCCCATCTGAAGAAAATTTGCATCAATCATATTTTGAAAACCATAAAACAGGGAAAATAATGATATGCCACAGGCTAAGATATTATCTTATAAATCCTTAACATTGTAGTGTTACTTCATGGCTCCAGCCTACTAAATCCTTAACATTGTAGTGTTACTTCATGGCTCCAGCCAACTAAAACATTGTAGTGTTACTTCATGGCTCCAGCCAACTAAAACATTGTAGTGTTACTTCATGGCTCCAGCCAACTAAATCCTTAACATTGTAGTGTTACTTCATGGCTCCAGCCAACTAAAATCTTAACATTGTAGTGTTACTTCATGGCTCCAGCCAACTAAAACATTGTAGTGTTACTTCATGGCTCCAGCCAACTAAAACATTGTAGTGTTACTTCATGGCTCCAGCCAACTAAACTTAACATTGTAGTGTTACTTCATGGCTCCAGCCAACTAAAACATTGTAGTGTTACTTCATGGCTCCAGCCAACTAAAACATTGTAGTGTTACTTCATGGCTCCAGCCAACTAAAACCTTAACATTGTAGTGTTACTTCATGGCTCCAGCCAACTAAAACATTGTAGTGTTACTTCATGGCTCCAGCCAACTAAAACATTGTAGTGTTACTTCATGGCTCCAGCCAACTAAATCCTTAACATTGTAGTGTTACTTCATGGCTCCAGCCAACTAAAATCTTAACATTGTAGTGTTACTTCATGGCTCCAGCCAACTAAATCCTTAACATTGTAGTGTTACTTCATGGCTCCAGCCAACTAAAATCTTAACATTGTAGTGTTACTTCATGGCTCCAGCCAACTAAAACATTGTAGTGTTACTTCATGGCTCCAGCCAACTAAATCCTTAACATTGTAGTGTTACTTCATGGCTCCAGCCAACTAAAACATTGTAGTGTTACTTCATGGCTCCAGCCAACTAAAACATTGTAGTGTTACTTCATGGCTCCAGCCAACTAAATCCTTAACATTGTAGTGTTACTTCATGGCTCCAGCCAACTAAAACATTGTAGTGTTACTTCATGGCTCCAGCCAACTAAAACATTGTAGTGTTACTTCATGGCTCCAGCCAACTAAATCCTTAACATTGTAGTGTTACTTCATGGCTCCAGCCAACTAAAATCTTAACATTGTAGTGTTACTTCATGGCTCCAGCCAACTAAATCCTTAACATTGTAGTGTTACTTCATGGCTCCAGCCAACTAAAATCTTAACATTGTAGTGTTACTTCATGGCTCCAGCCAACTAAAATCTTAACATTGTAGTGTTACTTCATGGCTCCAGCCAACTAAAATCTTAACATTGTAGTGTTACTTCATGGCTCCAGCCAACTAAAATCTTAACATTGTAGTGTTACTTCATGGCTCCAGCCAACTAAAATCTTAACATTGTAGTGTTACTTCATGGCTCCAGCCAACTAAAATCTTAACATTGTAGTGTTACTTCATGGCTCCAGCCAACTAAAATCTTAACATTGTAGTGTTACTTCATGGCTCCAGCCAACTAAAATCTTAACATTGTAGTGTTACTTCATGGCTCCAGCCAACTAAAATCTTAACATTGTAGTGTTACTTCATGGCTCCAGCCAACTAAAATCTTAACATTGTAGTGTTACTTCATGGCTCCAGCCAACTAAAATCTTAACATTGTAGTGTTACTTCATGGCTCCAGCCAACTAAAATCTTAACATTGTAGTGTTACTTCATGGCTCCAGCCAACTAAAATCAAATCCTTAACATTGTAGTGTTACTTCATGGCTCCAGCCAACTAAAATCAGATTTATTTTCTGTTGTTAATCTTTGTGGACTTTTTCTATGGTCTTTAACACCATATCAACAATTCTTCAGTTACGTAACAGCTTTCCCAGATCCACCAGTACCAGGCTAGGGCTCTGAAGTGACTTGCCAAAGGTCACTCCCATGAAACCAGAGGTGCAACATAATAATAAAGTCACCCAACTTACTATTTTATTGCACTGATCCCTCTATGTAGAAATAATTTGACAATCGGGAACCTAAAAAGATTTTGGGAGACACACTTTTCACTATAACTTCTCCTTTTTCCTCAACATCTTCAGATATCAGTCAGAGACACATGGTGTACGGTCTCTAGTGCAGCAAAACGTATCATAAATAATTTCATTCTGTATAGGAAAGGATCAAACAGGGGGTCCTTGCTGTAAATATTTATCTAGACTGACCATAAAACATTTATGGTGAAGTATGTGAGAGAGTGTAATAAACTATTGTGATACCGACAAAAATGTATGCATATTATATATACATATTATGTTATATATATTTATATATTTGTTCAGAAAAAAGAAAACAATATTACACCTGTGTGTCATCAAGCTACAAATCTGCTGGAGACAGTTTTTGACTATGAGACAAGAAGAAGAAATCAGTTCCTTCATATTCAACATGAATTCCTATCTGAGAAAATAAAACAAATATATGTATCCCCAATTCTATTTTAAAAGTCGCCTGTTATCCCTCACATTTTGGGACAAAAACTTTGTATAGTTAACTAAAGATTCAAAATGAACTTTTATAGTTGTCTTAATTGAAGTCTATAATGTTACAGTCTTGATATTGTAGAGCATGAATATATCACAAATCCTAAATCACAACAATCTAAACACACACCGTATAGAGTAACATACACATTTAGATGAATATCGTTTAACTTAATACACAATTTGTAATTCCAACTATTATATGACAGCCATATCCTGTTAGAAAACTAGAATGACACGAGAATTACATCTCCACATAAAACTGACACGTAAACAAATACAATACTCCAACTTTACCATATAGAACATGTATTCGTACAAGTTTTATTAATTATATATACAACTACCACACTTTGACAATATGATATATACCAGCATGTATGGTTATATATACTGTAGCTATTCTGTTCTGTTCCATGCATCAATTGTTAAGTTTAAATCCGAATGAGAAACTTTTACTTCATCACAAACTGTAGGAAAGTTTCTTACTCTCTAGTATGTATTGGTTTGTAGAGATTAATATAAAATGGGGTATTCACACCATCTACTCCAGTAGTATTTATAAATTTGGAAAATCACTGAAGCGAAGAAAATTAGCTGAACAACAAAAATAGCCCCCAACTGTATAAAACCCTTTATTCTGTTAACCACTTACAAAAATAGTTTAACCAGTACTGACAAACATTACATAATTTTGCATTCAACATTTGAAAACATTTTGACAAAAGGAGAATTTTTTTATCATGAACTTTATTTGATAATTTTGTCACTCTCTTTTAGAATGTTTTTTCACAGAGTTTGAACGTTGATTGTATTATAAATTAGGGAAAGGGTGAATCTTGCTTTATCCTTGAGGTGGTTTTGATGAGTAGAGAAATAATAAAATATTGCAGCAGCAGCAGTAGATATGCTACAGAACTGAAACATTATAAAGTAAAGTGTTGGAACCTTATAATCCCTTGCTTGAATTTGCACACTTTAACATAGGCATATACAGTCGACCTGCGATAGTCCGAACGTCGCTTATCCGGAATATTCACCATCCGAACAGAATTTTGAGGGAACGGTCCTATCTTCATCAATTTAACTGTTTAATGCGGAAAATCCGCGTTCCTGAACCGGACAAAAAAAATCGGGAACCAACAGTCACTTTTCATAGTATATGCGTATGGCTAGTTTGGAAACCAGTAAAATCGTTTATATTGCGGTTACAGTTGCGAATGAACCGATCGGTCTTCTGTTGTAAATGGCATTCACACGGCATGCAAACTGGCATGTCTGCTTGACCATAACATGTCACCTAGTGTGGTGTACTGGAAGGTGTTGATTGTTTGTTAATCGGTCATTCTGTCAGTTGATTGGTCTTACATAATTGTAATTACGGTCGCATGTCGATAGTTGAGTTTGTAAAAGACGTTGATTGGTTGATTGGCTGCTTAGACAGCGATCAGGAGACAATGTCTGGCAATCATTTTCAATTATTACTCAATCAATATGCTCCTTTTCCCTATAAATAAACTCTCGACAATCCCACCCTATCTCATTTCTCGATATTGAAATAAGAAGATACAACTTGAAGATGTCTACACCCACAGCCAAACGAAGACGTGTCGAAATACCGCTTCAAATTGTCATTTTTTTAGAATCCGTTTTGACCAAATAAACACTGCCTTAACACACTTTATATTTCCCTTCAAAAAAAATAATAGTTGTGTATGTCTTACTTCATAGTATTTATCATGATACACTGACACCGTGTAAAGGTAAACATTTCGCTGTAACTCGCATATTCTTTATTCCGGAAAATTCGTTAATACGAACATTTCTCCTAGGAACGAAAGTGTTCGGATAAACGAGGGTCGACTGTATTGAGACATGAATTGGAGATTATATTCCTGTCTTTATATAGATATATATAACTTTTAAAAGGGTGACATTTTCACATTAGCCAATAACCTTCATTAGATATAAATGCTCCTATTTCCTCTGTAATGATGCGCCTGGGAACTAAATATGACTGGCCAGCTTTGATATGTGCAGCATTATAATGTAAAAAAAATTCATAACTAACAATGATATTTTATCATGTGACTAGAAAACGTTCAGATCTATTTTTTTCATTTCTTCAAAGATACCTTATACGGGTAGTTACTTAGAGTTACTGATTCAAATGAAGAAACTACAAATCATCTGTGGGGGATGAAATGCTGAGGCCTTAAGTATATCAGAAATTTCCTTAAATGAGAAATTTGCCTGCTATATAGACCATCTTTCTGTTGAAAAACATTAAAACATTTATACATGATTTAATCCCACCTTGTTTACAAACGAGATTGTTTAGAAGAAAAAAAATGTTAACACAATTCTAAGTGTTAAATCACTCAAATAATCAATTGTGAGCTGAAGCTCACTCTTTGCTAAAATTAAAAAAAAAATTAAATCTCAACTGGACACTTGTAAAGAGGCAAAAAATCAGTTTGTATTGCTATGGAGTGAATGTCAACATTTTTTATCATTATGTGAGTTAACGTCGATGCTTCAAAAAGTTATGGGCAAGTAGTCACACTGTTTCTTACTTTGAATCAGTCGACATTTGGTGCAATAGATCAAAACTAGAATTTTACAATCATAAGAGTTTTGGGGTTTTTTCACTAAGATTTAAATATCTTTGAATATAATATGCCATTATAAAGCTTGCCTTTGCTTTGACTGGGTAAACCTAATCCAGTCATCTACCCAACATGAGGACAAATTAAGGCAATTACAAGAGAATTCTCTCTTTGTCAAAATAGTTATCAGTCAAGTATGCCTTTATGAAGAATATGTGGTGTCAAGTTGAAAGATGTTTTGATTATTTATATGTTGTTTTTTTTCAAATAAAATAATTAACACAAAGAAAGGAAAGGGTGGAAAACTTATACAATAAAGATTGATATACTAAATAAAGCGGGTTACATGCATTTATGGTGGCGTTAAAAGCGTTGGTCTGTTAATAATTACCTATTAGAGCCCATCCTGAAATAAGTCTGTTTCCAATAAGCGATAGTCTGAGAAAGAAGCAGTGAGTTAACTTACGTGTACAAAGAAACTCAACTTCGGAGGATTCTGATTGGTTATCTTGTTCGTCCTCCGAGTCTGGGATACAGACAGCGTTATTAGCGCTGTCCAGACTGTAGTAGCGATGATCGCCGACTGCGGAACGACTATTGAATGAGCGGAGGGGCGTCACTGCTTCTTTGTCAATCAAATCTAATGGCTGCCATTCGGACAGTTTGGGTTTCATTTTGTATGTCCTGAAAGGGTTAGGGTCAAATGACATTACTTACAGTTATAATTTAAATGCATACAAGCCCTCAGAAAAAATGCTGGTAATATGAGTAATAAATCATGATAGAATAGGTTGAAACATAGCGAAAAACCACAGGATCATGACAATATAATACCTGCACTATTTATTATCTATTTTTCAAAGAGCTTTTTTTTCTCACAAATTTGGTGCCCACCAATTTAACTTCATTGTTTTCATTCGAGTAACATCTTAGATATCAAGGAGTGCTGGGATTAATGAGTGGCAATTACCTGGTTAGAAAAATGGTAATGTAACGATTCGCCACAATAACGACTCACCACAATAACGACTCGCCACAAATGATAACGATTCGCCACAAGCCAATTAACGGTTCGCCACAAACCAATAACGATTCGCCACAGTTTTGAAATTTTCTAATTAACTGCCAATTAACGATCGTCCTTTGGTTTTGATTTAATTATGAAACAGTTATAAAACTAAAATGTGTTGAACTTGAAAACGGCGATGATTGTGCAACACTATTTAATGATAATAGCTCAAGGAAAACAAAAATAAGCAATGTATTTATTTTATTTTATCAAACATACAATCACACACGAAACATGAAACTTAAATATTTATTCAATGGAGTTACTTTTTTTAAAGCACCTATATAAGCGAACAAGAAAGCATCAACCCAATAGTGAAAAGCTCCCTATGCAAATCAATTGCGATTTCGTCCGCACTCTATGGTTGTGAGTTATGGCACAGCATTTCCGCCGTAGACCTGCTTGGAATTGAAAAGCTGTGGCGGCTCTGTGCGAAAAGACGTCAATGTTTGCCAACAGGAACTAGGACCGACATGGCTTTGGGATTATTAGGTTGGCTTCCATTAAAAGCTGATATCAACAAGCGGAAACTGTCTTTCCTCCAAACTCTGTGGTCCATACCATCGGATAATCTTTCCAAGGAGTTATTTACTTTCAATCTTCATCTATTCATTTCAAAACAGTACAAAGACCAATACGGATTTCTCCCCGATATCTTCCGGATTCTACCAAAGCAGAACCTGTTTCACTATCTTACTAAGTATGTTAGCGACTCAGTGGTTCCAGGAAAGCAACAGTGGAAGAAAATCGTTTCAAGATCCGTATTACATACGTATATCACGGGAAAAAACAATTCTAAGAGACAGTGATTTTGACCGTTTTAGAAATACACACCGAACATTGAGACCGTCAGTGCTGTGGAAGAACGCCAAAACAAAGCAATAAATAGCCAAAGCGATCAGTTTTGTAAACATTTTAACCAGTCCAAAATACATAAGGAGGAAATCAAGCCCGTGCATACACTGCCAGGCTAACTTCACTGATATAAAAGTACATTTGATGTCTGAGTGCAAATTCTATTCTCCAGAACGCAATCTTTTGATGAAAAATATTCAAACGAAAATATCAGAAAACATGTCATTTTTTTGTTTTATGGTCAAAATGAAGTGTTTGTACGAAGTTTATTAGATACTGACTTGCCTGCTGTATTGGGCTTAGATAATAATGAACAAATCCTTTTTACGAAGCTCTGTATGCATTACATTAATAGGGTGCTTGCGTTTGAACTCTAGTTAGTTAATACACAGTTTGAATATGATCCTATTATACATTTTCAGGAAAGTATGACGTATTGAACATTTACCATCAGTATGCATAGTTGTGTATATAACTATGCAATGCTCAGTGTAAATGATTCTGTAATTCTCGCAGGCGTCACACGTCACAGAACGGGCATTCCTGTAAATCTAACAAGGCACATGTCGGAGCAGGCATTTTACACAATTACCGTATATATAAACGTATCGAAATGGTTCACAGAAAGCCATGGTCAATGTAATAGTTGTAATTAAATATTACTGTACGTACTCTTTTATAAATGTCTTAGCTTGTTTAATGTAGGGGTGAACAGTTTTTCTTTTATATGAATTTTCTTCACTCATGATGAATTCTAATAATACTATTCACTATAAATCTGTTATAAACGGCTAGTCCCTTGTATTTCGTTTCGGCAAGGGTCTCGCTGTTAGTAATTATCGAAAGAGTGAAAGAGACTACATGTATAACAATATATAATGTCCATGTGTTCAGTTCTATGAGGGATCTTCGCTATTCAAATCTATTTAAAGAGAGGGGCGGCCTCTGGAACAGAGCCCTTTGTTGTACTCACTCATTGATTATATAGTGTGGTGGTGTAAAGTCGCATATCGGCACCGTCTATTCTCTTCGAGGGACAATCATCCCCAGCCTATAAGAGGCTGGTGATGCTTGTTACTTGACGAGAAATATCGTTGATGCCATAGGAGTACTGTCTGACGAAAGGCATTAGTATAAGAAGTTGAATTCAACTTTTATTATCACATGTCAATTAAAATAAGCCTGTATAACGATTTCATTTTTGTATGTGATACAATTAAGTATTTTGTCCATCAACAATGCTTCATTGAAATATAGCTATTGATGCCACATGCTCCTTTCAATTGTGGTACATGCACGCTTGCAGAGAGTATGCGAAATCAATGCTTACCAATCAAAAATATAAAAGTCTTTAGTTTCGGATCAATAAATTTCCTCGATCCATTATATTTATATATACCATAGTTAAATGACTGTTCTTTGTATATAGACTATCTACATTTGATTAAGTGACTTATAGGCCTATGAGGCCGGGTGAAATTATAATTATTTTGTTACAACTGTATATTACTTGAACACATGTCACTATAATAAACAATTTACTTACTTACTTATTACCATATTGGGGTCTGCGTAATCATACTTACTGTCTCCAAACCATTTATCACTCAGCGGTGCGTTTCGTTTCATAATTCACAGCTAGTTTACAAACTTGGTAAAATGAAAGTCTTTAAACATTCAATCAACATCCGCTTATCTATTAATTAAGGAACATGATTAACACTGTCGTATTAACTAATCTTTAATCTACCATTATTAAAGCCACACCGAATCCATCGATAATTGTGATATTTTTTACACCTATGACGGGACAACTTTTCTATGGACTATATACAAATAATGTTTGTTATTTATATAAACAAGGAATGACAATAAAATAAAGATTTCCAATTTGAATAATGATTGTTTATTGAAATCAACAATATACACTACAATACAATATTTATAATCTGTGGCGAATCGTTACTAATGTGTGGCGAATCGTTAACACTATGTGGTGAATCGTTATATGAACCTGTGGCGAATCGTTAGTGGCGAATCGTTATTGTGGCAAATCGTTACATATTCAGAAAAATCATATGAAATACATATAAATACTGTCATTTATCAAATATTTACATCATGAACATTCAAAATGGAGAATTTCTTGGGTTTAATTGGTTCCCAACGTTTCTTGACGGACCTTGTTTTATCGCTAATTGAAAGCAAACCTTATAGTATTCACTCTTTTTTAAGCATCATGTGAATGTGTTACAGTCTCAGTTTCTCTTTAAAAGGGAATCTAATGTTCTTTTAAGTAATTTTCAATTATTTTAGAACTTTCACAATTTAAGTGTAAATGAGCGCAAGTATGGCTTTAAACCCTTTTGAATCGATACCTACACGTAACATATCTGTATTCTGCATGTTTACTTGGTAAGAACGTTTTAATTGAAACTAGGTGACATTTTTCTGCTCCTGATAAACTGACTTTGTGCATGCACAATGCAATGTGAAAAATCTAATTTAGTAGTTTTTACTGCTTATCGTCAATTGATGCCTTTATTTGGTGGTATGTAAGTTTATTTTACATATGTTGTTTTATCAATTGACTTTAAATGGCCATTGTGTGCTTTAAAATCAGAATTTGGAAACTCCACTATATTTTTATCCTTTCGAAATGTCGACATTAGATTGCCTATAAAATGCAATCTTCACATTGAATTATTTTGAAACAGATTATTACAAATGAATTTGACCACTTTCGAAGTAGATTTTTTCTAAGTTGCTTCGAATATCATTGTTACATGCGAAAGGATAAAATGTTACAAGGACGATCTACTATCACAGCCTTGGTATTCTACATAGGAACTTTTCAAGACATTGATTTGATTTCTCCTTCCATTTCCACTCCATGCATTCTTCCTCACTGATTAAAAAAAAAGATGAGAGTTACGTCTTGCTGGTGAACAAATATATGAAAAGTATCTAATCATTTAATCAATTATTCGTTAAATCTATTTATCAAAGTAAAACAAAGCATGAATTTAGAACTAAATATCAACGGATAAATACCCATTTTGACAGGGGACCCTTTTGACAGCTTTGAAGTTTGGTGGGAAACTTAACAAGGGATGTAACTCTAGTTTACCGGTGTACGTAATAAATACCCATTTCGTAGAATTTAAACAAAACATTCAAAAGAGAAAAGGCATTACCTGGTCAGCATTCTATCCAATGAAAATTAGAGTGTGTTTACCATTTACCTCATTATATTTGTCGTGCTTAAACAAAATTGATAAGCTCTTGATTTAAAGATTTAAAGATTATATATCCATTAACCCACCTGCGGAAAACATGTCAAGTGCCAAAAATGTGACAATCACTAGCAACATATTGGGATATACAAGTCGATCGGTACCTTACTCGGGCAATCCAAGCTGTAAGATAGTGAAACAATCTAGGTCTGGATCATTCGGACAAGTCAGTTAAACCAAACAAAACTGTAAGACTAGGACTTTAGAGCACGCAGAGTAAAGGGGTAGGAAAGGTTGAACTAAAAACAACGATGAAGATGAACAGATACAATGATTGAGGAATGAGGAACATTAACATCCGTATCTTATATTACTTACGTTTAACTGTGTCTCGTATCAATAGTGCAGACAACTCCAGTGTTTATCCACGAACGTCACGCATTCACATCCGGGTCGTGTTGTCGACAATTTACAGTTAAAGTACTTCGACCGATACGACACACGAGAACGGGTATTGGGATGTAATCAAACACAGGTGTATTGTACTATTAGGAGATAAATCCACGGGTTGTATAAGACGACGAACATAAAGGAATAAAGTTGAACACATAGCCTAAGAGGTATGCATCCAAACACGGATATGTACGTTAAATATCGCTATGTATGCGACCCCAGACTGTGGGTATTGATCATAGTCCGTCACCCTTCGCTGTCCCTTCATCGTCCCTTATACTTCTCGCCATTCACACAATAAACGCAGGTATTTTTTTATTGGGATGTTGGAGGAACTTTGATAAACCATGGAGACAGATAGACTAGGAGACAGAGAGCGTCGCCTCGAATCATCAAACGCGTATTAAACAGACTGACCCATTGCCACACTTAGTGTATCTGTTCTTAAACGCTTGTTCAAAAGCACACCGTCACAACTCAGGCATAAAGTTGAAATTGTTGACAGGTAACTAAGGCTTCTTTTGACAGGTTATGTTCTTATACTGGATTTTATCCCTCATCAAAATATCGATTGAAGGAATTGTTTTTGGAAAAGCACTATACCGCATTTCCGAATTAGAAATGTAAATTAGCGTATTTGGTTGGCGAATGTGCGATCATAAACGATTTTTTTTTTGCTCTCTTACCAAGTGACCAGCCGCTCTCAAAAGTTGCGTCCGAATCATGCTGAGTCTGTCCAGTGTACATTATATCTTTTTTTGCTGAAGTATTATTAATATTATTATCACGTATTTAAATGTCGGTTTTGTCCTATTCGTGTATTGATGTAGAAGTCGTCTGCTGTAGGTGCCTTGAAGCAGAAAAAGATTTGGTGACAGCCCTCCTTCCTAGAATCGATAGACAGCTGTTACTGCGATAGGACCCTTCGGTTTGAATCGATTTGGGTTTCTCTCTAGTTCATAAAACGACTTGACAATTTTAAATCAATTTGAAAAAAAGTATCATATTCAAATAAAAGCTATGCTTTAAAATTTTAAGAAACATTTAAATTGAAATTCAAATGACAAAACGCTTAATCGATAGAGATTTATTTACTCTTACCAAGCAGGGTCGATTTTACCGCAATTACTAAGGGAAACAACTCGTATAGTTTTTCTTTAATATTAAGTGAGAGTTATTTCCCTTTGTCCAGATTTAATCGCGATATTTTTACATCTTTTTAGATAACCGAGACAACAGCGAATTAATAGTGTTTTTGAAGTATGACTAAGCAATGTTACTAAGAAAATTAATACATTCTAGAAATAAAACATAAAAATGATAAAAACAGATGCTTAGGAGCTAAACAAATCGCCAAAGTTTGTCAAAAGTTGAAATGTCTTCTGAGGTTGATCGGACCGGTATTTTTCGATCGTTAAATAATCCGGGTTTGTCACAGAGCGCCACACGTTTATAAATAAATCATTACACGAAGTGGTTTAACGTGTAACAATGGGAGTTTTTCCCGAATCGCATGTCGCCAAACCCATAAATATGAAATAAATATCGCGTACCACTGGGGACCGCTGGGGACGACTGGAATTACGTACTAAATGATTCCAATCGAGTTTAGCGACGCCAGGTTCCCGCCATTTCCTGCTGGGCCAAACCACAGCGCGGGAAAATGAACCGGATCAGCACAGCACGGGAAAACGAACCGGATCAGCACAGCGTGGAAAACGAACCGGATCAGCACAGCGCGGGAAAACGAGCCGGTCACCTGACGATAGGTTACAGATAGTCAATAAGATTGGTGCATGTCGGGATCGGATTGTGTATTCTGTATACAGCTGGTTGATGAAAACATCTAAATCGTTTGGTTGGAGTACGTGAATAGAATATAGCATACACCCGTGTCTTATACCCTGACCTATATTTAAGTAGAGTTATCATACTCAGCCGTGTTCTTGGCGTCGCTTTTTAAGCTTTTTTCAATTGAGACAGCGTTTAGGTCAACAAACTATTGCTTAAACTTAGTTGAGTTCGAGTTCATTTCTAGATCATCACTTTACCTCTCTGCTCATACTTATAAAGTCATTTATATAATACTATGCAATTTTATCTTAAATTTGTTCCAAAATATATGCAACCGACGAATCTTAAATCATTTTCCATATGACAAAACAGCCTTAAGATAATTTATTTTAATGCATAAATCTTTTGTAACGATGTTTCAAGTGTATTCAAACGTCGCACTTTAAACGTAAAATAAAAAACCAAACATATTGAGGGTTTATTATTCTATTTTCATGAAGAAAAACAGATAACTCGCAGGTAATCCGAAAATAACATTACGGATAAAGAAGTAAAATGTGTTGATGTACCGATTCGAGATGAGTGGTAGCCTGGGGTCCTGGCCCATGCTAACCCGCATTAGGCTTCGCGGTATACGAACGGGCCAGGACCCCAGGCTAGATGAGTGGTTGATGCTGGTATTCGAGTGAAGGTTTTCCCTTGACGCATGCGCAATTAGACTCGATTTAGAAGCTCTGTCGTCTGCAGAGAAATGAAGAATCAAGTGACAGATAATGGATAGAAATGGATATGAGTTGGTGTTAATATACCATGGTCAAAAAAGTCGCCTTGGATCACAATAAACAACATAACGTCTCGAATTAGATTGTGTTGACCGCGTATCCTTTCCATAACGTTTTATTCTGTCTGTCTCAATTACCCAAGAAAGCGTGTTTAATTCTTTCAAATATGGATCTGCCATCGCTAGACAAACTGGCTTATCCGGGACGACGTTTTCGATCTGTTTGGTATTGTTTGGTGTGTAACGTAACCAAATGTTCTAATTGATGATTTTGGCACCTTTCCAAAAAACATCGGTTAACCTATTACCAAACAATAACACCTTTTCATCAAATTGTTGCAGATGGTCTTATCAAGCAATTTCTCCTTTTCCCATAATGTTTTCTGCCCTATCAGAAGATTACTTTTCAATTTCATCACATTTTGAAATGTCGTCTGCAAATGTTTTCAATTTGGGACAGTCGAAAACTTGGTGTTTGGTAAAGGGTTAATACGCGGACCAGTACACGGGATTTCCCCTTTTTCAGGTTAAACGCTCCATCTAAACATAACTAATTCATCTAGTTTAAGGCTTTATCGTAGTCGGCTTATCATATCAATAGCAGTCGGAATACTGTGTTGAAATCTGAATCCGAGAAACGACCTTGGATGAGGAAGGAACTGCTTTAGTTCGTTAAAACAATTAGACCACTCGGTAACGTTTGTGTAGGCTTCTTTATCATTTATGACAATGGGTCAATTTTCTGACGATGTTTTAAAAAACCTTTGGTCTTTGTTCGGTAGGTTGCTAAAATATCTTTGTCGACTTCATTGTTTGGTGGGCCACCTTTTTTGAACACTGTGACTGTATGTCTATACTTGTACGTGCATCATTTGTTGCGTAATCTACATCATCAATCAATAAACCGACTAAAAATCTCGTTCCAAAAAGTATGTCTGTTTGACGACGGACTCCGGATAACAAACCGCCACGTGGTCTCCATGGTGACTTGGTCAGGATCTCGCGGGATTTGAAACTACTCCGGTATTAATGGTTAGTTGGGCCATTATGTATTTTTACTGTCGCCAAACGTTTTAGATTATCCATGACTAACAAACACCAGCGTTAATATCGAACCGCTATTAAGGTAATCTAGCCGGTACGTAATCGAGGATGAAAACGCCTCAACACAAAACGCGGTTTATTGTCACCGCCTTCACAAACCAGCAGTACGCCATCTCTCCTAGCAGTACGCGAGGATTGTTTCCGTAGTCCGAATGATCCAGACATAGATATATCATTCACAGTTACAGGTTGGATCATCCGCGTTTCATCTGAATTTCCGTCACATTCCGACTTTATTTCATCGTAAAGCGGAAACTCCCAAAGTTTGCTGATATACGGGCAACTTGAATGCGTATTTCCACAAAAAGAATACAACCACGGTTCTGTGACCAATTTAACCTTTGGGTGCATTTCATTATCATACAGATGCCATCCGATGGTTAGATCCGATTCTATAGCAGGGTATCAAACTTCGCAACAGATCAGCCCGGACTGTCTGATCTCTCGCTGGATCCGTGTTATATAGGTGAGAGGCCGTGGTTCCCAGTGTTTAGTGTAAGATTTCTCAATCGGAACTACTCGGGTACTTCCGCGACCTGAGAAATACAATGCGTTTTCATCGGATAAACCCGATGTGTTCAGACATTCGGAACACCTCGGCCATTTCTTAAAATAACTACCGAATTGTTACGGGGATTGCCGAGTAGATACGATTGGTGTTCAGATTGAAGTTTTCCGTGCCGTGGTTCCCGCAGACGACGTCTTGCTCGCGGCCTGGTATATCCCGGTACCAGCCGGTTATATCCGGGCATGTTATAGTAACAACCTGACGCTCCGTAATGTGTTTATAACGAGATTTTAATAGCCCAAGTCATATATTATTAAAACGGTAGGGTCGTCGCACGAAAGGCCACCATGTTCTGTCTAGACGATATGTGGTTTTGTCAAGAAAGCCTTTAGGTTTAGTCTGCTCATCAGTTTAATAAATAATAGCACTGTCTTTTTTTTATAGAGGTTGAAACTCATTACATGTACAGCAACGAAAAACTTCTGCTAATCTCCCATGCGGCTTTCTATAAAAGAAACATATATGTTTTTGTCGTACACCAAGCTTGGATAGGTGCAGTTTGTCGTACACCAAGCTTGGATAGGTGCAGTTTGTCGTACACCAAGCTTGGATAGGTGCAGTTTGTCGTACACCAAGCTTGGATAGGTGCAGTTTGTCGTACACCAAGCTTGGATAGGTGCAGTTTGTCGTACACCAAGCTTCGATAGGTGCAGTTTGTCGTACACCAAGCTTGGATAGGTGCAGTTTGTCGTACACCAAGCTTGGATAGGTGCAGTTTGTCGTAAACCAAGCTTGGATAGGTGCAGTTTGTCGTACACCAAGCTTGGATAGGTGCAGTTTGTCGTACACCAAGCTTGGATAGGTGCAATGAGTGCCATTATATGAATGAAGTGATGGTGATAATATTACTAAGGAATACTACTCTGTACTGTGTTTGATCTTCCTTAGAGTTAGACCCGTGTACTGGTTTATATTCACACGTTCAACAAATATTGCCGAGAATTTACGGATATTATCTAAGATCCGTATTTCCATAGAAATCGCACACACTGTCAACATCTCTGTCGCCTTTAAAAGTGCATGATTTAAGTAAGCATTCAACTTCTTTATTTCGATTCGATGCGTCGATTAAATCTCCATCAAGGTCATATGCGGTCAAGAAGTTAATGTGTAGGACCTATAACACGGGAGTCCCGGGGTTAATCATGATTGTCGGCACTGAGACTTTTTGAGAGAGTGTCTTCAGGCAAGACACTTCACACCCTTAGCCATGTGGCGATGAAATCCAGGGGATTCATATCATATATGAAATATTGTTGAAGCGGCGTTAAAACATATAAAAATGAATTGAAAAGTCGATAAATATAGTCACCATAATTTTGGATCTATTGCGAGCTTTTAAAGGGAAGTAACTCAAAAATTAAAAATTATTTAATTTTGTACGAGTTATTTCCCTTGGTTCATAAAAAATAAAGATTCGAGATAGCTCGAAATATCACGTTCGATACCATTTAGATAACTAAAAAATGAGATATTAACAATTAGAATGTCTTTTCTGTACAAACACCAACAAACTCAATAAACAGACAACTATAAGATGTCACTGTTGTGATACGACTGTACTGGCAATTTACGTACATGTATTAATTTCGCGTGCTCCGAAGTAATTCTAGCCCGAATGATCCAGACGTAAATATCTCATCCTTCTTTAACGGACACCGTTAACAGTCGATCTGGGCGCACACATTTGTAAAGGAAAGACATGTTACTCTTCTTGATATTTCGATAAAACCGAAGATAATTTCGGGTTACTTCCCTTGATCATTTGTCATTAGTTCTGTCCAGTCTGAGCGCATGTTTCAAAACAAGAACCATCGTGACAAAACTAGAAGTTCTCAAAGTCTCGTTTTTTTTCTTTCCTTTCGATAACAAATTAAGTGATAGATGGCGAAACAAAACGTGTGTAAAGACGATTGATTTTCATTGGGAGATTAAGGTTGTGTGGCTACGGTTCGATCCCTTTGCACGACATTCGGAACACCTCAGCCATTGCTTAAAATAAACATAAAAACACATAACATAATTTTTTATTGGCATTAAACATTACATATTTATAGCCGTACAATTTTACATATAATTTTACATACAAACATATAAACACAGAAGTAATGTGAAGCCATTTTGAAAGTAGTCTAACAACATTGTGGCTTCAACGAGCTGATCGTTTGCAGCCGGTTCTATTCGGCAATCCCCGGCACAAGCCAGACATTGCCGAGTAGATACGATTGATTGCACGACGATCAGCATAGAGGTTCGCTAACAATAGAGTTTTCCGTGCGTAGTTTTAGCTAATGAAGGAGAAACGATTAGTGGGTGCGTTGCTGTGAAATGATGACAGCCGATTAGTAATAACTGTAAACATAGATAATCAAACGATCCTAGATGATTCAATACGTTAATCCAGACTGAGGGCGCATCCATCAGTTCATGGCGCCGGAAAGTCCTAACCGCGCATGCGTCATTTTGCCGGCGGGGTTGTTAAATTCAACACCCTTGTAAATCATTGTCAAATTACATCGACACACGGTGCATTTTTTCCTGTGACTGCTTTCCCATGTTTAGAAAAAATTTCAGTGGCGATTGTCAATTTAATACTTATTTATCGATTTTATCATAAAGTGACAGTGGACAATCACAGCATTCGGTCCTAGCCGAGGTTCGAACCAGACTTTGGCCCTTGTTTGATTCCCGTATGTTAATAAAACAGACGTACTAGCAAATAAAATTATCTCTCTATTCATAAATGACAAAAAATGCGAGTTTATATGAACGAAGAGACTCTAAATTTTCAGTACAAATCAATCTTAACAAAAAGGCGGAAATATCAACCCCTGGATTCGGCCTTCCCTCGCTAAAGATTATAACGCAACTCTTTACCGAATAGAAAGGTTAAGATAAGATGAAATAAGATCATTTCATTTCACAACTCCGTCCCATCATCATCATCATCATCATCATCATCATCATCATCATCATCATCATCATCATCATCATCATCATCATCATCATCATCATCATCACCATCACCATCATCATCACCATCACCATCATCATCATCATCATCATCATCATCATCATCATCATCATCATCATCATCATCATCATCATCATCATCATCATCATCATCATCATCATCAATCATCATCATCATCATCATCATCATCATCATCATCATCATCATCATCATCAACATCAACATCATCATCATCATCATCATCATCATCATCATCATCATCATCATCATCATCATCATCATCATCATCATCATCATCATCATCATCACCACACACATCATCATCACACATCATCATCATCATCATCATCATCATCATCATCATCATCATCATCATCATCATCATCATCATCATCATCATCATCATCATCATCATCATCATCATCATCACCGTCGTCGTCGTCATCATCATAAGTAGCAGTAGCAGCAGCAACAACAATACCACCATCAGCGGCAGCAGCATAGTCATCGTCATCAACAACAACAACATCACCAACAACCTATCCTACTATACGATACAATACGATACTATACGATACAATACGATACTATACGATACTATACGATACTATATACGATGCTATACGATACAATACGATGCTATACGATACTATATACGATGCTATACGATACAATACGATACTATACGATACTATATACGATACTATACGATACAATACGATACTATACGATACTATACGATACTATATACGATGCTATACGATACAATACGATACTATACGATACTATATACGATGCTATACGATACAATACGATACTATACGATACTATATACGATGCTATACGATACAATACAATGTATATACAGTCTAACTTGTGTTAAGCAGTCACCCTTTTAAGCAGCCAACCTGCCTTAAACAGCCACTACAGAAAGTCCCATTGATAGATTTATAGTGTAAATCAATTTGTGTTAAGCAGCCAACCTGTCTTAAACAGCCAATTTACTCTGTCCCATAGGCTGGCCTCTAAACACACGTTTGACTGTACACGGGAGTCCCGTGTATAAGAAACACCGTTCTCGTTACGGTTTGAGTGTCGCGGGAAAACGTGCGGTCTGTCCCATATATCCCAAGTGGGTTTACCGGTGTCACGTTTGTCATAATACTACGAACCGATCGTGACTAACACTTCTACAATGTGACCTTAGTGAAAAAGTGTGTTCCCTTAAAATAAAAAAAACCCATTAACATACGAAAACTGTGATCAGAATTGTCGCATTTGCGTTTTGGTATATGAATTCTCAGAATGATTCCATGGTAAGAACATGCTAGAGGGCGGTGTGGGTATAGGTAGCCGACACGGACGGATGGATGGTATGGATTGTACGCTGTGTGAGACTAATTTATCTCACCTCGCACCACACATGGTTCGCACGGGAAAGGCGGTCATTTAATGGTAAATGGTAGTTGGAACTAATGAGGATCTATCTGTGTATAGAACATGTTTATTAGGTCTTTGCGCAGTATCATTCAAATGTTAATTAATAATGCCTTAATTGTTTTATTAATTATGTTTCAATCCGCCAAAGCAGTTCTGGTGAAACTATGAAAACATATGATAGCAGAGACATAGATAACTGTCTCTGATGCTAGTTAGTCTCTCATCTATCCCTTTAATTAACACCTGTATTATGACGAACTAACCGCTTTTGATTACGGGGTCTCTAATTAACGCAACATTCACAGTACGGTAAATATATACACTCTACTAAGTGGGTGTGTAGTTTTTGTATGCTGTCACGCCGCAGTTCTGTGTTGTTTTACATAAATTTTGTTTTTACTAAACAAACTGTGTGGAATGCGCTGTTCTCTTGAACCACCGATATCATCTTCACATTGAAACGCGGGACGCGCCAAACTGTCTAGACCTTGCACGTGACCTCTCTCAACCAATCAGAACACTTCACTGGCGACCTGTTCGGGTCGGTCCATTATGTTATAGGATTTCAGGTTGAATAGTGAAAACTCAATACACGGGAAAACTCGGTTATATCTCGTGTTTTCTGTGAAAACACCACATTGGCTCTCGGGTTTTAACTTGAGTAAGATATACCATCACACGAGTTACGGAATAAGGGACTAACTCCGATGTGCATTTTGTAAATAACATTTTGGCTTTTAACCTGATGGGCCCGACTGACATGGATTCTTCCCATGACGAGCGAGAGATAGTTAGGTTATGTTGAAGTTTGGGGGAATATTAACTCGAGTGAATTTGGTGTCTTGAAAGGCAAGAAAATCGCGAAAATATTGTGTGAGTTGTCGTGTAAATGCATGGATGTTTCCGGCCATTGCGGAGGATTTTAGTGCGCTGTTTGTGTTTTAATTCTGTGCTAAGGTGACCCAGTATTTTTGCCCCTACCGATCCAAACTATTTATGTACATGTCGTGTTGAGAATTTAATAGGTCAGAGTAATTTAGCATCGCCGACTTACCGGCTACGAGTCTATTACGGGATTCTCTTGTTACCTGGCGTGTTTTTACCGCAGTGTTTTGTTAACGTGATATTTAATGTATGGTTTATTACTGACAAGTAAATAAACGTACGTACATGTTACACGTTTGTTATTGAAATAAACACGGTTTTATTGTACACAGTGTGCAAGAACCAATTAGCATTTTGACACCGTCACATGTTTAAGTTACCTCACCTGTACAGGGTAATTATGCACTTGTTAACGAATAGATAACGTTTGTTAAATAGTGATATAGAATGACAAAAGTGTCTTGATATGCCACAGTGTTGTTGAGGTATTTCCCATTCCATTGAATGCTCATTGATGTTGTATCCAGAACCTGTTTGCTGTGTGAGATGTCAATGGCTATATACACTCGATGAGTTCCGAAGAAGTCGAGAAAACCACCGTCCAATGACCTCTGACCTCCTATGATCGAATGGTGTTGTATGTTTAAATCGCGCAGATCGACCCTCGTCCGACGATTGTGGCGACTTCGATGTCAACATGAAGCCGGGAGTCCGACAGAAACGCCAGAAGATATGGAGTTAAAGTCGGTGGCCCACGCCATGTTAAAACGGTTAAAGGAGAAACAATTAGAGACGTTAATTGATAGTATTGAGTCAAGGGGAGGTGAGGCGGGGGAATGTGTCCTGCTGCCAAAAGGTGATACGAGACTCGGTAAAAAATCACTCTCATCACTGGTTCTGTGTTGTAAACTGTGGCGGTGGCCGGACCTCGCCAACACAACGGACATGAAGCGACTGCCGTGTTGTAAAAGTGAGAACGATCCAGCATATGACTGCTGCAACCCCTTTCATTGGAGTCTACTCACACAACCAGGTAAATATGCGGGGGTTATTTATGGGGTTAGCAACATTGTTGTTGGTACTGTGATGGCTATTTGTTTAATGAACTACATAGTAGTACTTACTTCCCTATCAATCCATTTATTAATATATATAGAGAGAGACGATCATATGGTGAAACAAACATGTTGTAGGTACTTTGTGATCTAAGTGGAAAAATCTATTTACTGATGTTGCTTCGTATCAAACAAGTTTTGGTCTTATGTGACTTTTTGAATTGAAAGCAAAATCAGTAAAATGTGTATGTAAGGAGAATGAGAATTAGACAACTTTGCCCAGGTGAATTAAGTAGAAATTATTCCACTTTTGGTAATGGTGTTTTATTAATAAGATGTCAGGAATCATTAGAAACTTCAATGCCAAAGTTACGACTTATTGAATCATTAAGTGAGGTGAGACGTAGGCATGTTTTAATTAAGATGGAAATATAAAGAACTCGCTCCCAATTTGCATAAGTTGTAATAAAGGATGATTTATTTTGTGTCATGTTTGGAGTCGGTATTGTCCCCAGTAAGTGGAGAAGGGTGGAGGTCTGTCAGCTCAACTCATTTACTCATCATGATGTCTACAGTTTTATCACTATTATCATTAGGTCAACAACTTAGTGAATGGTTCCTGAAGTTATATAGCTCTTACTCGGAAATAAATCTGTTCATTTTGATAATTGAGACTTTATAACAATTGAAAAGAAATTACTCTTTGTTGTTATGAAAATGTATCCATGTATAGTGTTGAATTGAATCTTTGATTAGACTGAAATAGTTTTGACAATTTCAAACAAAGAATTCATTCCTTACGAGGAAACCCTCTTGGTCAGAATACAATCAATTTCTTCAACAAAAGACATTTTCACTTTGTGATCAAATAAATCCAATGCAAAAACTATCATTTGAACTGTTTTGCAAGCAATATTACAAAAGTTAAAATTCTATTACGGGTAATATTACTGTTTCAATGCCCCTATAAGGTTGGTATTCTCCGAGCTTACTTCTTAATTGTTTCTCTAAATCCTATAATATTACTGTTTCAATGCCCCTATAAGGTTGGTATTCTCCAAGCTTACTTCTTAATTGGTTCTCTAAATCCTATAATATTACTGTTTCAATGCCCCTATGAGGTTGGTATTCTCCGAGCTTACTTCTTAATTGGTTCTCTAAATCCTATATTATATTACTGTTTCAATGCCCCTATAAGGTTGGTATTCTCCGAGCTTACTTCTTAATTGGTTCTCTAAATCCTATAATATTACTGTTTCAATGCCCCTATAAGGTTGGTATTCTCCGAGCTTACTTCTTAATTGGTTCTCTAAATCCTATAATATTACTGTTTCAATGCCCCTATGAGGTTGGTATTCTCCGAGCTTACTTCTTAATTGGTTCTCTAAATCCTATAATATTACTGTTTCAATGCCCCTATAAGGTTGGTATTCTCCGAGCTTACTTCTTAATTGTTTCTCTAAATCCTATAATATTACTGTTTCAATGCCCCTATAAGGTTGGTATTCTCCGAGCTTACTTCTTAATTGGTTCTCTAAATCCTATAATATTACTGTTTCAATGCCCCTATAAGGTTGGTATTCTCCGAACTTACTTCTTAATTGGTTCTCTAAATCCTATAACATTTATTTTAATGAGCACCAACAAAGTAGAATATGCTTAATCAGTGTATTAAGACACTGATCTAGACCGCTGATTAATATTGGCTAAAGGGTGTTTATGACATGTAGTAAGTGTAAGGGAGTTATGGTGAGGGAGCCTGGTATTTATGTAGACTAGACAATGTGTCTGACCAAACGACTTTATCAACATTGGTCCTGGCTAAACATTCCCACCTCCCGAGCCTTACATGTTGGAGGGGTTTAATAGCTGGTTCTCACAACCAAGTCAAGTCTCTGGGATTTTAACTGTCTTCCAACGAAGAAGGTTACAAGAGAATTTACTGACTGTCTTTCTCTGTGGAATTTATGACCCCCAACATCCCAAGGCCATGGCTCTAGCCAAGGACCACTGGTCTGTAGGATGGAACTTTGTGATACATGTCTGACTGCCACTGGTGGGATTCAAACCCACAACCCAAATGTCCCAAGGCTCTAGCCCAGTATTACTGGCCTACAGGATGGAACTTTGTGATACATGTCTGACTGCCACTGGTGGGATTCAAACCCACAACCCAAATGTCCCAAGGCTATAGCCAAGGACCACCGGCCTATAGGATGGAACTTTGTGATACATGTCCAACTGCCACTGGTGAGAATCCAACCCACAACCCAAATGTCCCAAAGCTCTAGCCAAGGACCACAGGCCTATAGGATGGAACAATGTGATACATGTCTGACTGCCACTGGTGAGAATCCAACCCACAACCCAAATGTCCCAAGGCTCTAGCCCAGGACCACTGGCCTTCAGAATGGAACTTTGTGATACATGTCACACTGCCACTGGTGGGATTCAAACCCACAACCCAAATGTCCCAAGGCTATAGCCAAGGACCACAGGCCTACAGAATGGAACAATGTGATACATGTCTGACTGCCACTGGTGAGAATCCAACCCACAACCCAAATGTAACGAGGCTCTAGCCAAGGACCACATGCCTACAGGATGGAACTTTGTGATACATGTCTGACTGCCAGATAGGAAGAAAGGAGAATAAACCAACATCTTCATGACAGATTTTGTAACTGGCTCAAATTGAAAGCAATTACATAAGATAATTAATCATTTTGTAAAACAAAAAATGTGTTTTTTTATATTGACTAAATATCAGCATCTCTGCAACTGATTTCTCTGCTATGACAATAAGTTCTGACTTCAAATTGAGACTCAAAGTGAGTTATTTAATTCTCACCCTGAAGCCCTTACCGTAAAATACCCATAATCCGCCATTTTTAAACTAATTCTTTCGTCTGATTACTTGGGTCTTTCTCGGTAAACATCATTGAAGCGGGAACTATCTGGCACCAACCTATGTGTACCGAGAATGATCAAAGTAATCCAACAAAAATGGAGTTTTTTTTAAAATGGTGGATTATGGGTTATCTATCATAATCCTTACCTGAAATAATGTGGAAGTTTTATAATGTACCTGGGCTATTCATAAAGCTTCGCCATTCGCCATAGGCGAAAGTCAACTTGGTTTGGCGAAAAGAGAAATGTACCCTTTCGTCAATTTGGCGAAAGTAAAATTGACCCCATTTTGTATAGAGTCTGTAATGGCGAAAGTGGGAAGAATGGCTAAAGTCTTTTCGCCACTACGAGTGGTAATCATTAATTAAAATTGAATAGTTTGACGTTGAACAGCTTAAATATAAATATACTTAGCAAAAAAAGAAACTTTACATACTTTATGACCTGTTTTAGTGTGATAACGGTGACCTAATGTGAACGTAAGCGATATGTACTTATTGGCCTTAGTATAGAGAGTACACCGGCACTAAGTGTAGTGCAATTGTACCATGCACGGGCTAGCACGCTTTCCACTTCCGGTTTAGACCACTTACCCCGTGTTGACCTATCCCAGGTTCATTTATGATGTTTTTTTCTACACAGTCACATAAACTCTTAATCACTGACACGAAAACACAAAATTGTTTACAATTTTGTCTGAAAACGGCAATGCCACGGCTAGCAGAAAATCAGCGAAATCAGGCTGTCGGTATCCTTAGAGCAGGCACGTCTGTAAATGACGTCGCTCTTCATTTTGGGTGCTCTAGGCAAACCATTCACAACCTGACAACTCGGTATGCAACTACTGGGTCAGTTACTGATAGGCCCAGATCAGGTAGACCCCGAGCGACGTCGCGTAGAGACGACCACGTTATTACGTTAACGCATTTACGTAATCGCTTTACCCCAGCAATGGTAACTTCACGGCGGTTCAGGGTCACAGCTCAGACAATACGTAATCGTCTTAGACAAGATAGAGTACCAATTCGTGCGCGTCGACCTTATACAGGCCAGATTCTAACTGCGCGTCACAGAGCCGCCCGGTTAGCTTGGGCTCGTTCGTCATCACAGGCACTGGACCCGAGCCCAATGGCGAAACGTGATTTTTACCGACGAGTCACGCTTCGTCGTCAGCTTTGCTGACGCTAGGGTCAGGGTTTACAGGCTACGGAACGAGAGATTCGCGCAATGTTGCGTTCAGGAACGTGACAGGTTTGGCGGTGGCAGCGTCATGGTTTGGGCGGGCATAATTGACAACCAAAAAACAGATCTGGTCATTGTTCCAGGCAACCTTAATGCAGTAGGGTATGTGAACATCCTGAAGAACAATCTCCTACCATTTTTGCAAAATCGGGGTCCTGGAGTGATTCTTCAGCAGGACAATGCGAGGCCCCACACAGCTCGTCTGACGACACAGTTTTTGGCTCAGAGCGGCGTCAACCTCTTGTCGTGGCCGGCGGTTTCGCCCGACCAAAACCCCATAGAACACATGTGGGATGAGCTTGGGCGTCGGGTACGCAATAACCATCAAATAAATAATGTAAATGACCTGAGAAATGCCCTCCTTATTGAATGGCAGAACATACCCAATGACGTCATTCGCCTTCTCACAAATTCCATGAGGAGAAGAATAGCAACCTGCATTAGAGCCAACGGCGGTCACACACGTTACTGACAAACCTTAATGCACATTGGCAATCAGACTGATACCTCAAAAGTCACTAAAACATGTATTCACATTTTTGTGATTTTTGAAATCGACCCCTATGTCTTTTAATCTCAAATTTGACATTCATTTTGAAGAAATCCGTTACCAACGCTGTTACAAACTCACAGATATTGCTTCCAAGTTTCATATAACATTTACATATGTACATTATATTGTTCCAGAGTGACATTATAACCATTTGTACCCAATGTAAAGTTTCTTTTTTTGCATAGTATAGAAGTGTTTGGTTCCTTAGCCGATTTTCTAGTGAAAGCGCTCTTTTAGAAAATCCGGAGACCAGACATTATGTATATTTCCAATAGCAACGTCTAATGAAAACTAAACAGGCCGGTTCCCGGTTTCAGTTTATGTGTCACACTAAAGTCGGTACCAGAATAATAAAACGCACCAAAACGTTTTCGATACTTATTTCTGTAGCTCACTGCGTTAAAAAAAGATACTCATAAAGGTGATATGGGACTTATTGCAATAAAAAGCACGCGAATAAAAAACATTATTTGTGTGTAAACACATTCAATATATCAAGCGTTTTAAATGATTACATCGATGCAATATTAGAACGAAATTCCATGGTACGGAATTTACAGACAACGAAACAACAACAACAACATGAGGGAAAGGGACTCCCGGTGAAAAATGGTAATTAAAACAAACATTCAAGGAAATATAACCTTTTATGAGCATATCTTAATGCATTGGAACTCCCACATTTAGTAAAAAGAACGTCATTATTGTACAAGTACTGTCAACTTGCCAGTTCAATGACTCCCAGATCACGTAAACGCTGCAGCATACCCTGCAAACTTTAAGGTTAGATATTCTTTTTTAAAATGTTTAATTTATTTTGTTTTATTTACAATCAAAAGTTATTTTATATTCTTTTTTTAAATGTTTATTTTGTTTTATTTAAAAAATGAATCATGCCAGGTGCATGCATGCAAGTTTAATTATTTTCTGTCGTCTTTCTAACCCTGTCCCAAAGTTCTGTAAACATTTATTGAGGTATAGGATGTAGTACTCTACTAAGAACAACCACACAATGAAGTGGCTGATACAAGAACTGTTATTTATTTGTTCAATTTACACATCATTTATTTTATTATGTGATAAATACCATTCTAGCCCATTTCAATAATTGGTCTGTAAATTGAACAAATGAACTGTAATTTATATTTAATATTTCTGCTAAAATGGCTAAAAAGACTTAGCCAAATTTGGCTTTGCAAAAATCCAAGTGGCTAAAGAAAATTTGGGTAGCTTAGCCAAAATGGCTCATAATATTTTGGTCCAATGAAGAGCCCAGTGTACGTATTAAAATGCATATCAAATGATTAATTCTTATTTAAATTTTGTAATGTTAAATGTAAAAGAGAACCATAAATTAATTTTAAAGATCATTTTAATAAAATCTATTAATGTAAAAGCCAATATCTCTTTGTTACTTATGTTACATCATAAGTTCATGTTTTGGATGTGACAATACATCATTTAGAATGTCAGACATTTGAGGACAGTTGGCTTTACAACTTTGTGTACAACAATCATGTTTGTCGTTTAATGTTTGATACAAATTATTACCTGTGTCTCACCAAGGACTGGTCAGTGGAGTGAACAGAATAATTTAGCAGATCTTGACAAGCAATGCTTTAAAGATAAATGAAGAGGAGACCACAGAGACATGTTAGACCTGAGACACATTGACAGAGAGACAAACAAGGAAATATTTGAGAAAAGAGCTGCACATAATTTCAAAAAGTTTGGGAGATGGTAAGAAAGAAATAAGAAAAAAGAAGGTGAGGGGTAAACCAGAGGTGTAGAGAGACAGACAAAAAGAGAAAGTGAGTTGAAGAGACTGGCAGACAGACAGATAGACATAGAAAGAGGGAGATGAAAATATGTAAGCATTCAATCAGAGAGTCATACAGAATGAGTGAAAAAAAAAGTTTGTCATAGTTGATGAGAAAGGGAGTGAAGAAAAGAATGAGTGTGTTTGTACATGCAAGTTTTTTGAGGAGAGGTTGCCCCAGAGTTTAAAACTCCCATGATTGCGAGTTGTTTTGTGCCCGTAAATACCTGTAAGTTATAACAGGCGCCATATAGTATAACCAGTCCGGGGCCCTTTACTGTGTAGTTTACATCTACCTGAAACTTCACCCTTCTCTCTCTTTACAAGTATCAACTCTAGAGTTGCATGTGTTACATTTACATAAATGGTATAAGAACTGTGTGAGAAAGAAGGCCTCATACATGATTTTCATCACTAATGATCATGAGGGTTTTGATAGATGTTTTGATTCTGTTTCTCACTGTTTGGTACTCTACATACACCAGAAGAGTTGGTGTCCACTCCTGACTTCCAGCAGTAAATAGTAAAGGATTTGGTGTCCACTCCTGACTTCCAGCAGTAAATAGTAAAGGATTTGGTATAATCTGATGTTGGAGGCAGTGTCCACTCCTGACTTCCAGCAGTAAATAGTAAAGGATTTGGTATAATCTGATGTTGGAGGCAGGTTACTTAGGTTCTAACTTTTCTTTATTTGTGTATCCTTATGTTGTGGATTATGGGTGGATTAATTTTGAACCCTTTATTGTTGGTACTTTTAGAATTCTCTCAACCTGACACTTGTGATGAGTTACCAGGATAATAAAGGATTAAGGAAGGAACTCAATTAGTTACCAATTAAAATGGCCCCTAATCTGAACCTCATAGATCTCTCAAAATGAAAGTTGGCAGGCAACAGAAAATATTTTAATTTCTTAATTTGGGGTACAAAAGGATTTGTCCGATTTTTCGTTTCTGCCCCAATTTTATACAGCAGACCTACTCTATCCAAGGAAAGATTCTTTCAAAAGGAAAGAAATCCATTGAACCCCTGCAGATTGAAGTTAATTAACGAGTTAATTGATTTGTCTCAAAAATCATTGAGTTTATCGGTAAGGGAGAGTCAGTAAGTACCTTTACAGGAACATGCTACAATCAACCGTGTAGGATCCAAAACAGATTAGGTTGTAGGATGTAAATCCATAAGTGATGGTATTTTTTACATTGTACGTATGAGGTAATCCATCCAAAGTTTTATCAAAGTAAACAATCTTGAGTTGTGCAGACTGCGTCAGACAGAAGGACTCTATAGCACAATACCAATCTTCTCGATGAATTAGATCTCAAATTCAAACATCAACCTGTTTTGTTCTTGAAGTTTTTTTACTACATTTTAGATAACTTCATTTGCCAAAAGAATTCGGTGGCATATATATGTGCTAACTAAGTCAGCATGTTAACACATCCCCTCATTTGATGTTTTAATTGTGACTTGTTCTCGTACATTGCAACAGTAGGTGATATATGTAAAAGAAAGACTTTCTAGGCTCATTTTGTCACAGTAATTACTATTGTTACAATATCCTACTGTAAGTTAGATGTTATCCTTTTGTTACAATATCCTACTGTAAGTTAGATGTTATCCTTTTGTTACAATATCCTACTGTAAGTTAGATGTTATCCTTTTTGTTACAATTTCCTACTGTAAGTTAGATGTTATCCTTTTTGTTACAATATCCTACTGTAAGTTAGATGTTATCCTTTTGTTACAATATCCTACTGTAAGTTAGATGTTATCCTTTTTGTTACAATATCCTACTGTAAGTTAAATGTTATCCTTTTTGTTACAATATCCTACTGTATGTTGGATGTTATCCTTTTGTTACAATATCCTTCTGTAAGTTAGATGTTATCCTTTTTGTTACAATATCCTACTGTAAGTTAGATGGTATCCTTTTGTTACAACATCCTACTGTAAGTTAGATGTTATCCTTTTTGTTACAATATCCTACTGTAAGTTAGATGTTATCCTTTTTGTTACAATATCCTACTGTAAGTTAGATGTTATCCTTTTGTTACAATATCCTACTGTAAGTTAGATGTTATCCTTTTGTTACAATAACCTACTGTAAGTTAGATGTTATCCTTTTGTTACAATATCCAACTGTAAGTTAGATGTTATCCTTTTTGTTACAATATGCTACTGTAAGTTAGATGTTATCCTTTTGTTACAATATCCTACTGTAAGTTAGATGTTATCCTTTTTGTTACAATATCCTACTGTTAGTTAGATGTTATCCTTTTTGTTACAATATCCTACTGTAAGTTAGATGTTATCCTTTTGTTACAATATCCGACTGTAAGTTAGATGTTATCCTTTTTGTTACAATATCCTACTGTAAGTTAGATGTTATCCTTTTGTTACAATATCCTACTGTAAGTTAGATGTTATCCTTTTGTTACAATATCCTACTGTAAGTTAGATGTTATCCTTTTGTTACAATTTCCTACTGTAAGTTAGATGTTATCCTTTTTGTTACAATATCCTACTGTAAAATACTAGGTTATTAACATCGATCTTGCTGCAGAAAACCTCCTGCAGAAGTTTGCTCTCTCAACTTATATACTAGATGTCTCTTTTTTTTTAAAATCTTTCTGCAGCATTCATATGATCTGATGATCTACTTTTGATATCTCATTTATCCACGATTGTTTCAAATATTGTGTATGTCATGCCAAAAGAAATCTGGGAAATGTTTGTTAAAAGACTGTGATAAACTGTTGACATGCTGAATGAGTAAATATTTATATCCTGGGTTCTGTCTATTTCAGATCTACAGATAAGCGCTATAGGGCTGGCGGAAATAGAAAAGTCCAAATACACAGGTAAACTCAATTCTTTAATTACTGCGTGACTTGTTAAGCTTGAGTATTGTCTAGTCTGATTGGTAACTAAAACTATAATTTTGGTACAAATATTTCTCATGTTGTATTTCTGAGAACTCAGGTCCTGTGTTCCAGCCCAAACAACACCTCTGGTCTCGTGGGAGTGACCTTTGGCAAGTTAATTTAGCCTAGTACTGGTAGATCCAGGAAAGCTGTTACATAATTGAAAATTGTTGATACAGCATTAAATACCATACAAAGTGCAAACCATCGTTCAGTGGCAAATCTAGATGTGTGGGTTATACAGACTAATCTAATCTAGTTAATTGTTAGTTATTCATTATGATGCAATAATTGGTTGGGCCTGAAAGTTGATAATGTTGTGGGAAATAAGAATAACAAATGTTCTATTGAAGAAGGTGGTCTCCACAAGTTGTTTGTTCGGTGTTAGTGGCCTGACTGGCTCAGTTGGTAGAGCATTCTCAGAGGAAGTGGAAGCTGTGGCTTGAGTCCTGTTTGCTGCAGCTTTATTTATACAATATTGATGCCATGTTATAGATATTGATTCAGTTTGAAGACAAATTAAGATGGTATATCACCTTTCATTGTACCAAGTCAAAAGAGCACGGAACATTTTCCGATATGTGCACCAAGATTGATCTCGTGTGACTTACCAGGGTTTTTGATTGAGAATAGTTGTAAATTAATAAATATGTAGTTTTCCTCTGTTTTATTTTTATGTCATTGTTTGGATATGTTTTGAGTTGTCTGTTTTAAATGTTAGGGAAGAGAGCACTAATTGCAAGTGAGTCATTATGAATCATATTTAAGTTATTAGGGAAAGGTAAAGGAATCTGTGGTAATGAGACTTGTTAAACAGACAGCATTCATAACCCAAGGTAAAATAGGGACATTTCTACAAGCAGATAGTTTATGTCTTCTCTTTGTCAAAGCCCTATGCTGTTGGTAAAAGTCACAATTAATTAGGGGCTTTTATCCTTTTTTTAAAAAATGATGCAGTTTTTATTGGTTTATCTAAACTTTGCGAGATATGAGGTAATGGGATACTGTTTGTTATTCCATTGGCCTCCCCAGCATGTTGGCACCATTTACTATTGATCCACTGCACCAATATTGCATAGAAAACTTATCTCCATCCAAAGTACATGGTAGATGGAACAACTCTTTACAATATCACAGGAAAAGTAAACATTTCATTACAATAATTATGGTCTAGCTCTAAAGCATTATTCACTTTTGTGACTTCTTGTACATTGCTTTGATTTTTGCTAACAAATTTCTAAGATGTTGAGTTGAATGAGTTTGTGGTTTCATTCTGCTGTTCTGATTTCATATGGTTTGTTTGAGAGACGAATATTCATTTAAATACATGGTCCATTGAACGTTTTATTAAAAAGTAGACAATAATTTCGTTACTTTATTCTGTTTTCAACAATATTTAGGTTTTATCAGAGTAGTCCAACTTGGTACACAGGAGTCCTAAGTGCAAGATCCAACTTGACCAATAACCTTTCTGATGTTTAATTCTGTCCATGTATCGTGATTTATCTGCCTTTACCACAGTAATCAATGATGTCTTTGTAGAAGAGTATTCGGCTGGTTGAAAACATGTGCATCCATGGCAAGAGAATGTCTGTAGCAATCGGCCATGTCCTGACTGACATACTGTTGATATCTGCATTGAAAAGGCCAAGTCAACGAAACAAACAAAAAATTATTTCATTCTGGGAAAGGTTATTTCACTATTTTGAATCATTTGTTATTCCATATTCTGAATGTATCTATAGAATTTGCCAGAGCTCTTGTGAGTAACGATGAAATGCTGCTCCTAGGTGTACATATAAAAGCCTGAAATACCAATATTTCAATTCTCTTGATCTTTCAGAGACAGTTTTGAGATTTCTAAATATTGCTTGTTTGTAAAACACAGACAACCCCAAAGTTTGTCAATAATTCTGTACCAAATTTTTACAGTGCTTTAGGGGGCTCTATGTTTTACAAGAAATGTATAAATGTACTGCAGAAGAAATGCAAGATTTCTGTGGGAGAAAGATGAAATGTCTTTGCTTCTTTCCCAAGTTTCAATTTTCGTTTGATCTTTGTTTCTGTTGTATATTGCCATTGGTAGTTTTCCTTTCCTTACAATAGTTTTAGATTTCCCTTTATTGATCATGTTAAGAAGCGAGTTTATGATTGTCCCTTACAGTTTACATGAGAGGAGAAACAATTGACCATGAATGTCAAATACTCTTCCAACTGAAGCATAGTCTACACAGTCATTAAATCTTGTTATATATAGCAACCTGGGTTGTCATTAATTTTTGGAGTAAGAGGCCATCTTTTGATTTGAACAGGCCAATGGAGAAAACACCCAACAAAAAATTAGGTGTTATTTATGACCGCTCATCATGCTTAATGTTATATGAACCAACCAAAAAGTCATTTGAAGCGGTCAAATTGACCATCAGCCAGCTCTTAATAACAATCCTGATCAACAATTGCCTTATAACATGATGAAAAAAAAAGGAAATGCAAAGCCTTATAATCCAAAATGTTCAATCTGTTCACAGATAACCTTGACCGGCCCCCAGACGAGGCTGTTTCCATGGAAACGGGAATGACCCCGACTGCAAGACGGCTGGATTATTCAGGTAGGCAGTAGCTTCATTCTATGACTTTTGTTAACATCTGTACAGTTACCTCCCCCTGGATTATCCAACTAACATGGAGGTAACATCTGTACAGTTAACTCCCCCTGGATTATCCAACTAACATGGAGTTAACATCTGTACAGTTAACTCCCCCTGGATTATCCAACTAACATGGAGGTAGGTCTGGGAATCTAGAGTCTCTTACATCCTACCTCAGTGTCGTCTTATGTTTGACTTATTATGTGTGGTATTAAATTTTGGGAGGGAAGATTTGGATTTTAACGTTGGACATTGTCTCCTGTTGGACATTGTCTCCTGTTGGACATTGTCTCCTGTTGGACATTGTCTCCTGTTGGACATTGTCTCCTGTTGGACATTGTCTCCTGGCTGACTTATGGCATGCTCATGGTTCTATCTATATTAACCCTTTCCCAAACAATAATGACATTTGACAACTTTGTTGCAGACGACTTTAAAAAACATTGTGGGAAAAAGAAAAATTGCTGGTAACAAGCAATTTTTCCTTTTCCCACAATGTTTTCTGCCCCATCAGAGGACCATTTTCCAATTTCATCATGTTTTGAAATGTTTTCTGCAAACTCTTTCAATTTGGGACATTCTAAAATTTGTTGTTTGAGAAAGGGTTAAACAGCCCTACAATTATGCTTAAGGTCATCCTTCCACTACAATGAGCCAAGAATAACACTGTAACTGGAATATTGTTGACACATGTAACACTGTAACAGACAAATCCTAATGTTTGCGCATCAAGAAGGCTGCATCAAGAAGGCTGACTTTGGTTTCAATGTTGTGTAACATTAGCCCACTCCCTCATGTGGGAATTTGGGTCTGGTCCAAATGGAAAGCAACAGCAGATGTCAAATAAATGCAAGACTTAACCCTTTCCCAAACAACAAATTTTCGACTGTCCCAAATTGAAAGAGTTTGCAGACGACATTTCAAAATTGATGAAATTGGAAAATAATCTTCTTATAGGGCAGAAAACATTGTGGGAAAAGTAATAATTGCTCGTTACTTCTCCTTTTCCCTCAATGTTTTCTAAAGTGGTTTGCAACAAAGTGGTCAAATGTTGTTATTGTTTGGGAAAGGGTTGATACATTTACTATATGATATTGGGAAGACTAAATGTGCCAAAAGGATGAATAGCTCGTTAGGTTCAATTTATCCTTTTATCACATTGGTTTTTTGATTTACCAGCAGATGTGGTAAAGTTAGATATGATTGAGTGAGAGGTTAACACCATTACTATTATTACTGTTGAAAGTGACACAAGACACATTGTTGATGGATCTGATTTTCAGTTGATATGTTACTAAACTCAAGATGATCATATCAAAGTGTTGATATCAAAGTTGACAGAGGATCCTGCGTGACCCAGTGGTTAAGGTGGTGGACTAAGAACCTGGGGGTCTGGGGTGTGAGTCCCATCAACACCTCTTGTTTCCTGGGAGTGACCTTTGGCAAGTCTCTTCCCAGCCCTAGCCTAGTGCTGGTGGATCCAGGAAAGTTATTACATAACTGAAAAAGTGTTGATACGGCGTTAAACACCGTACAATAAAAACAAATAGAATTTACAGAATCTAAATCGGTTACATTCTGTCTGGTATAATCTATAGAGGTAACACTTACCACAGTGATTTAAGTCCTGGATATATATTATTACATAGAGGTAACACTTACCACAGTGATTTAAGTCCTGGATATATATTATTATATAGAGGTAACACTTACCACAGTGATTTAAGTCCTGGATATATATTATTATATAGAGTAACACTTACCACAGTGATTTAAGTCCTGGATATATATTATTATATAGAGGTAACACTTACCACAGTGATTTAAGTCCTGGATATATATTATTATATAGAGATAACACTTACCACAGTGATTTAAGTCCTGGATATATATTATTATATAGAGGTAACACTTACCACAGTGATTTAAGTCCTGGATATATATTATTATATAGAGGTAACACTTACCACAGTGATTTAAGTCCTGGATATATATTATTATATAGAGGTAACACTTACCACAGTGATTTAAGTCCTGGATATATATTATTATATAGAGGTAACACTTACCACAGTGATATAAGTCCTTGATATACATTATTATATAGAGGTAACACTTACCATAGTGATTTAAGTCCTGGATATATATTATTATATAGAGGTAACACTTACCACAGTGATTTAAGTCCTGGATATATATTATTATATAGAGGTAACACTTACCACAGTGATATAAGTCCTTGATATACATTATTATATAGAGGTAACACTTACCACAGTGATTTAAGTCCTGGATATATATTATTATATAGAGGTAACACTTACCACAGTGATTTAAGTCCTGGATTATATATTAACACTTACCACAGTGATTTAAGTCCTGGATATATATTAACACTTACCACAGTGATTTAAGTCCTGGATATATATTAACACTTACCACAGTGATTTAAGTCCTGGATATATATTATTATATAGAGGTAACACTTACCACAGTGATTTAAGTCCTGGATATATATTATTATATACGCAATAAAATGGGTAAATGTATATTGCTAGAATAACATTGCAAAAAGACACAAACTTGAATTGAGGCTCTGGACTTAAATCTAGGAAATTCTTGATGCAGAAATGGCTGTTAAGAAATCTTTATTTGAAATTGATAGAAATTAGGATCATCGCCATAACGGCTAGTATTATATCTAGTATAAGATATTCACAAGGCGGTGGTGGTTTTCAGTGTAAACACACGTAGTGCCCTTTACACCAATATTGATTTAGCACTGTAATGTTAAGTCTCTCTAAGTCTGTATGAATGAGAGAGTCAAGTGTGCAGGGTTCCCTAAATCTTTTACTCACCCATTCAGGTGAAGTAGGCTGGATAATTGGCTATGGGGGCACCGCACAATGGGCATTGCTCGTTAACCCATTACCCAATGATAACGACATTTAACAACTGTGTTGCAGACGACACTGGAAAACATTTTGGGAAAAGGAGAAATTGCTCTTTATGAGCAATTTCTCCTTTTCCCACAATGTTTGTTGCCCTTTAGTAAGATTATTATTCAATTTCATCACATTTTAAAATGTTGTCGGCAAACTCTTTCAATTTGGGACAGTAAATTTGATGTTTGGTAAAGGTTTAACTCTGTATATCAAAATATCTCATATATTTGGGGTTCTATGCATAGCCACCATGCATTCAAAAGGATGTATCCCCAGCATTGAAGAAGCCAAGCCGGGACTGCATCATTTTAAAGATTATATACCTAATTAGCTAATGAGACTCAACAAATAGCTAAACATATAAAAATGTATTCTTTTACATGTAACACTATAGAGCAGTGATATAGATTACTGCTTAACCCATTACCAAATAATAGCAACATTTAACTACTTTGTTGCAGGCAATCGAGCAATTCCTCTTTTTTCCCCACAACGTTTTCTGCCCCTTTTGAAGATTATTTTCCAATTTCATCATATTTTTAAACGTCCTCTGCAAACTCTTTCAATTTGGGACAGTCATAAATTTGGCATTTGGTAAAGGGTTAAGGAGTGCTGTATAACATATTTTATTTGAAGAGATGTCAGTTTGATTCTAGCGAGTACCTACAGTATAGGGGTTGTTTAATAGAAGTTTAAATATTGCATGTTAATTACCCTTAGATGAATCAATGTGGTGTAAATGAAGGATGAAGAAGGAATGATCTGTTAGTATAACATGCTGAGTTGCACGTCTGATGGATTGTCGACAAGGCGCTGCGAGGTTCGAAAGGAAGTTTACGTTTCTTCATCTAAAACAGTCTCCTGGGGAGTGGCATGCTTACTAAACATTGAGTTTAGATCTGCCAAACATTCCCAATATCCTTCATCGCATCCCTCAAGAATCGGGAAAAGGAAAAAAGGATATATAAACTGTCAGGATGAACTGATTGTAGAAATAAGTTTGGTCTTTATTCCTTTAAGTTTTTACATTATTGATGACTTTTCGAGGGTTCAATGCCAGACTATAGTAAGTGTTTCATGTTTATGAAGCACTTACTATAGTCTTGCATTTAACCTTGTTTTGCTTTTTTATTGCAGACACGCTTTGAAAGAACATTGTATTGAGAAAGAAAGAAAAAAAACAGAACAAAAAAGTGTTGATTAGAAATTCCAAGATGACACTCTCTGTGCTGAAAGGCATCAAGTGTATAATAAGCCTTTTTCTTATTAAAACATCATCAGATGACCCTGTAGTGGGCTTGATTAAAAACCATTGTGACAGAGAGAGATCTAGCCTATGCATGGAGCATATTCTTTCTTTGTCACATTGATTAAACAAAATTTATGTTTAATTGACATGAAAAGCCAAGATGCAGGAGAATATAGGGCTCTGTTTCATAGGAAACATTTTTCTTTATGAATATGAAGTCATGAGTTCTGTGTGAAAACAAAAGCAGAATGTAAATAAATACAAAGTTTGAAAAGCTAAATGTTCTTTATGACGTTAAGTAGAAAATAATTATAAAGGATTTGTTTGTTTTGAGCAAATTTACCTGTAGACACGGTGTTTAAAGGTGATTGATAGATGATGAATATGAAGTAAGGGTATGATAATGGGGAGTACTGTGAAGAAGCAGAGCATATCGGGACTGTTTGCTGTGTGTGAGGGAGATTGTGTGCTCTCTACTCTAATACAGCCCTTCAATCCGTAAATACCACTTTACTTTAAAACAGAAATTGATAAAAATATCTTTAAAGGGCAATATAGCCATAAACACAATGTTTATGGGTCTGACACACACAAACAACATTGTGGGTATAGGATGTTAGGATGATGATCTTCTAAGTCCCTTTCTCCATGATATCGTACTTTGACACATCTGCTATAGAGGTCGTTAGAAATCACTGTGACAAAAAGAACATGGCCCAGTTTTCAAACTGTGTCTGCTGGGAAATATGTTTGAATTTGTATTTGGGAGGATGTCCGAGGAAAATGTTTGTGTTGTTGGTACTTGATGACCTATCCCTACATTCCATAAAGGGTCAGCAGGGTCGGGCAGGGTCGGGCGGGGTCAAGTGGTCCTATAAAGGTCATTGACAGGTACTTGGATTTAAGGGTTATAAATATTTGAAGTTTTCAATTTGGGTCATCGTATAACTCAGGCCCTCAATATTGTCTACATAGATTGATTGTTAAAAACTGCTTTTCCAACATTATTTTAAGATAGTACTCAACCATTTGAATGTTTTTCAACGTGTCCAATGCATATGAGATAAGAAAAACTATCGAATGTGTTGTAATTCCCTCATCCATTGTTGGTTATAAGAATAAAATAGTGTTCAAAGTAAGTAAACAGCAGTTTTGTAAGCAAAGGCTTTTAAGCTAATGACTGTTTTTTACTTTTTCTCAATGACATCAATATTCAGTTCTTGAAAAGACACTGGGACAAAAAATGTTTGGTCAATGGTAAAGAAGTCACTGAAAAGACATTGGGACAAAAAATGTTTGGTCAATGGTAAAGAAGTCACTGAAAAGACATTGGGACAAAAAATGTTTGGTCAATGGTAAAGAAGTCACTGAAAAGACATTGGGACAAAAAATGTTTGGTCAATGGTAAAGAAGTCACTGAAAAGACATTGGGACAACAGGCATTGAAAAATATTTTTAGAGCCACTCGCCCTATAGGGCAAGTGGTTCATGGAATCCACTCGCCCTGCAACCATAGCCACTTGCCCTGCATTTTCAGGAGAAAAAAAAACCCGGATGACTCTGCTGACCTTGCCTGTTTTATTGAATGTGAATAAAATTGTGGAAATAAAATTAAAACATTGTTAAGTCAACTTTATCATTTATTGAAATTTCTTCACATCTTTTGATGAACTTGTCTTACTACCATTTACTGTGAACAGAAAATTTTTGAATGACTATAAATTTATCTGAAATTGAAAATGTTAGTACCGATCCTTCCATTTTTGCAGACGAAAATATAAGGGCTGCTTGTTTGGTAACCAAGGTTTACTTACCATGAATCAGAGCGATCATAAATTTCACCATTTCGCCATGCAAACAATGAAAGGTGTTTTTTGAGAGTAGACACGAAATATATAAAGTTTAATTTCCAAATAATTGTGTGCGTAGGTTTCACTTTTAAAACTACCGACTTCGCTATAAAATGCGGTATTGATCGAACGTTTTGAATTGTATTATATTCTCCGTGTTTCACAAATCGAATGCATCCGAGTAAACACAGTGCCCGTGACGTCATCAGTTGTTTACCTCAGCGATGCGGTTTTATATATTAACAGATTTCTTATGATTGTCTGTCAAATTTTAAGCGCTTTCTGCTTGAGTATCATAAGTTCACTTCTCAGTATCAGCTCTTGATTTCTATCCCCGAACTGGAAAAAATCACTCGCCCTGCAGGGCTTGCGTTGTCCAATTTCCGCTCGTCCGACCTCGAAGTTCACTCGCAAATGCGAGCGGGCGAGTGGAATTTTCAACCTCTGGGACAAAAAATGTTTGGTCAATGGTAAAGAAGTCACTAACACTGTGATATATGGCCTAAGAACCTGACGTGGGGCTTGTCTCTCAAGTGTCCAAAGGCAAGGCACTTTCCTTTGTACTTGTTGAGGACTTGCTAGGATGAATAGTTTGTTCAGTTATATGTTGAAAGGTTTTAAAAAAGTTATAATTGTTCACAAAAATATTCAGTATGCCTACAACATAGTTTATAAACAGAGGAAATGAATGATTAAGCAAGAATAATAATCCCTTAATTTGGGTATAGGATTACATAGAGGGAAGGTAATTTGATTGTAGGAGTGCCTATTTTGAGTTTTAGTTTTGAAGTGAACAAAAGAGGTTACAGCCAATTTGTAACTGGATCCATTTCCACAGGTAGTGTTCGTTTCACCAGTGACCCATTCACAAATTCAGGGCTTCAGATAAACTTGGGTTATACTCTCTGATGTGTCACGGAGAATTGTTTTACTGAACATAAAGCCTATGTTGTGCATTCTTATAATAAATTAAATGAGAATCAGTGAAAATATACAAACTATAAAGGGAGTTCGATCAGGAACAAATAATTATCTACGGAACTATTTCTTGTATCTTGAAGTCTGAGGGTTTGTTTTCTATTTAAAACTTTACTCCAGAAAGACTTTATTTTAGAGGCTTTTCTTCAAACATGTGGTACATTTATCTTATTACCTCTGCAATCAATGAGATAAAAAGATGCAAGGAATGTGTAAAAATGTTATTGCATCAGGAGCAAGTGATTGATAATGAGCAAGTTCTCATTCTCCCATACTCGTTCTTTATCACTGCTTTGATTTTCAAGGGGACGTTTGTTCTGTATAAAGGGAAAAATTAGAGAAGGTTGACATGACTTTTGAAGGTTTTTGTCAGTTTGTTGGCAAACCTCGTTGTCTGTTTGGGTAAAATATAGATCTGTGCTGGCCATGAATACACCCTTCTCAGCGTAGTTCCTCTTAAAATGTCAATATAACACTACAACATAGGGCACAGATTCATAACACTACAACATAGGGCCCAGATTCTCCCTCCTATAGAAAACCAACAATAAAGATAAACCAGCGGAAAGTTATTTAAGGTGTAATGGTATATTAGCGAATCTGATAGAATTTACCTGCAGTTTATGTTTCTATTCTCTATATACACTGTTAAGTGCTTTATTCAGACATTGTGAGAGGTCCTGAATGGCCAAGTGGTTTAGAATTAGGTGGACTCATAACTCAATGGTCCCTGGTTCAAGCCTTGCCAATACCTCTGGTCATGTGGGAGTGTTCTTTGGCAAGACATTTTAGAGTCCTAGCGTAGTACAGCTAAATCAAGGAAAGCATTACTATAACTGAAACATTGTTGATACAGTGTTAAACACCATACTTTTATTGTTGATACAGTGTTAAACACCATACTTTTATTGTTGATACAGTGTTAAACGCCATACTTTTATTGTTGATACAGTGTTAAACACCATACTTTTATTGTTGATACAGTGTTAAACACCATACTTTTATTGTTGATACAGTGTTAAACACCATACTTTTATTGTTGATACGGTGTTAAATGCCATACTTTTATTGTTGATACAGTCTTAAACACCATACTTTTATTGTTGATACAGTGTTAAACACCATACTTTTATTCTTGATACAGTGTTAAACACCATACTTTTATTGTTGATACAGTGTTAAACACCATACTTAAACATTGTTAATACAGTGTTAAACACCATACTTAGACATTGTTGATACAGTGTTAAACACCATACTTAAACATTGTTGATACAGTGTTAAACACCATACTTAAACATTGTTGATACAGTGTTAAACACCATACTATTATTGTTGATACAGTGTTAAACACCATTCTTAAACATTGTTGATACAGTGTTAAACACCATACTTTTATTGTTGATACAGTGTTAAACACCATACTAAAACATTGTTGATACAGTGTTAAACACCATACTTTTATTGTTGATACAGTGTTAAACGCCATACTGTTATTGTTGATACAGTGTTAAACACCATACTTTTATTGTTGATACAGTGTTAAACACCATACTTTTATTGTTGATACAGTGTTAAACACCATACTTTTATTGTTGATACGGTGTTAAATGCCATACTTTTATTGTTGATACAGTCTTAAACACCATACTTTTATTGTTGATACAGTGTTAAACACCATACTTTTATTCTTGATACAGTGTTAAACACCATACTTTTATTGTTGATACAGTGTTAAACACCATACTTAAACATTGTTAATACAGTGTTAAACACCATACTTAGACATTGTTGATACAGTGTTAAACACCATACTTAAACATTGTTGATACAGTGTTAAACACCATACTTAAACATTGTTGATACAGTGTTAAACACCATACTATTATTGTTGATACAGTGTTAAACACCATTCTTAAACATTGTTGATACAGTGTTAAACACCATACTTTTATTGTTGATACAGTGTTAAACACCATACTAAAACATTGTTGATACAGTGTTAAACACCATACTTAAACATTGTTGATACAGTGTTAAACACCATACTATTATTGTTGATACAGTGTTAAACACCATACTTAAACATTGTTGATACAGTGTTAAACACCATACTTTTATTGTTGATACAGTGTTAAACACCATACTTTTATTGTTGATACAGTGTTAAACACCATACTTTTATTGTTGATACAGTGTTAAACACCATACTTTTATTGTTGATACAGTGTTAAACACCATACTATTATTGTTGATACAGTGTTAAACACCATACTTTTATTGTTGATACAGTGTTAAACACCATACTTTTATTGTTGATACAGTGTTAAGCACCATTATAACTGAAACATTGTTGATACAGTGTTAAACACCATTATAACTGAAACATTGTTGATACAGTGTTAAACACCATTATAACTGAAACATTGTTGATACAGTGTTAAACACCATACTTTTAAACAAAGTGTTGTGGTTTGCTTCTACTTTGGGCTATTGATAGATGACAAGAATTTAAAAATAAAAGATAAGGAGATTTTCGACCCACTCCTTGGCTATCAATGATTTCAAACACTGCCCTGTTACAGCACTAATCTAAAACATAAGTGTCTTTACAAATTTAGCTTTGTTTTTCATATTATTTGGGTAAATACTAAAAAGATTTACCAAGTCTGTATAAATGAGTACCCACAATAAAGGATTTCCCAAAGAACAGGATATGAATGTCTTTGTAATGTAATTTTATCTCCGCCCTGTTGAAGGAATACTAGACAGAATCTCTATCATCTCCGCCCTGTTGAAGGAATACTAGACAGACTCTCTATCATCTCCGCCCTGTTGAAGGATTACTAGACAGACTCTCTATCATCTCTGCCCTGTTGAAGGAATACTAGACAGACTCTCTATCATCTCCTCCCTGTTGAAGTAATACTAGACAGACTCTCTATCATCTCCTCCCTGTTGAAGGAATACTAGACAGACTCTCTATCATCTCCGCCCTGTTGAAGGAATACTAGACAGACTCTCTATCATCTCTGCCCTGTTGAAGGAATACTAGACAGACTCTCTATCATCTCCTCCCTGTTGAAGTAATACTAGACAGACTCTCTATCATCTCCTCCCTGTTGAAGGAATACTAGACAGACTCTCTATCATCTCTGCCCTGTTGAAGGAATACTAGACAGACTCTCTATCATCTCCGCCCTGTTGAAGGAATACTAGACAGACTCTCTATCATCTCCGCCCTGTTGAAGTAATACTAGACAGACTCTCTATCATCTCCTCCCTGTTGAAGGAATACTAGACAGACTCTCTATCATCTCCGCCCTGTTGAAGGAATACTAGACAGACTCTCTATCATCTCTGCCCTGTTGAAGGAATACTAGACAGACTCTCTATCATCTCTGCCCTGTTGAAGGAATACTAGACAGACTCTCTATAATCTCCGCCCTGTTGAAGGAATACTAGACAGACTCTCTATCATCTCTGCCCTGTTGAAGGAATACTAGACAGACTCTCTATCATCTCTGCCCTGTTGAAGTAATACTAGACAGACTCTCTATCATCTCCACCCTGTTGAAGTAATACTAGACAGACTCTCTATCATCTCCGCCCTGTTGAAGGAATACTAGACAGACTCTCTATCATCTCCGCCCTGTTGAAGGAATACTAGACAGACTCTCTATCATCTCCGCCCTGTTGAAGGAATACTAGACAGACTCTCTATCATCTCTTCCCTGTTGAAGGAATACTAGACAGACTCTCTATCATCTCTGCCCTGTTGAAGGAATACTAGACAGACTCTCTATCATCTCCTCCCTGTTGAAGGAATACTAGACAGACTCTTTATCATCTCCGCCCTGTTGAAGGAATACTAGACAGACTCTCTATCATCTCTGCCCTGTTGAAGGAATACTAGACAGACTCTCTATCATCTCCTCCCTGTTGAAGGAATACTAGACAGACTCTCTATCATCTCTGCCCTGTTGAAGGAATACTAGACAGACTCTCTATCATCTCCGCCCTGTTGAAGGAATACTAGACAGACTCTCTATCATCTCTGCCCTGTTGAAGGATTACTAGACAGACTCTCTATCATCTCCGCCCTGTTGAAGGAATACTAGACAGACTCTCTATCATCTCTGCCCTGTTGAAGGAATACTAGACAGACTCTCTATCATCTCCGCCCTGTTGAAGGAATACTAGACAGACTCTCTATCATCTCTGCCCTGTTGAAGGAATACTAGACAGACTCTCTATCATGAAGGAATACTAGACAGACTCTCTATCATCTCCGCCCTGTTGAAGGAATACTAGACAGACTCTCTATCATCTCTGCCCTGTTGAAGGAATACTAGACAGACTCTCTATCATCTCTGCCCTGTTGAAGGAATACTAGACAGACTCTCTATCAGGGAAAGGGTAACGGCCTATACAAGTCATAGTTGATTGAATTGAAATTACATATAATTGAAATAATTTGACAATTTTGGGGGGAGTGTACCCCTGGCTGGTTATTGCTTTTGATTATGTTTTAACCTTAGACTCCATGTGAGAACTTGTGATTGGTTTAAATTGAAAGAAACGGTAGAAGACAAAATATAGCATTAAAAAACTGACTTATTTCCTTATTGGGTACAAAAGTAGGCCTTTAAGAGCAATTTATTCTTTTGACCCAGTAATGTCTAAAGCTCATAAGGAACAACTTATCATTTGTTTCAGTGTTTTCTTAAGCTCATAATGACAACTTGACCTTTATCACAGTAATTTCTAAAGCTCATAAGGAGTAATTGAACCTTTACCACAGTAATTTCTAAAGCTCATAAGGAGTAATTAAACCTTTGTTACAGTGATTTCTAAAGCTCATAAGGAGAAATTAAACTTTTGTCACAGCGTTTTTAAAGCTCTTATGAAGCAACTTAACCTTTGTCACTGTTGTTTCTAAAGCCCATAAGGAGAAATTAAACTTAGGTCACAGTGGATTTAAATGCTCTTTAGGAGCAACTAAACCTTGGTCACTGTTGTTTCTCAAGCTTATAAGGAGAAATCAAACCTTTATCAACGTGATTTTTAAAGCTCTTTAGGAGCAATTAAACATTTGTCACAGTGGTTTCTCAAGCTCATAAGGAAAATTAAACTTTTGTCACATTGGATTAAAAAGCTCTTTAGGAGCAACTTAACCTTTATCACTGTTGTTTCTAAAGCTCATAAGGAGCAACTTAACCTTTGTCACTGTTGTTTCTCAAGCTCATAAGGAGCAATTAAACTTTTTTCACAGTGAGTCCTAAAGTTTTTAAGAGCAACTAATCCTTTGTCACAGTGGTTTTTCATGCTCATAAGGAGCAACTTAATCTTTGTCACAGTGATTTCTAAAGCTCGTAAGGAGCACTTAATGCTTTGTTACAGTGTTTTCTTAAGCTCATAAGGAGCAACTAAACCTTTGTCACAGTGTTTTCTTAAGCTCATAAAGAGTACTTAAACCTTTGTCACAGTGGTCCCAAAAGCTCATAAGGAGCAACTAAACCTTTGTCACAGTGTTTTCTTAAGCTCATAAAGAGTAATTAAACCGTTGTCACTGTAGTTTTTCAAGCTCATAAGGAGCAATTAAACCTTTGTCACTGTAATTTCTAAAGCTCTTTAGGAGCATCTAAATCTTTGTCACAGTGGTTTTTCAAGCTCATAAGGAGCAATTAAACCTTTCTCACTGTGATTCTAAAGCTCTTTAGGAGCAACTTAACCTTTGTCACAGTGTTTTCTTAAGCTCATAAAGAGTGATTAAACCTTTGTCACCGTGGTTCCGAAAGCTCATAAGGAGCAACTAAATCTTTGTCACAGTGGTTTCTAAATCTTTCTGCAACAGATGTGTTTCATGGTGGGAAGGGTTTTTAATGCTTTAAGTAGGAGCTTTTTGTGACAGAAGAAGGATTTGCTCTAAATAGGCAAAGTAAGATACTATTGAACATTTCAAAGCACTTTTCCACAGATACTCACCCCAACAAACCATCACTGGGTTACTTAGCAAACTATCTTAATAAAACCAAAAACTTCTCATATAAATAAATAAGGATACACGCTACTACTCCTAATCTATGATTGCAGGGGTGTGGAATTACTTTGCCCGACTTGTCCGACCCGGGACTTTTTGCCACCGGACAAGTAGGTTTTCCAGCTGCACTTGTCCGAGGACAAGTGAATTTTGCTGAAACACAAAGCCCAATTTCAAATTTTTTTCATCTTTGATCTTTCATGTCTTTGAAATAAAATATAACCCATGTACCTACAACCAAGTCTCTTGATTCATAAACTATTTACCACTTGTGATGCCTCTCAGTGGAAGCAATTGCCATTGGAAAGAACAAGTTTTCTGATTGGTTAACATTATACTCTATTCACACTCTTTTAATCGGACAAGTGAACCTTAGATACGGACAAGTAGAAAATTGGGTCTTACTTGTCCTTGGACAAGTGAACCTTCGATACGGACAAGTAGAAAATTGGGTCTTACTTGTACCGGACAAGTAGAAAATTGGGTCTTACTTGTCCTTGGACAAGTGAACCTTAGATACGGACAAGTAGAAAATTGGGTCTTACTTGTCCTTGGACAAGTGAACCTTAGATACGGACAAGTAGAAAATTGGGTCTTACTTGTCCCTGGACAAGTGAACCTTAGATACGGACAAGTAGAAAATTGGGTCTTACTTGTCCTTGGACAAGTGAACCTTAGATAAGGACAAGTAGAAAATTGGGTCTTACTTGTCCTTGGACAAGTGAACCTTAGATACGGACAAGTAGAAAATTGGGTCTTACTTGTGCTTGGACAAGTGAACCTTAGATACGGACAAGTAGAAAATTGGGTCTTACCTGTCCTTGGACAAGTGAACCTTAGATACGGACAAGTAGAAAATTGGGTCTTACTTGTGCTTGGACAAGTGAACCTTAGATATGGACAAGTAGAAAATTGGAACCTTAGATATGGACAAGTAGAAAATTGGGTCTTACTTGTCCTTGGACAAGTTGAACAATTCTATAATCCCTCAACACTGGATTGGTTTACTATTTGGGAATCATGAAAAGGTGAATTGGATCAGTGATGTTTTTGAAATATTTAGCCTACACTGAGTTAACCTTTTAGATTGATGATATATATACAATATCATAAAATACTGCTAGACAAGTTACCATAATAAGGTGCCGCCTTTCAATCAATCAGCAATGATGTACTTATGTCATCAATTGTGTTCGAGTGACATTTCCGGACTGCTTTACAACTTTTCCTTCCCTGTTTGTAAATGTCAAGTGTTAGTCTTGTCAGAAGTAAGAAAAGAAAAGGTAACTGTGAACACTGTACTATAACATTGTACTTAAGACGTTTTCACAATGGAATTACACCTAAATAGAAAACTTTGATGCTAAAGGATGAACTGCTCACCTTTAAAAGTGCAAATGAATTAAATGAAAACACTTTACAAAAACCACATCTCAGGCATGAGCTACTTTGTTGATTACAAAACTCTGGCGTTAAAATGAAAATATCTATTTTAATGAGCTATACATTTACCTTGCACAGTTACAATAGCTGGTTTAAATCATCAATGTTGGAATGTTGTTGTCAGAATGTTGTTGTTAGAATGTTGTTGTCAGAATGTTGAAGATAGAAAAAGTAACTGGGTATATCACATATCATGTTTGAACTATTTAGACTTCAGAATTAAGTGACTATGATGATCATAGTCTTTTCTCACAATGATTTAATGTCAGATTAGTTGTTTCAGCATAAAGTGAGTGTGTGAAGAAGTAAGAAAGAAATAGCACCAGTGTGTTAAGAAGCAGAATTGTATCAATAGATATATATACCATTTATCAAATGTGACTCTGGACATTTAAAAATGTTATTTAAAAAGGAGTGACGTCTAAATTTTTTGTTTCTCTACAACATGATATTTAGACATGATAAAAACTGAATAATTGGTTTTTTGATTGATTCTTCTTTGTGTGCTGCAGATTTGAGGTTAAGATCAATCTTTGAAGTTTAGACAAGGATCTGATACAATAAGGCAGAAGCGAACAATAAATGTTGTAATAATACTAGAAATTTATGGCCCATGGAAAGGTAAATTGAAAAAAATGACTGGTTTTTTATTCAAAGTAAAACATCTAACTTTTACTAACCTCAAACTGAAATAAATGACTGTTTATATTCAAAGTAAGACATCCAACTTTTACTAACCTCAAACTGAAATATATGACTGTTTATATTCAAAGTTAGACATCCAACTTTTATTAACCTTAACAAACTTCACATCGACCGACTTCAGCTTGTCTGCAGGAGATCACATAGAAAAGCATTAAACAAGATCGGCATGTTGTTACAAGGAATTTCTACCTTTTGGTCTGTGGCAAAATGACTTATTTGATTGTAACAATCAATTTCTACTGTTGTTGCTTTGGGTTCTGCTAAATTACCATCATTTCTTTTTAGTCACTGGTTTTCTAAAGTCATCTACAGCATATACGACAAAGTAATGGAATATAGAGAGTTTGGGGTTAAACAGTTCCTTTATGAATGAGACTGGTTGGCTCTGATCTCAAGTTGATGCTGACTCTGTTTACAGCACTCACAGGGTCCATTGACTAACAGTAGTAATGGAGGATAGAGTGGGGTTGTGCACGATTGCACGTACGTCATACAATACTGCAACATACATCACAACATGCTGCTACTTGTAGAGGAGGTCATTCTTATAGACTGTGTCGTAGGCGTAATAAAAAAGTGCAACATTCTTCAAATTATGAATTTATAACTTAATGGAAAGTGATTCAAAATAAATGTTTTGATATCTTAACATTCATTAAATCCATGTTTTTGGAGATAAACGGTATAGATGAACAAACTATAAATCAAAGAGTGGTTTGATAAGAAGTCATTGTTTGCTCCAGCAATGAACAGCCTTTAGGAGGTTTTCCAAAGTTTCTTTGTGTAGATTATATGGTTGTCACACAAAACTGAATACTCAAATGTGGACATTTATGAATGGAAATGGAAAAGACGAAGAATGGATGCCTGCATTATTGCACGTCCATCAAGGCTGGCGATAGACTTTTTAACCTTTTAAAAGGGGCATTGTTGGAAACAGTTGGCTAACTCCAGAAGCAACGGGAATTATCTAGTTATGAGCATATTTAGCTGTTTCTTAGGAGATTTCTCTTGTATGTTGAATTTAAAAAAGATGGTGTAAATTACTGAAAGCCTTTTTTGCTGTGATGCTGCTTATTTTCAGTTTTTATTATAAAATGCAGATCTTTTAAAAGAAGTATATACTGATCTCTGGAACCCCATTATAATAGATAATAACTAGGGATGGGAACGAATAGTGAAATCACTATTCCAATATTCGACTAGAACTATTCGAATATATTCGAATATTCGATTTTAGAATTTGTTTTGATGTCCGAATGTCTGCATGTCCGAATACTAGTACACTAGTCCTCTGTTCAAACCTTTTGTGTATAGCCGATATCTGAATACATGTACGTGCATGCAATATCAAAGCAGTAATAACCATTATTTCGGATGGATGCTTGCCATTCAAGTGATTCACTAGGTTGGATGTTGTATTCTTGAATACAAAGTCCTGGTTACACAGGTTACATGTCGCCTTCGACTTGTCGGCAGAACGAGTAAAGTAATTCCAGACACGTGATGGAGACCTTGTGATGTTTATCGAATAGATGTAGAAATTAGAATGAAGATACGTTTGACAAATTATTCTGAAGAAAAATATACTTTCTAACACATTATTTGATTGGTCTTCGTGCATATGCAATCATGATTACGACTGGTTATTGAAAGAGTATTTGTTTAATTTCACGACAAACACGTTACGTGATTGGTTGACACTGACAATTGTCAATTAGCGTAATTGACTTGTTTTGGATAATAAGGAGCAAGTGCAGATCATTAAGGTGTTAGATTTAGCGGCTTAAAATCGACTATTTTCACACTTAGGAATTAATCGTTTTGCAAACTGTCAAAAGATGTTGTAATTTGTCACAGGTGTTTTACTGTGTGACATACGTTGTAAAAACATCGTAACTGCACCTGGGAGCTAGGCACGTTCTTCGATATTTGGGATAGGTTTAGAGGAAAAAAATGAAAATAAAATAACAATATTTTTGAATAAAATTTATGGTAAACATACAGTAATATGGGTTCATTAAAATCGAATATTCGAATACTATTTTGCTATTCGAATATTCGACCCGCTATTCGAATATTCGAATATTCGTTCCCATCCCTAATAATAACCTTAAATTGCCAAGTTTTTTACAATCAACTTATTGTACCTATTCAATGTTTTTACTTTATAATAAAAACATTCAGAAAACAGGATGGAATTTTAAACATTCAGAAAACAGGATGGAATTTTAAACATTCAGAAAACAGGATGGAATGTTGTTGAAGAGCATAGTTTCTATTTTTCCTTATACTGAGAACTGACCCTTGTCTAGTTGTTTCTATTGGAGAAGGGGAGGTGGAGACAGTAGGCAGACTGCCTGTCCTTGTACTGAGAACTGACCCTTGTCTAGTTGTTTCTATTGGAGAAGGGGAGGTGGAGACAGTAGGCAGACTGCCTGTCCTTGTAAACTCAAGTAGTAGACATTATAGAGTGGACCACTTACTACTCTAAGTACTTCACCCCTCATTGAGATCAACACTTTACCTTAACCTTATAGACTGGTTCCTTGTCTGGTCAAGATGTGAGTTTCCGGGAGTCCAGTCTGATTCATGCTTCATAGAATAGCCATTCATTGTACAGGATCATTGTAAAAAAATTAAAATCAAGGGAATTAAAGCCATGTATCTGATGGTTTCATCATTCTTAAGTCATTGATACATAGAAATTGAACTATGTTAGAACTGGTGTGTTTTTGATATGGTCGCAAAGTCGTGACACTCAACTAATCCTTCATTTGGTTAAGAACTTAATCGTGGCTAATTGACCTCTCGTTAGGTAAAGAACTTTATTGTTGCCTATCTATTTAACTGTCTTACTGATGAGGCAATACCAGGAGCATTGAAAAATGTGCTGACTGCCACAATTTGTCTAAAAGGCTATTGAAATGGCATAAACCTACTATGAAACATCTCAACATCAAACACAGTGTGGCTAATTAATCCCTCAATTAATGAAGCACTTTATTTTTTGGGTTATCAACTAAGCCTTCATTTGGTTTAGTACTTAATTGTTGTTTATCAACTAAGCTTTCATTTGGTTTAGTACTTAATTGTTGGTTATCAACTAAGCTTTCATTTGGTTTAGTACTTAATTGTTGGTTATCAACTAAGCTTTCATTTGGTTTATTACTTAATTGTTGGTTATCAACTAAGCCTTCATTTGGTTAAGTTTTTTTTTTGTGGTTTATCAACTTAGCTTTCATCTGGTTTACTTCTTTATTGTTGGCATTGAACCTCTCATTTTGTTCAGTACTTTATTGTTGGCATTGAACCTCTCATATTGTTCAGTACTTTATTGTTGGCATTGAACCTCTCATTTTGTTCAGTACTTTATTGTTGGCATTGAACCTCTCATTTTGTTCAGTACTTTATTGTTGGCATTGAACCTCTCATTTTGTTCAGTACTTTATTGTTTGCATTGAACCTCTCATTTTGTTCAGTACTTTATTGTTGGCATTGAACCTCTCATTTTGTTCAGTACTTTATTGTTGGCATTGAACCTCCCATTTTGTTCAGTACTTTATTGTTGGCATTGAACCTCTCATTTTGTTCAGTACTTTATTGTTGGCATTGAACCTCTCATTTTGTTCAGTACTTTATTGTTGGCATTGAAACCTCTCATTTTGTTCAGTACTTTATTGTTGGCATTGAACCTCTCATTTTGTTCAGTACTTTATTGTTGGCATTGAACCTCTCATTTTGTTCAGTACTTTATTGTTGATTATTTAACCTCTCATTTGGAAATGTACTTTATTGTTGATTATTTAACCTCTCATTTGGAAATGTACTTTATTGGGTAAGAAAACATGTAATCTTGTCTGCTCATAAGAAAACATGTAATCTTGTCTGCTCATAAGAAAACATGTAATCTTGTCTGCTCATAAGAAAACATGTAATCTTGTCTGCTCATAAGAAAACATGTAATCTTGTCTGCTCATAAGAAAACATGTAATCTTGTCTGCTCATAATTGTCTATTGGTGAAGAAAATGACTGCTATAACCCTGCCAAATTTTCGACTGTCCCGAATTGAGAGAGTTTGCAGACGACATTTCAAAATGTGATGAAACTGGAAAATAATCTTCTTATAGGGTAGAGAAAATTGTGGGAACAGAAGAAACTGCTCTTCAGTGTTGTTTGCAACAAACTGGTCAAATCTCATTATTGTTTGGTAATGGGTTAAACCAAAAGCAGGGTCCGTCATGGCTTAGTGGTTGGAGTACAGAACTTGAAATTACACCGGTCCTTTCGGATGGGTTCAAGTCCCTGTGTTGCCATTTAAGTTTTTATGACAGGTAGTCACCTGACTGACTTATGGAATGCTAATGGTCCGGCTTGACCAGCCCCTATGGACAGTTTGGTGTGGAGCTAATGGTCCGGCTTGACCAGCCCCTATGGACAGTTTGGTGTGGAGCTAATGGTCCGGCTTGACCAGCCCCTATGGACAGTTTGGTGTGGAGCTAATGGTCCGGCTTGACCAGCCCCTATGGACAGTTTGGTGTGGAGCTAATGGTCCTGCTTGACCAGCCCCTATGGACAGTTTGGTGTGGAGCTAATGGTCCGGCTTGACCAGCCCCTTTGGACAGTTTGGTATGGAGCTAATGGTCCGGCTTGACCAGCCCCTATGGACAGTTTGGTGTGGAGCTAATGGTCCGGCTTGACCAGCCCCTATGGACAGTTTGGTATGGAGCTAATGGTCCGGCTTGACCAGCCCCTATGGACAGTTTGGTATGGAGCTAATGGTCCGGCTTGACCAGCCCCTATGGACAGTTTGGTATGGAGCTAATGGTCCGGCTTGACCAGCCCCTATGGACAGTTTGGTATGGAGCTAATGGTCCGGCTTGACCAGCCCCTATGGACAGTTTGGTATGGAGCTAATGGTCCGGCTTGACCAGCCCCTATGGACAGTTTGGTATGGAGCTAATGGTCCGGCTTGACCAGCCCCTATGGACAGTTTGGTATGGAGCTAATGGTCCGGCTTGACCAGCCCCTATGGACAGTTTGGTATGGAGCTAATGGTCCGGCTTGACCAGCCCCTATGGACAGTTTGGTATGGAGCTAATGGTCCGGCTTGACCAGCTCCTATGGACAGTTTAGTATGGAGCTAATGGTCCGGCTTGACCAGCCCCTATGGACAGTTTGGTATGGAGCTAATGGTCCGGCTTGACCAGCCCCTATGGACAGTTTGGTATGGAGCTAATGGTCCGGCTTGACCAGCCCCTATGGACAGTTTGGTATGGAGTCTACATCTAGCAGTAAGAGTTGGGCATTGCTACATAACTGAAGTAATGTTGATGTGTTGTAAAACCCATTTAAAATAAAAAAATTGTTTCAATTATCTTGTACAAGGTGTAAGTCATACTTTATTGCTCAGTGTCTGTCAATATGAGGTATGAGTGCAGGGTTATGAATGATTTGGTAAAGAAAGAAAAAATGTTTTAATGCAAAAGGATCTTAATTGTTCAATGAAAGATTACAGCTACTGTAGGTTTCTCTGTGTTATGAAGGACTCACCATATTCCAGCCCTGACCCATCAAATGACTGTTTTGTGTTTTTGTCACAATTTTGATCAAATAAGTTGACGTTAGTGCTGGAAGTATTGAATAGATTCGGACTTCTTACAGTATTTAAACCAAATGCTATGATCTGTGAATATGAGGGTCTGTGGTCTGATAGGGTCCTGTCAGTGTCTAAATGATTTGATTTATAAAAATGAGAACCGTGGTCTTGTTATATGTCCCATAATAGAGTAATTAGACATAATTAAAACAGCATTTCCCCCGTGGGAGGCCCCATATTTGAGTGATTAGTTAGATGGGATATCTTGTTGAAGGCAGACTGGTGTCTCCTAGCCTATAGTCCCTGTGTAAACTACACAAAGATAACATTAACTTAATATGGTGCACCAGTCTGTTTTTAAACGCTGGGGCACTTCACGGGAAATGGAGTATATTGGGAACAGGTTTTGTAAAATTTGGACGACTGTTGAAAAGTTTGACATTTATTTTTAATTGTTCATTCATTTTCCCTTTATACTTCAAGCTGTCGCAAGGTTGCTGGAGTGATTTGAGTTTTCACTAATTTCAACAGTATTTAAGTCGATACCCAGCAGTGAGTGCACCTATTTATGATCATTGAAATTCCTTCACTGCACACTATTCTTCCCAAGTCACTCACTGCTTTCCCACAGTAATGAATCAGTGTTGCGAGGGTATTAATTTGTGTCACAATGACTTTATTGAAGGTTGGAAGAAGTATTGGGGAAACCATGTTTCAAATATAAGACCCCTGTATTCAAAGTAAGTCATGCCCTTTGCTATGCTATTGACGTTTGGAAGTTATCGTACATTCTTTTCTATTTGTGATGAGAAAGTCCTCAATACATGAATAGGTGAACTAACTGTTGCGATATATACAAACTATTGTTGAAACTTACTTGACACACAAATTTCATCAAATTCACTTTTAATGACTGAGTATACAAACTGCCAATTTTTTGTCTCCCCGTCTGTCGGCCAATACTGAGCTTTTGGAGAAGATAAGATCTTCAAAGTAAGGAGCCGGCTTACCCATTACTCTGTGTATACTTGTCGTATCTACTGTGTTAAACTTTAGAAAATAGTGGGGGGAAAAAAGTCTTGGTATGTCGTTATAAGCATAGAAACATTTGATCACAAAACTAAGCATTTTTTGGATATTGAGTTTACTGCATTTTGTTGAATGCTTTTGTTTGTGGTAAATATGTTCCTTTTAAACAATTTGCAAGAGCCGAGATCAAAACATGGTTGATTATTCAATCCTTACTTTGTCATTTCAACAACAGGCCCTATGTTGTAGATATCCATCAGATTGATCTCTAAGTAAGAATTTGACACAAAAAGTTGTTTTTTGATCATTGATAGGAATCAGTTAGTTTTACACCTGTTTATTCTGGATGAATTGTGTTGTTTTTGAGTGATCATTGATAGGAATCAGTTAGTTTTACACCTGTTTATTCTGGATGAATTTGTGTTGTTTTTGAGTGATCATTGAATGGTAATCAGTTAGTTTTACACCTGTTTATTCTGGATGAATTGTGTTGTTTTTGAGTGAAGGATAAAAACCATAATTAGTTAAGTGACTACACAGGTAAAACCAATCCTTCTCTCCTCCAAGGCTGGAGAGTAGTTGTTACCAATCCTTCTCTCCTCCAAGGCTGGAGAGTAGTTGTTACCAATCCTTCTCTCCTTCAAGGCTGGAGAGTAGTTGTTACCAATCCTTCTCTCCTCCAAGGTTGGAGAGTAGTTGTTGCGGTGTTAAATTTGTAGAGTTGTAACAATCATAGGGTCTTTACAATGATAGGGTCTTTACAATGATAGGGTCTTTACAATGATAGGGTCTTTACATTCATAGGGTCTTTACAATCATAGGGTCTTTACAATCATAGGGTCTTTACAATCATAGGGTCTTTACAATCATAGGGTCTTTACAATCATAGGGTTTACAATCATAGGGTCTTTACAATCATAGGGTTTACAATCATAGGGTCTTTACAATCATAGGGTCTTTACAATCATAGGGTCTTTACAATCATAGGGTCTTTACAATCATAGGGTCTTTACAATCATAGGGTTTACAATCATAGGGTCTTTACAATCATAGGGTCTTTACAATCATAGGGTCTTTACAATCATAGGGTCTTTACAATCATAGGGTCTTTACAATCATAGGGTCTTTACAATCATAGGGTCATTACAATCATAGGGTCTTTACAATCATAGGGTCATTACAATCATAGGGTCTTTACAATCATAGGGTCTTTACAATCATAGGGTCTTTACAATCATAGGGTCTTTACAATCATAGGGTCTTTACAATCATAGGGTCTTTAATCATAGGGTCATTACTGTAGAATTGGGGAGTTATGTTCACTATATTGCACTTTACTTTACATTTTTGAAAATGTTGTTCAGTCACATTGGAGTTCCAAATGATTGAGTCCAATTGTATAACATCCCATACATCTTGGATCAAACACTGATACAGTAGAACCAAGGACAGTAAAATCAGTTGTTGGTAATGCTAAGCTTGTCTTTTCATGTACATGTGATTTTTTACTGAAATTTACTCTATTACCATTATACAGACAAGTGCTGAAAAGATTTGGTATTTATGGGCAAGAAAATCAAAATCAGATTTCTCCACCCCTTACAAACATCAAGTTTGTACAAGTCACTTGGAAGTTTGTCTTTCATCAAAAGACTAAGTTCTTTGAGTCTGTTGAACCTCATTGATTCTGATCAAGCACATTGAGTCTGATCAAGTAACATTGAGTCTGATCATCCACATTGAGTCTGATAAAGCACATTGAGTCTGATAAAGCACATTGAGTATGATCAAACCGATTGAGTCTGGTCAAACAACATTGAGTATGATCAAGTAACATTGAGTATGATCAAACAGATTGAGTCTGATCAAGCATATTGAGTTTGATCAAGCAACATTGAGTATGATCAAACTGATTGAGTCTGATCAAGCATATTGAGTCTGATCAAGTAACATTGAGTCTGATCAAGCAACATTTAGTCTGATCATCCACATTGAGTCTGATAAAGCACATTGAGTCTGATCAAGCAACATTGAGTCTGATCAAACAGATTGAGTCTGATCAAGCATATTGAGTCTGATCAAGCAACATTGAGTATGATCAAACCGATTGAATCTAATCAAGCATATTGAGTCTGATCAAGTAACATTGAGTCTGATCAAGCAACATTGAGTCTGATCAAGCACATTGAGTCTGATCATCCACATTGAGTCTGATCAAGCACATTGAGTCTGATCAAGCACATTGAGTCTGATCAAGCACATTGAGTCTGATAAAGCACATTGAGTCTGATCAAGCACATTGAGTCTGATAAAGAACATTGAGTCTGATAAAGCACATTGAGTCTGATCAAGCACATTGAGTCTGATCAAGCACATTGAGTCTGATCAAGCACATTGAGTCTGATCAAGAACATTGAGTCTGATAAAGCACATTGAGTCTGATCAAGCACATTGAGTCTGATCAAGCACATTCAGTCTGATAAAGCACATTCAGTCTAATCAAGCACATTGAGTCTGATCTTCCACATTGAGTCTGATCAAGTAACATTGAGTCTGATCAAGTATTATTGAGTATGATCAAGTAACATTGAGTATGATCAAGTAACATTGAGTCTGATCAAGTAACATTGAGTATGATCAAGTAACATTGAGTCTGATAAAGCACATTGAGTCTAATCAAGCACATTGAGTCTGATCTGATCAAACATATTGAGTCTGATCAAGCATATTGAGTTTAATCAAGCACATTGAGTCTGATCAAGCATATTGAGTCAAATCAAACAGATTGAGTCTGATCATCCACATTGAGTCTGATAAAGCACATTGAGTCTAATCAAGCACATTGACTCTGATCAAGCATATTGAGTCTGATCAAGCATATTGAGTCTAATCAAGCATATTGAGTCTGATCAAGCATATTGAGTCTGATCATCCACATTGAGTCTGATAAAGCACATTGAGTCTAATCAAGCACATTGACTCTGATCAAGCATATTGAGTCTGATCAAGCATATTGAGTCTAATCAAGCATATTGAGTCTGATCAAGCATATTGAGTCTGATCATCCACATTGAGTCTGATAAAGCACATTGAGTCTAATCAAGCACATTGACTCTGATCAAGCATATTGAGTCTGATCAAGCATATTGAGTCTAATCAAGCATATTGAGTCTGATCAAGCATATTGAGTCTGATCATCCACATTGAGTCTGATAAAGCACATTGAGTCTAATCAAGCACATTGACTCTGATCAAGCATATTGAGTCTGATCAAGCATATTGAGTCTAATCAAGCATATTGAGTCTGATCAAGCATATTGAGTCTGATCATCCACATTGAGTCTGATAAAGCACATTGAGTCTAATCAAGCACATTGACTCTGATCAAGCATCAAACAGATTGAGTCTGATTAAACAGCATTGAGTCTGATTAAGCACCTTGCCATCAGTTTGGGAAACACTACTAGCGAGATGGTCATGTCCATTATTTAGTTTTCCATTTTAAGTTTGAAGTCAGTAGTTGGTAGGTTGCATTGGTAGGTATTTGATGTGAAGTTATTAGTTTATGTAGAATATTTTACTCTCTGTGAGTTCCGAATCTTTAAAACACATACATGTATATAGAAGGTAATGGGTGTGTAAAATATTCAATGAATGTTTTTGTTAAGTGAAGAAATGTTGCCCCAATTACACCTGTACCAACCTTTGTCGAGAGAATTGAATAACACTTGACTGCATAGACACATGTTTTATTCACGTTTTACACTTTACTATTTAAATGTGCTCCCCGAGTATAACACTATAGCAGCCATACAGCACACTATCAGGCAACTCTGGAGGTTGTACTAGATGGAATCATAGAACTTACTGTAAACTTCAAATATTCCTGAACTACTTTGAGTTGTCTGATTGTCTGTGCATCATAGCATCATTGGCCCACTGTATAAAATATTATCATTTAGGAATTTTTGTCACAGTGTCGTCATCTCAAACCATTTCATCTTTTATCACGGTATTTATCTTTGTGTGTTAAAATACTTAATCTCTAATGTCTTAAATGAGTGCCCATATCTATTATAAAACACACTTTCTTTCTGTTTTGAAGAGTTTCTGCGAAAGTTAACAATGTGTGAACCATACCAAAGGCAAAGTAAAGGGAATATTTCAGATTCGATTATGAGTTACTCTTTGAATTAATTTGACAATGTGATGAAAGATAAATTTGATCTTGGAGTTTCATGAATAAAAGAGGAATTACACACTTCCATGTTGCTTTTTGTCCATAACACAACAAAGCTCTTAGGGTCAAACAATTTCCAAAATTAAAGAAATTTGTTAAATGCTTATATTCAGATTGTTGAACTATTTTGTAATTTTGACAGAGTTTAGTTACCAACATTTCCCTCAACTCTAGTCAGATTGTTGAACTATTTTGTAATTTTGACAGAGTTTAGTTACCAACATTTCCCTCAACTCTAGTCAGATTGTTGAACTATTTTGTAATTTTGACAGAGTTTAGTTACCAACATTTCCCTCAACTCTAGTCAGATTGTTGAACTATTTTGTAATTTTGACAGAGTTTAGTTACCAACATTTCCCTCAACTCTAGTCAGATTGTTGAACTATTTTGTAATTTTGACAGAGTTTAGTTACCAACATTTCCCTCAACTCTAGTCAGATTGTTGAACTATTTTGTAATTTTGACAGAGTTTAGTTACCAACATTTCCCTCAACTCTAGTCAGATTGTTGAACTATTTTGTAATTTTGACAGAGTTTAGTTACCAACATTTCCCTCAACTCTAGTCAGATTGTTGAACTATTTTGTAATTTTGACAGAGTTTAGTTACCAACATTTCCCTCAACTCTAGTCAGATTGTTGAACTATTTTGTAATTTTGACAGAGTTTAGTTACCAACATTTCCCTCAACTCTAGTCAGATCGTTGAACTATTTTGTAATTTTGACAGAGTTTAGTTACCAACATTCCCCTCAACTCTAGTCAGATTGTTGAACTATTTTGTAATTTTGACAGAGTTTTACCAACATTTCCCTCAACTCTAGTCAGATTGTTGAACTATTTTGTAATTTTGACAGAGTTACCAACATTCCCCTCAACTCTAGTCAGATTGTTGAACTATTTTGTAATTTTTGAACTCTAGTCATTGTTGAACTATTTTGTTTTTGACAGAGTAATTTTGACAGAGTTTAGTTACCAACATTTCCCTCAACTCTAGTCAGATTGTTGAACTATTTTGTAATTTTGACAGAGTTTAGTTACCAACATTTCCCTCAACTCTAGTCAGATTGTTGAACTATTTTGTAATTTTGACAGAGTTTAGTTACCAACATTTCCCTCAACTCTAGTCAGATTGTTGAACTATTTTGTAATTTTGACAGAGTTTAGTTACCAACATTTCCCTCAACTCTAGTCAGATTGTTGAACTATTTTGTAATTTTGACAGAGTTTAGTTACCAACATTCCCCTCAACTCTAGTCAGATTGTTGAACTATTTTGTAATTTTGACAGAGTTTAGTTACCAACATTTCCCTCAACTCTAGTCAGATTGTTGAACTATTTTGTAATTTTGACAGAGTTTAGTTACCAACATTTCCCTCAACTCTAGTCAGATTGTTGAACTATTTTGTAATTTTGACAGAGTTTAGTTACCAACATTTCCCTCAACTCTAGTCAGATTGTTGAACTATTTTGTAATTTTGACAGAGTTTAGTTACCAACATTCCCCTCAACTCTAGTCAGTCAGAGTCAGACATTGCTTTTTTCATAAAGTTCATTATTAGTCTCCAAAATGAAATTAAAAGGAGGATATGTTACTGTTTAAGGGGGTTGGGGGGGGGGCTCAGTATCCAAGTAGATAAATCCCAGGTCCCCTGTCCATGTAGGTTTAAATCCCGGTGACGACATTTTGATGTGCATGAGAGGTATTGTCCCGACTAAGTTACAGAGTGCCGATGGTTCTACCTGTCACTGGGATTGTTATTGCTACATAACATCACCTTTAGAACTGGTTCACAAAAAAGCATGAATGACTCAAATGAGAAAAATTTGCTTTTCCAACATTATATTTTGTTAACCGTTTTTCTCGGTATTGTTTTATGATTTGTAGTTTTTGAGAAAAGTAAGAAAGACCAAACATACTTGCTTTTCCCTTTCAAACTCCACACCAATGTTGTAGGTACTCATAGCATATTTCCTAGTGAGAACACACAACATAGGTTCTTAAAAAAGTATTGAACCAGCAAGAAGCACAACCACCTCCCTTGTTTTGGGCCTCAATAAAGATCCCTTATGTAATTCTCTTTGTGTTTTGTTGCATAAATTGATTGAAAATTGTAGTATAAGACTGTAGGCGCTTCATGAAATACCAGGCATAACTTGACTGGACTTTTTGTTTATTGTGTCCTGTAATTATTAAGTGTGGCTCCATTGTATTCCTTTATTGCTATTCTGGCTGGTAACGGATCAACGCTCTTAAAGGCTTTGCTTTCTAATCTTGCCTTACGGCATGTTGTTGTTGTTGCTTTGTGTCTGAAACGTGTGTATTTGAGAGACTGTACATCAGATAAACAAATCAGACATCATTCTTGTATTTCTTTAATCTCATTTGAACTGCTTTGTTCTGTAATTCTAGTTTTGTCTTGTATAATTAATTGTAAGAAGTATGAAGGATATTTGAAGTGAACTGTAAGATGTATGAAGTCCAGAGTTGAGGAATTTACAAGTAGACTGTCAGACTCACAATTATCTCTACCCTTGATACCTGGGGGTCCAGCAGCCTTTACTGATATCAGATAGACTTCATCACATCAGATAGACTTCATCACATCAGATAGGTTGGTGTATAACTTATTGTAGATATGGTCAGATTTACAAAAGGCCACATTGGGAAACATTTGGATGAAAACAGAATTTCCTCAACATGTGCAAGTTTTCCATTTTTACCTAGATATTTATGTCTGCCGCAGACTCACATTGATGGGTGAAAAGTTGATCAACCCAGGGTTATATGTAGTCCATAATTAATCAGAACTTAAACTAAGTGACCTAACTGTCTGAATAAGGAACAAGAATATGACCTACTTCTCTACTCTGCATGTGAGGGACATGGGAAAGGCACTTTTTTCCTGCACTATTTTCCTTTATGGTTTTGACTAGGTGTTCCAAGGCTCAAGTATTGTATAGAATGGTTTTCAAATCAAAAGTTAAACAGACCTGCTGTACCACCAGTACTTTGATTTCTCCAGGCCGATTATACATAATGATTGTGTTTTTCTCCCATTGAGTAATTCCTGTAGAATTAATAGTGTCTGCCTTTGAAGATTCCTATCAAACCTTGCCATCAGTCATTTCGTCACCAATCGCGAGTTTCTTACCGAGACAATGGCTTGTATATTCCCTTCGTTATTTATTCACACGACTTTCTGTCCTTTACTCAGAACCAATATTTGCATAGTTCCCGACTTAAGCTGTAGACTATAGTAGATCCTTCAGTATTGTAAAGAATTGTTACAGTCTCGCACTGAAGTCTTAAAATATTCATTGGATGCTTTATTCCACATAGTTACAAAGAAACCATTGTGGCAAAAGCAGAAACTACTGTTGAAGAATACTGACCTTTTGACACTGTGTCATTTCAGGCATTGCTTTGCCTGCCAATTTCATTGTTTTTGTGAAGTGTCCTTTGATATAAATAAAAATCTTTAATGAAAGATGTTTGATAAACTGTAGTAAGTAGATTATCACACAATGAACTACATTTAATCTTGCGTTTTATCGTGAGTAAAATCCAGGCTACCGGTCCCCGTCATATAGGCTGTGTGAAGAAGGAGTGTGAAGGGTTCCCTGTTTGAAGTGGAAAGACTGGCACTTTTATCATAGACACACGGGCAACAGTGGCCCAGTCTATGGCTACTCTTCAATCATAGGAGAACAGAAAAATGGGAAACAAACCCTTTACTCCAAACTTCCTGTAATCCTGCTGAGACGGTCAGGAATTCTCAAAACATTGTTGGAGAAAAGCTTAGATAGACACTTGGAATAATGCTCTTTGGATGGATGTTTTTCTGTCTTTATTAAACATGCACTTAGAAAGGATGGAATTGAAAACTGCTAGAAAACATGACAATTTGGTCAAATATTCAGAATCATTGATAAGAAAGCAGCAGTTGCTCATGACTGGATAACTCTGAGAAATTGAGAATGGAGCAATGTCTTCATTATACCATTTATAATGCCCTGCCCACATGAGAATTGTGTTTTGATTCTACTTTGATTATGATATTCTCCTAACTTTTTCAGTTTAAGCCCATCATGATAACAAAAAAGTTGTTGTTTGTTACAGAGATATAGAAGATTAATGCCCATCCAAAATTGTGCACCAGAAGAGAGATGCAGACATTATAAGTGTTTTGATAATGGAGACTGAATCCTGATTGTTAAACAATCCTTTACTTCTAATGGATCATATACAACACGATTTTATCCAGGGTCCACTGCAGGTTTCTGGGACTGGCTCATTAGTTATTAGTTACTGAGGATGATCAGTTCAAAGCATGAAAATTTACGATTTTGTTGTTATAAACAATTTGTACTTTTCTCACAGTGTTTCTCAAGTCTGATGAGAGAATAAGTCCCTTTTAGAACTGTTTACGACTCAAGCTTCAAATTGAATGTTTTCCTCTTTCGATCTTACCTCATTTTAAAAAGGTTGTTGCAAGTCTAGTCTAAAAAGATCAGTTGTTATGGATTATTGAGTATCAAACACTCAAATGTAATCCCAACTCTGCAAACATTTTCAAAACAATAATCCTAAATTACTCAGTTTCAAAGATTCTTGAAGATCAATACCTCCTTTTGTTATAATGTTTGCCTAATTTAGAAGAGATAAGCTTTTCCTGATTGCGGGTATGAATTACGCAGCAGACTGATTATCAGGATAATGGGATTGATCCCCAGGACAGACAATAACCAGCAAGGACAGGTTGGAGCCACACGTAATAATTAAAGGAAACATGAGCTGGAATTAAGTCTGGCTATCCCCCATTCATCTATTTATGCCAGGCTCCATTTTGCGTTCCTTTTTTTTTTTTTTTGCAGAATCCTCCTCCTGTAGCCGAGGCAGGTATATCAAACTTGTTGGCATTTCCTATTTACATTTTGTATAGCCCAGTATACTGTAAAAATATAAAATTGAATTCTACATGAATGTGCAAATAGACTGTAAATGAAGAAAAGTATAGGAAAGGTGTACCATGTATTAGTTGAAGAACCCAATTATCATAAATTAGACTCTTTTATTAACAAAATCTGGACAGACAATTGTCCCTTGACAATAATATTGATTCTCTGTGACCCAAAACACTCTAAAAAGTGTAACTAAAGAAGAAAGTGGTCATCATGATGTTTCTCACTTTGTTTTCACAATGGTTCCTATTGAAATAATCTAAGGTTAATAATCATAGATACTTCCCTGTTTGATGAATTAAAGGCTTTTTATCCTTTATGAGCAAAAAATGTCAAATATGTGTATCTGCTGCACGCACCTTGTGATGAAGGAGAAAGGAGAAAAAAAATTGAAAACAATTCCCCTCTCAGAAATTAATTTATTTGCAACAGTTCATAATATAATTTTATCACAAAATCATTTCATCTACAAACATTTTCAATTTACAAAAGGTTTCAGACTATGACATTTGGTTAAGAGTAAGAAACCCATTTATATTGGAGGTTGTAACTTCATAAGGAATCTCAATCATCCACAGACAAGTCTCCTACTTCTGGTAATGTCAAACTCCACACTTCTCTCAGATAGACTCCTGTATTTGTCTGCTGTGTGTTACCTCATTGATCATTTTTATACACCATGCCTTTAATGGCAGCGCACACTCCATCATGCCACTATGAGGCAAAGATTGCTCTTGATTTCATTCTTATTTCAACAATTTGTTTTCACTGTGAAAGGTTTTTCTCAAAATTAGACATCTTTTAAAGGAAACAAAAGGGAAAGGGTTGAAGTAGCTTTCTGGAGCCAAAATGACCAGTAAAGAAACCCAATGTATTATAATTGCTGGCTCAACACAGGAAGCAAATTCCTTGTGCGTCATTAATGCTCTCCTCCTGTGACAAACCAATTCAGAAAAGTGTCGCCGACGTTATTGACCGGCACTACGTCCAGTGGCTTTTTAATCCAGAATGACCACTTAAGCAATTCCCGTATCGCCATTTCCGGGCAGAAATATCATAACCCCGTCTCTATGACTCCAAGACTCGGCCCAATGACCAGAGTTGTAGGTTTATCGTCGCCAGGATTTTATCTAGAAATGGACATTCCTAGAAAACTGTCGCCATAGCTATCAATGTTATGGCTCTTGACCAATCAGCATTCAGTTGTTATGACCAATAATTTAACCTATCTGTCTTGGCGATCTCCAAAATTGATCAGTGTCCCCTGGGAGCTTGCCAATCTAGTAAAACATCCTTCTTAAGCACTCAGACTGAGACTGGTTCCCAGACATAGTAATCAGATTAGAAGACCAGTTCCTGGCCTGGTCTGGAGGTTTGACACACGGTTATTAACTTACCGGACGAATCATAGAGCCACTCTCACTTAACCCTTTAGCATGGAGCTTATGGGAAACCTTGACCAAGTCTAAACAAATACAGTGGAGGATAGCTTATTGTGTTGTTTTCATTGTTGAGAGCTGCTTAGTTTATTACCTCTACTGTTTATTATTTATATTTTGAAGGAGTCAATAAATGAGGGTTTCCTATCTAGTAATATAAATGTTTTGCCCTTTTCTGATCCCATATCACTGTCATAGAAAAGCTTTATGACTAATCCCTGATCATTATCAAGCAGATGCTTGTCTCCAAGCTTTCTGGTAACCCTAGACTGAGTGGTGGAGATCAATCAACGACAAAGAGATTATGCCAGGAACCAGCACTATTGTGTCAACAGAAAACAAGGCTATGATTTATCAATGAGCCTGGAGCCAGCTCAGAGACAGAATTATTTCAAATGGAGTTGATTACCTCTGACAGACCTTTTAACTGCTATAGATATTGACTGCAATTACTGCAGTACCCTTGTTTCTGTACACCCGTCAGCCATTGAAGGTCGGAATGTTCTTTAATCCTATCCCTTGGTAGATACTTGTTTTAACCCTTATAGTGCTGGAACCGACTTCAAACAGGTTAGATCCAGGCCAGCCGCCAAGTGACCTGTATGCTACTCTGGGTATATTCCCTCAACAACACTAAGCAGATATTTAAGGTTTTGGAAAGCAGATGCCACAAAAATCTATTTTTAGAAAAATACTTAGCATTTCAAGGGTTAAAGCTGCTTGTTCACAGATGTGAGGAAATTTGGATGTTGAAATTTTATTTCTTAAAAACTGTATAGCAGCTGTACTGTTGTATGATATCCACTGGTGAACAAGCAAAACTTGTTGGTATTTAAGTCTTTAGAGCCTGCAGATGGTGAATTGAATTCAATCAAAAGCATTACAATGTTATTTAGACCTTCTGCATATAAACTGTTCATACTAAGATATATAGATGCTTCCTGAATTAATAATGCTTTTAATTTCTAGGTTTGATTTTATTTCATACAACAATTCAAAAATTGTATTGTTACAACATTATAGTTTGCATTTCTTTTCTTTTTTCGTCTATGAACTTAAACTTTGTCCTTCACATGACTGGACATACCTTTAACACAAGCAATTTCTCCTTTTGCCCATCATAATTTCTGACTAATGGTATTAAATCTCCTTTGTGATTGTTGCTGCTCAGCCATTTAACGTTTGCAACCTTTACCGCCCAAAATGGTTGAATGGGTTGTGTGGGTTTTGTCTGAATGGCAGATAATAGGAATATATCCCATTGTTTCATACTCATTCCGATAGTCTTTAGTCTTGTGTGTAACAATACAATCTCACTGCTATCCATAATGTAGCCATACAATCTCACTGCTATCCATAATGTAACAATACAATCTCACTGCTATCCATAATGTAACCATACAATCTCACTGATATTCATAATGTAACAATACAATCTCACTGTTATCCATAATGTAACAATACAATCTCACTGATATCCATAATGTAACAATACAATCTCACTGATATCCATAATGTAACCATACAATCTCACTGCTATCTATAATGTAACAATACAATCTCACTGCTATCCATAATGTAACCATACAATCTCACTGCTATCCATAATGTAGAAATAGATGGTGATCATTGGTGTTTATTTTACTTTATGTCTTTTTAACCAATATTCTAAATCAACATTGGAAGGACTACAATTATAATTTATAAAACTAGTATGTCTTATACAGAAGTGATAGCACGTCTCCAAACTTTTGTCAATGATAATGAACAGCAGTAAACTAGGGATGGGAACGAATAGTGAAATCACTATTCGAATATTTGACTAGAACTATTCGAATATATTCGAATATTCGATTTTAGAATTCGTTTTGAAGTCCGAATGTCTGCATGTCCGAATACTAGTTCACTAGTCCTCTGTTCAAACCTTTTGTGTATAGCCGATATCTGTATACATGTACGTGATTCAGTAGGTTGGATGTTGTATTCTTGAATACAAACACATTATTTGTTTGGTCTTCGTGCATATGCAATCATGATTACGATTGGTTATTGAAAGAGTAATTGTTTAATTTCACGACAAACAAGTTACGTGATTGGTTGACACTGACAATTATCAATTAGCGTGATTGAGTATTTTTGGATAATAAGGAGCAAGTGCAGATCATTAAGGTGTTAGATTAAGCGGCTTAAAATCGACTATTTTCACACTTAGGAATAAATCGTTTTGCAAACTGTCAAAAGATGTGGTAATTTGTCACAGGTGTTTTACTGTGTGACATACGTTGTAAAAACATCGTAACTACACCTGGGAGCTAGGCGCGTTCTTCGATATTTGGGATCGGTTTAGAGGAAGAAAATGAAAATAAAACAACATTATTTTTGAATAAAATTTATGGTAAACATACAGTAAAATGGGTTCATTAAAATCGAATATTCGAATACTATTTTGCTGTTCGAATATTCGACCCGCTATTCGAATATTCGAATATTCGTTCCCATCCCTACAGTAAACATTACAACAAGAGGATGAATCTGGCATGATTATTTATTTCTGCTTTTGCTGTAATGTTTTGTTTTGTAATGTCACAAATGACTTCATTTTTTTTCTGGGTTTTTCTTTCTACTTACTTTATAAAACCAGGAAAGAAGTAAACTTGAATGCATGATGGGTACATTGATACAATGATTGTTTTTATGAATTGAACAGATTAAGTTGGCTGTGTAATTAGATGATTAACTCCTGTCTGAGTGTTTATGCATGTTGACACCTGAATAGTAGATAACCCTCGCAACATTGGTACATATTTCTACTTGATTGTCTGAACATGATGGACAAATAAAGGTCATTGAATTAAAAACTCATTGTTTTAACTGGTAATGAATGTTGACGCCTTGATAGTGCAGCCATAGACTGGAAATGTCTCTACTTTACTGATTGTATATTGAGATGAAATTATAGTTATAATAGTTGTAGAAAGTTACCGATACTGGTCCCATATGGGTCCTCTTTGCCATTGACGTACCAGCATGTTTCAGTTTTTAGTAAAGGCTTACTGTAGAAACTGGCTCATTCTTCTACAGTGTTTATACTTGCTTTATGCTTTATGAAATCACACACCAAGGGTTCACTGCAATACTATAGTAAGTGTTTCATGTTTGTGAAGCAATTACTATAGTCTTGCATTGAACCCTTGACAAGGTAACAACACTCTATTTCTGTTGAAAGATTTGAAATTTGGTTAATCCTTCACATTATGTGTGTTTAATTTGAGTATGTTTTTGATGGTTCTATTTTTGTAAAGTCCTTCTTCCAATTACTGATACAGGAAATCATCAGTTACACTAAGACTCTTTCAGTGGCATCATTGAAAGCGTTTAAAATAACTGAAACAGTGTGTATACTAGAGCCAGGTTGTTATGCAAGTTTTTTCCTCTATTTCAGATGAGCACATTCGTAACAATATGGCGGTGGATGATTACTCCAACGAGACGTGTAGGGGGCAGCACTGGTGTACCATCGCGTATTGGGAGTTACGGGAACGTGTTGGACGTTTGTTATCTGTGTTTGACAGTCACACCAATATATTCCAAGATCTACCTCACGGGGACGGCCTCTGTCTCCAGATATTACAACATGACACAGACTCGGAGACTGTCCGTCGAACTCGAGACAAAATTGGGCTGGGTCTTATATTGAGTAAAGAAAAGGATGGGGTGTTTGTGTATAATAGATCAGAGTATCCGATATTTGTGAACTCACCAACGCTGGAGAACCCGGTTTTACGAACGTTATACGTACACAAAGTGCCACCTGGGTATTCGCTGAAGATATTTGACTATGAACGCGGACATTTAATGCGAGAGATGGAATACCACGATCCCAAATACCTGGATGGTCCGTATGATCCATGCTCGATTCGGATCAGTTTCGCTAAGGGCTGGGGTCCGCACTACTCGAGGCAAATACTGACATCCTGCCCATGTTGGCTGGAACTGTTGTTAATGTTTGACAGATGATAGTAGGCCCCTCCCTCTCCAAATACTCCCAGACCTCCCCCGACATGCCCAGAGCCTCCCATTTCTCCTCAAACTCTCCTGTATTACACTCATAGAGCCATACTACCCTTACGTTTCTTCTGAAACGGTCAGTATACATGACTGCTACAGTTGTTTCATACATGTATGCTGCAAGTGTCTCTTACAGAATCTGCTTTAATGAGTTTTAAGAGTTGTGTAAATTGAAATCTTCAGTTGACGGGTACTTATATAGATACACATTATTGTGTTTGAAATTCAAAAGAATTTAAAAGTATTGTCATGTGTCTATCAGAATAAGTAAGTTTGCAATAAAGAGCTTAATTTTAAGTTTTAACCATGTTTTCATGGAATGTCATACAAGAATTAGATTTTTAGAACTACTTTTTTCTTGCAGGCATCAGTAAGTTCATATTATTCTCCATGCATCGCATACAACTTGGTGTGTAGCAGTAAACCATTATGGTTTCTATTGTATTTAAAAATTGTTATTCTTTTTGTATTTACTGATGGTTTCAATTTTACAAATCCTAAAATTTCATTGTTGGAATAGTAGTCACAGTATAAGCCATGAAGTTATTTCCTTGTTTTGTATTTCTTGATTGGTCCAAATTTAAAGCTACGGTCGATGGCAGTTTTGAAATGTAACAAATAAAAATGGGAGACATTACCTGCTACAAATGTTCCTCATTATAGAAATGATTCAAGATGGTTTATTGATGGACATAGAGATAGTTGTTCTTTTCATTTATTGAGTTAGACTTACTTTTTGTAGGAATTGGGTAATTGTATTACAGATACACTTTTCTCTTTAACACTTTTTGTTGACCTCACATCAGACACCATTCAAAAACATTGTGACAAAAGGAGGTCCCTACCTCATGTTCAGATTGTTGCCTAAAACAGTTAGTTAAGGGCTAGTATGATGGATATAGATGCTGCTACACAAACACCCTATCAGCTTTGTGAACACACAATATGGTAGACATTATTCAAGGGAAGTTACTCATACTAATCAAGAATTTTAAACACTAAAGGTTATCTCCCTTGGCATGAGGTAACTATTCTGTTGTAGTGAATTGGTTAATGATCACAGTGTTTGCTGAGATTTCATGAACAATAACTACTGTTAATGATGCATGTAAAAATTAGCTAATAACATGTTCATTATAGACTTTGTTCTTTTCATCTTATTAGGTAGGTTCCTTTTTGTCACTCAACAAAAAATGTTTATTATTTCCATTACCTGCTGTTAGCCCTAATTTGGATGTTTCAAGAATTGTTTTCAAGGAAATAAATTCACTTTTATTAATGAGCATAATTATGGTTGGTTCTATCAGAAGAATTTGTTTGATATTTAGGCTCTAACAATCTGAGAAAGGTACATTATTGTTATTGTACAGTTACTGTTTAAGAGTGCCTTCATTTAAAAGATTTAGCTTTTGCATTGCATTTTATGTTTTAACATCTTTGCAGCAGATGACTTCTGTAGAAAACTCATATTGAGAAATTTCTCTATGTTTTATATTGGTATATTCACAATAAGGATATGCGTGTCAGTTTATTTTGTTGTCCATATACAGTGTACTATTGGACGAATTGACGAAAGAATTTGAATTGAGATAAAACTTTGGACAAAATAATTTGTTATTGAATTACTTATTTTTATATTTATTTGAGATTGAGACAATTTTACCATGTTCTTAACCTTATGTTCCCCGGCTTTATCCTTATAGGCCATTTGTAGAAGACGAGTAAAGTACAGGAATTGTGTAGATAACAGATTACTAAGGTAGAATACCCATAATCCGCCATTTTGAAATTTATGCTTTCGTCAGATTACTTTGGTTGTTCCTGGTATGCATCGGTCGAGCCGTAACTATTTAGTTTTACTTGAATTATTCCGTCACAGACCAAGGTATACCGAGAACTACGGAAGTAATTCCATGAAAAAAGTTCTTTCAAAATGGCGGACTATTGGTATTCTACCATAATTATATTAATGCTGTAAAGATGGAGGAAACAATGAAGTTTTATCCTCTTTAAACTATGATGACTCACTCGCCCATACGGGAATATGTGAATGGTCCAGAGAACAACTGTGACAGTTCATAATGTGTGACACGTAACAATTTGTTTAAGTTTGTAGTAGTCGACTTAAACGTGCTTGTTCACAGATGTGAGGAAATTCGGGAAGTTACAAATTGATTTCTTTAAAATTGTTAAGTTATTGATGTACATATTGAAGAATAGTCATTGGAAGCAAAATAAGATCATCTTAAATCATAAAAGTGTATAAACCATCAATAAATATGTATTTTAATCCAAAAGTGTGACATGGCTTTTGAGATCTACCGCATATAAACTGTACATTCTTAGATGAATTGGCACTTCTTGATTTTTTTTTTTTTCAATGGCTACTTTTATGATTTCAATAGCTTCTTTTAATTGTATATCAAACAATAATACAAAACTGCATTGTTTCTACATTTTATTTTCACTGTCAAAATTTCCTTTCTGTGAGCAAGCAGTTGTTTTAACTGTTTTTGGCCATAGTTTGGATCAGAATGGCCTTGATAAGAGAAATGGAGAAGTTTTATCAGGAGATAGATTTTGTAGGCATTTTGTTTTTATCATTTGGTAAATGGGTTTTATGTTGTTGAAGTTTATCATGCATTCTCCCTTTTTAGAACTGTCACTTCTAACTTTATTTTAGTGTTTTTAACGATAGAATGTTGCGAATCTCCTTTGTTTAATGATGAACTAAACAGTTTTACAAAAGTTAATTATAAGAATCATCTGCTGTAAGGATGTAAAATAAACATTTTTATCTGGAAAAAGCTCAGTTCCCAAATGACAAGCTTTGGTGGGAACTCTTGTATATTTATTGTTGGGGAGATGAATAGGTGGGATATGTGTAAGTGATGTGTGTAGGTGGGATATGTGTAAGTGATGTGTGTAGGTGGGATATGTGTAAGTGATGTGTGTAGGTGGGATATGTGTAAGTGATGTGTGTAGGTGAGATTTGTGTGGGTAAGATTTGAATAAGTCGGATATTGTATGGTTGAGATAAGTATAGATGGTTGTTTAAGTTTAAGTTGATTTTCTTTATTTTATAGGCTGTCTGTCTATTTGGCCCAAAACTGCTCTGATCATTTTTCAAAAAACTTGGTGATAAATGGGGAAAGTTTTGGTGATAAATGGGGAATGTTTTGGTGATAAATGGGGAAAGTTTTGGTGATAAATGGGGAAAGTTTTCATTTTGAATAATCCCTCATTTTACTTGGCGACAGTCACTGTCTTCACTCAATACTTTACTTTAACTTCAATTTCTTCACTAAGCTACACCCTCTCTGGACAGAATGCAACAAAATTAAACAGAAACAAATCTTCTATCTGAGTTGTTAGCTATGGATGATATTAAAATCTTTGTCTTTGTTTTGCATTATATATGAAGACATGCTTAGTTAATTGTTGAGTATGGAAATCATTGTGACACAAGGGGAAATTTCTCATGATGTACAAATAGTCGTTTTGTTTCAATGTTTTGAGCATTGTCTGGCACAAACCACAGTTATTAATTCTGTGTATCAGGAATGAGTTTGGAACTACAAGTCATGAATATATATTTATATACAGTATACATGTATATGTTTATATACAGTAATATATATATGTTAATATACAGTATATGTTTAAATACAAGTAGTAATTTCCAATCTCGGTTCACTACACTGCAGGAGTAATTGCTGTAACATACAACAGCCTAATCTAGAAACATCGTGATCAACTTGACGACTGCTGTTAAAAAGGTTTAGTTGGTTTGATTTCTCGATTACTCTGATCATGGTTTGATGCTTTTATAATTAGACTGTTTGTTGATCTGGACCATCCTACACGTTTTAGAGGGACTGGGCATGTTCGCATTTTGAATGGGAGAAAGTCAAACATCATTGAAACAAAAGTATAATGGGTTTTTTATAAATAAAGATTATTGATAATGTTGTGGTATTGAAGAAATATCTTTGATTGTCATACCATAATGTTTTGACATACAATACTTGTTTACTATAAAATGTTCTATTACTTAGTTTGTTAAAGCAAAATAGTGCCATTTTATGCATTGTGAAGTATCAGTCAGTAATTACATACACAACATTTCCTCTCTAACCCTTTCATGTACATTGTATATATATTCACATTTCAACACATCAACTGATGAGAGCTTTACAGGCCTTTAACAAAAGGAGAGATTAACTAGGACAATTACTTCCTTCTTTGGTCCCAGTGATTTCTTCCCAATATCACACAGGAATATGTTTTATACTTTATGTGTATTTCATTTCATGTCTTTAGTTAAAGATATTAATGTATGGTCCTGCGCGGCCCAGTGCTTTAGGTGGCAGACTTAGTAATCGGGGTTTCCGGGTTTGAGCACTACCAACACCTCTGGTTTCTTGGAATTGGCCTTTGGCAAGTCATCTGGAATAAATCACTGGATTAAACACCATCCAAATACAAAATTGTGTTATCTGGAAATAATCACTGGTTAAAACATGCTCATCATGAGGTAGATCTCCCTTTTGTTCCAACTATTTCTGAAATCTCTGGGCGGGTATATTTATGAAGGTAGGCTAAGCTAGATCTACAATCCATCTTTGTGATGATGGAGGGGTCCCTGATATGATTTTACTGGCTGATACTTTATACATTAGGTTATTGGTTTTAGTTATTCTTGTGATTCTGTTACATCCTAACTCATTTCCATACTGACATGTCCTCATTTGCATATTCATGTACATCTAATAATATTATTCATAGATTTACCAATACTGCTGGGTATTTCTAAGATCATGATTAAATAATAAAATATTTAAATAACTGAATAACTCTGCTTGTCTTGTATGATTGTATCTATGTCCAACTTTATGATAATCCACAACAGTTCACTCGACCACTACAACAGTTCACTCGACCACTACAACAGTTCACTCGACCACTACAACAGTTCACTCGACCACTACAATAGTTCACTCGACCACTACAACAGTTCACTCGACCACTACAACAATTCACTTGACCACTACACTACACTTCTGTCATTCACTCTCACCAGAAGGGATGACTGTTGTGGGTTTAAATCCCAGTGAGGGATATGGATTAATGAGAGGTAGTCTCCCGACTGACTTACGGAATGCTGATGGTTCTACCCACCTTGACCAGCCCTTATGGGGAGTCGATTATGGAGTCTTCCTCCAATATAAAGAGTTGGGCATCGCAACATAACTGAAATAATGTTGACACGATGTACAATCCATATACAGAAAGGTGATGGCTGGAATCTAGAACCCCCTGGTTACTAACACATGGTTGTGCTGTAATTCTGTACTCTAGAACCCCCTGGTTTATAATACAGGGATGTGCTGTAATTCTGGACTTTAGAACCCCCTGGTTTCTAATACAGGGATGTGCTGTAATTCTGGACTCTAGAACCCCTGGTTTCTAATACAGGGATGTGCTGTAATTCTGGCATTTAGAACCCCTTGGTTTCTAATACAGGGATGTGCTGTAATTCTGGACTCTAGAACCCCCTTGTTTTTAATACAGGGATGTGCTGGAATTCTGGACTCTAGAACCCCCTGGTTTCTAATACAGTGATGTGCTGGAATTCTGGACTCTAGAACCCTCTGGTTTCTAATACAGGGATGTGCTGTAATTCTGGACCATAGAACCCCCGGTTTCTAATACAGGGATGTGCTGGAATTCTGGACTCTAGAACCCTCTGGTGTCTAATACAGGGATGTGTAAACGTTATTGGGATGTATTATCAGTGGCTCAATTACAGTACTAGATCTTCTCAATGTCTTTCTCACAGTTTAAAAAGAAGGCAAGATATACGACTTGTGAGCACATAGCAAACATTATATATGTGGGAACACTGCACTACTAATAAAAGTTCAAGGATATGACATGCACAGATGGCCTTCATGTATAGACCCCAAGCCTTATTAACAGTGCTATTTCAGTTTGAGTCTGATCGGAAAAAAATCAAGGCATAAGCTCTGTTGGTATTTTGTCCAACATTGAAACTGGGATCCTAAATTTCAGAACCGACTCTGCCAATATTCTTTGTAAGCTTTTATAAAGCCAATTTGACAAATCTTTTGAAATTTTACTACAAATGAAAAAAATAATGTCTGAAAGCGGTCAGCGGCTTGGATAGAATATTTGTGCAATACTGGTGGGGGAAATCAGGAACATTGACAAGTGTACAGATGCGGCGATATTACTAAAATACTGTTAAGAATGATGTTAAAACACCTAAACAACCAACCAAACTGAGCGTTGACCAACATAAGCGGCAATAAACTGCGGCTCACTGTGTATGTACAGCCTTTAACGTTGCTACATGTACAACTGTACTATAGATCAAACTAATTTTCTATGATGATTATTTGGTATTGTAGAGCAACATCCCCCGTCTGTTGAACTGCATGATAAGAATGAATTAACTACACGCTCTGCTAAGTATCTAAAAATATCCTCGGAGCCGTCTGTAATGTTCAATCACGTGGTTTGTCCTCGTGCATTATAAAGCATGACGGACTTTGTCGAATAGTCTGGACTGTGTTCGGAAGACTGTCGAGTATTGAATACACTGCGTCATAATTGTTCATACATAGAGGGCAACAGACGGCAAATGTTGGTCAACAATATCGTGTCGTGCATTTATCAGTGTTACCATTGTGAGCGATACCTATGGATTTTAGCAGTTTGGAAGTTTCAGGTTTGAGGTTTTTATAGATAAACTAAACAGTGTTTCGTTTGAATTATGCTGTAATATATCAATGCGTTTTGGAAAATTGTCTGTAGATGAGAAGGTCAAAAAGATATTTAACTTCTTTGACGGTTTCTCTTATTTTGGTTTGTATTGTGTAGTTATACTTTTGTTATCTGTTGGTCCCTTACACTACTATTTTGGCTTATGACCTATGTATATGTCGAGGATATCCTGGAGGGTTTAAACATGATTGCATTATCTGAATGTATCTTTTGTTTACAATCTGACTTGAATCTGTGAACGATACAAGCCATCTTTACAGATCAAATAGTAAACCTAAAGGTGATGGGCTTTCGCCTTGTCTTACTCCGTCTATTTTTCTTCTGTTTTGATTTTTTATAAAGATGACTCGATTTTTTACAATGAATAGGGTACACACTTTTATACTCAAATATACGTTGAAAACTAAGGATAGATGGAAAAGTAGAAAATAAAGAAATGAATTCAACATTACAACATTTTATTTGGTCCACTGGAAACAATCAAGATAATAAGCAAGAAATTTAACAAAAAACACCCCTGTACGAAAATTGCATGAAACCGCTTCACTGATATATTAGGAAAATGTCCAAACTGTACGAACATTGCATGAAACCGCTTCACTGATATATTAGGACAACGTCCAAACTGGACGAAAATTGCATCAAACCGCTTCACTGATGTATTAGGACAACGTCCAAACTGGACGAAAATCAATTGTCCTCATCCCACTCCAAATGTAATAGGGCCTTATTTATCGATTACAAAGCGAATTTCATGGGAGAAAGAGTTCAGGACTATTCCTGAATTTCTTGTTTTTGAAACTTGTTGTCCCTATATAATGCTATAGGAATTGTTCACCAATCGTTGATTAAATCATGAAGTGTACATGTACCCAATTTTAAAGATCCGGATGCGTACTCAAATGAAAATCAAAGAAAAACACAGAATAAAACATACAAACGTATTCAGACTTATAATACGAATGATAGAGGCATAATGTACAGCAATGTAATGGTGAATACAGATATCACTAATGATAACGATAAACATTGCTACATTGAAATAGTAATTAAAGCGAGCGATGCTAATGTATAAGGCGTTAAGAGAGATATTAAAACCTTACGCGATAGGTTACAACGCGCGATCAATACAATACAACACAACACGACTAACACTATTGAAGGTGATGTTTACATAGTAAGATACACTTCATTCCATAGCCCATCATCTAATTATCTCTCATACAACACGACTAACACTATTGAAGGTGATATTTACATAGTAAGATACACTTCATTCCATAGCCCATCATCTAATTATCTCTCATGCAGCTTACTTCTCAGACGCCATAGACAAACTTGCCTATGAAACTTGACCAACATCAACATTCAAACTGTCTACTGTGTTAGATGTCTTCTCAAGGATATGTCAGTGAGGACATCATTGTTGAAGGGCCCTCATGTATAACAGTGAATATAGCTGTGTGATCACAGAGACTTCATTGATGATAACCAAAACACATACATACACGCAGAAACCACTGTCTGAATACAATATCAAGTCCGAAATAAACCTTACCGCACAAAGTTTGTGTAGATGCCTCAAAACACGATGAAATTACAAAGCCGTGATGATATTGATAGAGATACACCATATGGCGAAGAAGAGGATTTACATAAAAACCTTACTAATGATGAAGACACAATTAACGCGACAATGTAATATTATACGACTGACATATACACATTTTTTTCCACAAATTCTGTATAATTGAAGCTTAGATTACTTTTCCTGTTTGTTTTACTGATTAAAATTCATGGGAGTAAGATTTCACGCCGCGTCAACATAGTTTCTGCTATGCTGCGATGCCCATTTCATAAAGATAGAGTAAGACCCAAAACAAAAATCCAAATACCTTCATCAAGAAATGGTCTAACTCTTTCATCATTGATTTGATGGTCAATCATGGCGTATACAACCGCTTTGATCTCCAGTCAGCCACCCCTGGGTTCTAGAGATGTGTTTCAGATTACTATCTTTTTTGGTCAAGATGAAAATTTCATTTGGAGATTTTACCAGATGCACCCACAACCACAATTGACTCTTGACCTTTCCTTTAACAAGGCCATGGTCCTTGTATTACAAACAAACGAGAGCATGAGGAAGAGTCCCTGACTACCGTTCAGAATGATAAAGGCGAATGAGAAAGCAGTGATACCAGTCCACATGTAAACAAACCCAAATAACCACGTGACCCCTGTAATGGTGGAAAGCTTGGCAAACACGACAGAATAATTACGCTCGTTCTTCAGACTCAAACTTACGTCTGGTCTGCGACTCATCTTAACGATAATTGTAATAAACATGGCCATATTACTGATGACAACTAGAGCGGCGGGTATTCCGAATGTAAGCTCAATCATTCTTTGACTGGAAACATAGCAACTGTTCTTACCGTAACCAACGTCAGTAAAGTCACCAGTCACCATAGAAACGACGATATTGATGCAGACAAAGGTTAGAGACAGCATGATACAGTATGTGTGATATTGTAGATATCTGCCCGTGGAAAACGTACCCGGCATTGGTCTCATCTTCACCAATACAGTAAACATGTGAAATGTACAAACGTGCATCCAGAACATGGAGCAAAGCCAGAAGAAGTGTGTGAAGCCCCCGACAAGCTTACACGGGAGAAAGTCTGTGTCGAGTTTACCGTAACTACCAATCAGATACGTGCTTTGGGCGAGTAGAAGGGAGACAATCAGGGCCATGTTATTCCTTCCCGGGAACGTTTGCAAGTCGGGTAAACAGCAGTAAACCACGAGAGATATGACCAAACATACGATGGATACAGACACAGAGGCTATCGATACGATCAGTTCTATAGACTCTATAACATCATCTGATATCGTTTCCGGTTTACTCGCACTAAGGAAGGCGCGTCTGTATGTCTCCACACACATGCGTACAACAAACGAGGAGTTGTCTTCAATGACGTAATCCGACACCCCGACGACGGGATTATCTCCCTTTTCAAACATCAAACCAGACGGCGTGTCAATGAGGCCGAATTCAATCTGATCGACGGAGAACATCGGACATGGTCTCATCGTAAGGATACGAACAACTCTCCCAAAGAAAGCGCAAACCTTCGTACCGGGCCGTTCGTTCCATAGAAAATAGGGGACATTTACCCGGCTGTTTTCTATAAAGTGTAGGAAGATAAGCTCCTCCAATGGGAGGGGAGTTCCTCTCAACGTCCAGTTAGAATACTGTTCAAACGACGTTCTCGTGTTGAACGGTCGGATGTCATCTTTCAGGATAATATTGAAGAGAATAGAACTTCCGGAACCTGTATCTATGGTTATGTTAATATCGACTAGACCCAGTAACAATTGAACCGTCTCGGCAAGGCTGGGGTTATTTGGGGGCAGTCGACCAACTATGTCGAGGTCGGGTATAACGTCGTAAAGGAATTCGAAACTATCAACTATAGCGGACGGAGTGGCCCGTGAATGGTTCTCTTTTAAAATGATAGTTTTCTGTTTGTTGCACACTATCCCAAGCTCTAAACTGGCAACTATTTCTTCAAATGCTGAGATGAGCGCCGGTAGCAGGGTGTATCCGTCTTTAAGCGAGACATCGCGGGAGGGACGTAAGATGGCGAATACTCGATATCCGAGTGTTTCTGTCGTGTCGAAATACGGCTCACACGCTCCGTCTATGAACTTGAAATATAGTGGACAGGACACGCTCTCGCAGCGTTTCTGAAGAAGATGTCATATTTATACATTGAACTTTTTATATCAGGAGTATTGGAATATTAATTTCACGTACATATTACTATTATAATTAGTTTGAGGGAGAATGAGATTTCAATAGCTTTTTTCATGTAAATTATTGAGACGGTTAATTTGGTACTTTTTGTACGGTCGTATATTGTCGCTGATACTTGCAGATTCTGATTTTATTATAAGAATAAAAGATTGTACACCGTCTTGTAGTTATCAAAGCATCCTTGCATCTCATCATCATAAATACCCGCTGAATTTATAAAATCGTAGCAATTACGATAGGTTTCTCTTCAGACACACATATACACTTCCATGGTGACTTTGATTTCTCTTACAATGATGTCTAGGAATCTATTTTAGAAAAGATGATTTGTATCATTTCCTAAACTTGTCCTTTTTTACTTACCTTTACATCATTGAACATTAATCCCGGCTCACAGATGACTTCTGTTGACGGATTTGGATCGTTGCGAGAGTTTAGTCGAAGTAAACCCGAAAACGCAAACGGGATGCTCGGATCAAACGGAAACAAATTGTAGCAATAGTACTCGTATGGGGTCACTCCATTGCATATAGCACAGAACGGGTTCATAAAGTAGATCAAATTAAAGGTGAAATGTCTTAATACGGAGGTCTCGGTTTCGTAGAGACCGCATGCTCTGTCTGTCTGTGCGTCGTAATCCATCCACAGTCCGGTCTCGTTACACGCCGTGATCTGACTACAGTTCCGCACCTCCACGGATGATGGCGCAGTGAAATCCATCCTACATTTTCTGTCGCCCAAAATCACTCCGGATACCAACTCGCCCACATCCTCAAATATCTCCTGCAGTAAACATTGTATTTTGATTGCCCACTGTATGACGGTGGTGGTGTTGACCCCGTTACAGACCGCACAATGACGGTTCCTGTAGGTTTTCATACTGACCGGGTCGGATACAGGTAACACATCATCGACAGTAATGTTAGAAAATAGACTGTAGTCCCTGGAACACAGAAACTCCAGCCGACTGTCTGTGTGTTCGGGACATTCTTGGTAAGCCCTGACTTTGTGTTTGTAGATTGTGAATGGGAACCTCCAAGTTATAATCGGATGTTGTTCAAACGTCTTCATACATGTTTCCAGAACACGCTTCTCTGTGGATGACGACAGAATTCCGTGGTAGTCAGGGCAACAGTTACCAAGGAGTTTACAATCTGATTGACAGGAACACTTGCCGCAGCACAGAAAAGAATTACCGACCGATCTTAATGACTCATAATCTTGGTTCAGCGTGAAATTACACAGGTCCGTGTAGGGACAATAGCGCAAGGTTTCTATAACAAGCAAACTTTGAAACTCGTCCTCAAAACTAGCAAAGTACGCCTGTGCTTCTGGCTGTTCTAACAATATGTCTACCTCGGCGGGTTGCAACTTACTTTCTTCATTGGAGATAGTGGTGGATATACCGAATTGAACTGCCGGAAATGCGTCAAGTACCGCATCCGTGGAATTATCAGCGATTTCCACCTGTAAATCATTTTCGAAATCATCACCATGACTACAGTTCGCTGTACCGGAACTTCGTGTACAGGGAGCCAGGATCGTCACATTCGGAAACTCTCCATCAACATCGCTATGGATACTTGTAGTGAGAAGGAGAATCAGAATGGTTTGATAACCAAGACTCTTCATGTTTTTACACACAGAAAGTCGACCTGAAACCAAATAGGTTGAACTGGTTACTGATAATGAAAGGCAAAAGAATTAACAGACAGTCCTAGAAAATCTATGCATGTAACATAAAGCGACGTGTGAACAAAATGGAAGTTTCTCATTCTAAGTTGTTTATTATGTATGGTTCTAACAATATGTGCATGTCTTTGTTTTTCTCAACGTGTTTCGCAGAACAATCCTAGACGGTATTAAACATAGGAATCGTGCGGGGGATTGGAGCGCTCAATTTCTTCATTCAGCCCCCATCTGTCCAATGTGTAGGGGTGACATTTAAACTGCCTAAATAATTTAATCATTTATGGAAACGTGTCCGCCTGGGTTCGAAGCCCGGTGCGGTCAGCATTCTTCCGGCGTTTAGGGAGGTCAATGAGATCATAGATCAGTTAGTTCCATTTGGTAAGGCATTCAGTGTGACCTCGAATTGTACTGTTCTGTATAATGATGTTTTTATATGTAAACGTTTTAAGGTGTCTTATACTTCTTGTTTGAATGATCATGTACTTGTTTGAATGATCATGTACTTGTTTGAATGATCATGTACTTGTTTGAATGATCATGTACTTGTTTGAATGATCATGTACTTGTTTGAATGATCATGTACTTGTTTGAATGATCATGTACTTGTTTGAATGATCATGTACTTGTTTGAATGATCATGTACTTGTTTGAATGATCATGTACTTGTTTGAATGATCATGTACTTGTTTGAATGATCATGTACTTGTTTGAATGATCATGTACTTGTTTGAATGATCATGTACTTGTTTGAATGATCATGTACTTGTTTGAATGATCATGTACTTGTTTGAATGATCATGTACTTGTTTGAATGATCATGTACTTGTTTGAATGATCATGTACTTGTTTGAATGATCATGTACTTATTTGAATGATCATGTACTTGTTTGAATGATCATGTACTTGTTTGAATGATCATGTACTTGTTTGAATGATCATGTACTTGTTTGAATGATCATGTACTTGTTTGAATGATCATGTACTTGTTTGAATGTCATGTACTTGTTTGAATGATCATGTACTTGTTTGAATGATCATGTACTTGTTTGAATGATCATGTACTTGTTTGAATGATCATGTACTTGTTTAATGTTTTAACATAGATGTAGAACTGATGGTCTTGAACATGAATAAGACGGAAATAAAGAATGTATTTTTACAGTACTGGTGATGACATACCAGGAGCATGTAGAGCTGATGGTCTTGTACATGAATAAGACGGAAATAAAGAATGTATTTTTACAGTACTGGTGATGACATACCAGGAGAATGTAGAACTGGTGGTCTTGTACATGAATAAGACGGAAATAAAGAATGTATTTTTACAGTACTGGTGATGACATACCAGGAGCATGTAGAGCTGATGGTCTTGTACATGAATAAGACGGAAATAAAGAATGTATTTTTACAGTACTGGTGATAACATACCAGGAGCATGTAGAGCTACGGTAACCCCCGATAGAAGGGAAATACTGATGAAAGCGGCGTTATGTCTCCATTTAACACAACAATCGACCGATATAAGGGAAATGCTGATGAAAGCGGCGTTATGTCTCCATTTAACACAACAACCGACCGACGATGTGGTTTATTTCATCTCTCAACACTGAAATAATTACACATCTATAGGCAATAACTCGGTTTCGTAAAGTAAGCAGTTGTTTGTACTAATATAATATTAGAAGCATACAGACCGCCGTTATTTTACCGAGCCGTTGTTTAACCATATTCCAAACCTATACAAACTGAATTGTTTACCGAGCCGTTGTTAAACCATATTCCAAACCTATACAAACTAAATTGTTTACCGAGCCGTTATTAAACCATATTCCAAACCTATTCAAACTGAATTGTTTACCGAGCCGTTGTTAAACCATATTCCAAACCTATACACACTAAATTGTTTACCGAGCCGTTGTTAAACCATATTCCAAACCTATTCAAACTGAATTGTTTACCGAACCGTTGTTAAACCATATTCCAAACCTATACAAATTGAATTGTTTACCTAGCCGTTGTTAAACCATATTCCAAACCTATACACACTGAATTGTTTACCGAACCGTTGTTAAACCATATTCCAAACCTATACAAACTGAATTGTTTACCGAGCCGTTGTTAAACCATATTCCAAACCTATACAAACTGAATTGTTTACCGAACCGTTGTTAAACCATATTCCAAACCTATACAAACTGAATTGTTTACCGAGCCGTTGTTCAACCATATTCCAAACCTATACAAACTGAATTGTTTACCGAGCCGTTGTTAAACCATATTCCAAACCTATACAAACTGAATTGTTTACCGAGCCGTTGTTAAACCATATTCCAAACCTATACAAACTGAATTGTTTACCGAGCCGTTGTTAAACCATATTAAAAACCTATACAAACTGAATTGTTTACCGAGCCGTTGTTAAACCATATTCCAAACCTATTCAAACTGAATTGTTTACCTAGCCGTTGTTAAACCATATTCCAAACCTATACACACTGAATTGTTTACCTAGCCGTTATTAAACCATATTCCAAACCTATACAAGCTGAATTGTTTACCGAGCCGTTGTTAAAACATATTCCAAACCTATACAAACTGAATTGTTTACCGAGCCGTTGTTAAACCATATTCCAAACCTATACAAACTGAATTGTTTACCGAACCGTTGTTAAACCATATTCCAAACCTATACAAACTGAATTGTTTACCGAGCCGTTGTTAAACCATATTCCAAACCTATACAAACTGAATTGTTTACCGAACCGTTGTTAAACCATATTCCAAACCTATACAAACTGAATTGTTTACCGAGCCGTTGTTAAACCATATTCCAAACCTATACAAACTGAATTGTTTACCGAGCCGTTGTTAAACCATATTCCAAACCTATACAAACTGAATTGTTTACCGAGCCGTTGTTAAACCATATTCCAAACCTATACAAACTGAATTGTTTACCGAGCCGTTGTTAAACCATATTCCAAACCTATACAAACTGAATTGTTTACCGAGCCGTTGTTAAACCATATTCCAAACCTATACAAACTGAATTGTTTACCGAGCCGTTGTTAAACCATATTCCAAACCTATACAAACTGAATTGTTTACCGAGCCGTTGTTAAACCATATTCCAAACCTATACAAACTGAATTGTTTACCGAGCCGTTGTTAAACCATATTCCAAACCTATACAAGCTGAATTGTTTACCGAGCCGTTGTTAAACCATATTCCAAACCTATACAAACTGAATTGTTTACCGAGCCGTTGTTAAACCATATTCCAAACCTATATAAGCTGAATTGCTCTACGACATAGCATAACTATGCTTCTACAGCTAACCAATGCGTCAGTAGATTGCAGTAGAAGTCAGATGAAAACATAAGTAATATGTTTATTCTTGTCTACAGCTAACCAATGCGTCAGTAGATTGCAGTAGAAGTCAGATGGAAACATAAGTAATATGTTTATTATTGTCTACAGCTTACCAATGCGTCAGTTGATTGCAGTAGAAGTCAGATGGAAACATAAGTAATATGTTTATTCTTGTCTACAGCTAACCAATGCGTCAGTAGATTGCAGTAGAAGTCAGATGAAAACATAAGTAATATGTTTATTCTCGTCTACAGCTTACCAATGCGTCAGTAGATTGCAGTAGAAGTCCGATGGAAACATAAGTAATATGTTTATTATTGTCTACAGCTTACCAATGCGTCAGTAGATTGCAGTAGAAGTCAGATGGAAACATAAGTAATATGTTTATTATTGTCTACAGCTTACCAATGCGTCAGTAGATTGCAGTAGAAGTCCGATGGAAACATAAGTAATATGTTTATTATTGTCTACAGCTAACCAATGCGTCAGGAGATTGCAGTAGAAGTCAGATGAAAACATAAGTAATATGTTTATTATTGTCTACAGCTTACCAATGCGTCAGTTGATTGCAGTAGAAGTCAGATGGAAACATAAGTAATATGTTTATTCTTGTCTACAGCTAACCAATGCGTCAGTAGATTGCAGTAGAAGTCAGATGAAAACATAAGTAATATGTTTATTCTCGTCTACAGCTTACCAATGCGTCAGTAGATTGCAGTAGAAGTCAGATGAAAACATAAGTAATATGTTTATTCTTGTCTACAGCTAACCAATGCGTCACTAGATTGCAGTAGAAGTCAGATGGAAACATAAGTAATATGTTTATTCTTGTCAACAGCTAACCAATGCGTCAGTAGATTGCAGTAGAAGTCAGATGAAAACATAAGTAATATGTTTATTCTTGTCTACAGCTTACCAATGCGTCAGTAGATTGCAGTAGAAGTCAGATGAAAACATAAGTAATATGTTTATTCTTGTCTACAGCTAACCAATGCGTCACTAGATTGCAGTAGAAGTCGGATGAAAACATAAGTAATATGTTTATTCTTGTCTACAGCTTACCAATGCGTCAGTAGATTGCAGAAGAAGTCAGATGAAAACATAAGTAATATGTTTATTCTTGTCTACAGCTTACCAATGCGTCAGTAGATTGCAGTAGAAGTCAGATGAAAACATAAGTAATGTGTTTATTCTTGTCTACAGCTAACCAATGCGTCAGTAGATTGCAGTAGAAGTCAGATGAAAACATAAGTAATATGTTTATTCTTGTCTACAGCTTACCAATGCGTCAGTAGATTGCAGTAGAAGTCAGATGAAAACATAAGTAATATGTTTATTCTTGTCTACAGCTAACCAATGCGTCACTAGATTGCAGTAGGAGTCAGATGAAAACATAAGTAATGTGTTTATTCTTGTCTACAGCTTACCAATGCGTCAGTAGATTGCAGTAGAAGTCAGATGAAAACATAAGTAATGTGTTTATTCTTGTCTACAGCTAACCAATGCGTCAGTAGATTGCAGTAGAAGTCAGATGAAAACATAAGTAATGTGTTTATTCTTGTCTACAGCTAACCAATGCGTCAGTAGATTGCAGTAGAAGTCAGATGAAAACATAAGTAATATGTTTATTCTTGTCTACAGCTTACCAATGCGTCAGTAGACTGCAGTAGAAGTCAGATGAAAACATAAGTAATATGTTTATTCTTGTCTACAGCTTACCAATGCGTCAGTAGATTGCAGTAGAAGACAGTTGAAAACATAAGTAATATGTTTATTTTTGTCTACAGCTAACCAATGCGTCAGTAGATTGCAGTAGAAGTCAGATGGAAACATAAGTAATATGTTTATTCTCGTCTACAGCTTACCAATGCGTCAGTAGATTGCAGTAGAAGTCAGATGAAAACATAAGTAATATGTTTATTCTTGTCTACAGCTTACCAATGCGTCAGTAGATTGCAGTAGAAGTCAGATGGAAACATAAGTAATATGTTTATTCTTGTCTACAGCTTACCAATGCGTCAGTAGATTGCAGTAGAAGTCAGATGGAAACATAAGTAATATGTTTATTCTTGTCTACAGCTAACCAATGCGTCAGTAGATTGCAGTAGAAGTCAGATGAAAACATAAGTAATATGTTTATTCTTGTCTACAACTAACCAATGCGTCAGTAGATTGCAGTAGAAGTCAGATGGAAACATAAGTAATATGTTTATTCTTGTCTACAGCTAACCAATGCGTCAGTAAATTGCAGTAGAAGTCAGATGGAAACATAAGTAATGTGTTTATTCTTGTCTACAGCTAACCAATGCGTCAGTAGATTGCAGTAGAAGTCAGATGGAAACATAAGTAATATGTTTATTCTTGTCTACAGCTAACCAATGCGTCAGTAGATTGCAGTAGAAGTCAGATGGAAACATAAGTAATGTGTTTATTCTTGTCTACAGCTAACCAATGCGTCAGTAGATTGCAGTAGAAGTCAGATGGAAACATAAGTAATGTGTTTATTCTCGTCTACAGTTAACCAATGCGTCAGTAGATTGCAGTAGAAGTCAGATGAAAACATAAGTAATATGTTTATTCTTGTCTACAGCTTACCAATGCGTCAGTAGATTGCAGTAGAAGTCAGATGGAAACATAAGTAATATGTTTATTCTTGTCTACAGCTAACCAATGCGTCAGTAGATTGCAGTAGAAGTCAGATGGAAACATAAGTAATGTGTTTATTCTTGTCTACAGCTAACCAACGCGTCAGTAGATTGCAGTAGAAGACAGTTGAAAACATAAGTAATATGTTTATTCTTGTCTACAGCTAACCAATGCGTCAGTAGATTGCAGTAGAAGTCAGATGGAAACATAAGTAATGTGTTTATTCTCGTCTACAGCTTACCAATGCGTCAGTAGATTGCAGTAGAAGTCAGATGAAAACATAAGTAATATGTTTATTCTTGTCTACAGCTAACCAATGCGTCAGTAGATTGCAGTAGAAGTCAGATGGAAACATAAGTAATATGTTTATTCTTGTCTACAGCTTACCAATGCGTCAGTAGATTGCAGTAGAAGTCAGATGGAAACATAAGTAATATGTTTATTCTTGTCTACAGCTAACCAATGCGTCAGTAGATTGCAGTAGAAGTCAGATGAAAACATAAGTAATATGTTTATTCTTGTCTACAGCTTACCAATGCGTCAGTAGATTGCAGTAGAAGTCAGATGGAAACATAAGTAATATGTTTATTCTTGTCTACAGCTTACCAATGCGTCAGTAGATTGCAGTAGAAGTCAGATGAAAACATAAGTAATATGTTTATTCTTGTCTACAGCTAACCAATGCGTCAGTAGATTGCAGTAGAAGACAGTTGAAAACATAAGTAATATGTTTATTCTTGTCTACAGCTTACCAACGCGTCAGTAGATTGCAGTAGAAGTCAGATGAAAACATAAGTAATATGTTTATTCTTGTCTACAGCTAACCAATGCGTCAGTAGATTGCAGTAGAAGACAGTTGAAAACATAAGTAATATGTTTATTTTTGTCTACAGCTAACCAATGCGTCAGTAGATTGCAGTAGAAGTCAGATGGAAACATAAGTAATATGTTTATTCTCGTCTACAGCTTACCAATGCGTCAGTAGATTGCAGTAGAAGTCAGATGAAAACATAAGTAATATGTTTATTCTTGTCTACAGCTTACCAATGCGTCAGTAGATTGCAGTAGAAGTCAGATGGAAACATAAGTAATATGTTTATTCTTGTCTACAGCTTACCAATGCGTCAGTAGATTGCAGTAGAAGTCAGATGGAAACATAAGTAATATGTTTATTCTTGTCTACAGCTAACCAATGCGTCAGTAGATTGCAGTAGAAGTCAGATGAAAACATAAGTAATATGTTTATTCTTGTCTACAACTAACCAATGCGTCAGTAGATTGCAGTAGAAGTCAGATGGAAACATAAGTAATATGTTTATTCTTGTCTACAGCTAACCAATGCGTCAGTAAATTGCAGTAGAAGTCAGATGGAAACATAAGTAATGTGTTTATTCTTGTCTACAGCTAACCAATGCGTCAGTAGATTGCAGTAGAAGTCAGATGGAAACATAAGTAATGTGTTTATTCTTGTCTACAGCTAACCAATGCGTCAGTAGATTGCAGTAGAAGTCAGATGGAAACATAAGTAATGTGTTTATTCTCGTCTACAGTTAACCAATGCGTCAGTAGATTGCAGTAGAAGTCAGATGAAAACATAAGTAATATGTTTATTCTTGTCTACAGCTTACCAATGCGTCAGTAGATTGCAGTAGAAGTCAGATGGAAACATAAGTAATATGTTTATTCTTGTCTACAGCTAACCAATGCGTCAGTAGATTGCAGTAGAAGTCAGATGGAAACATAAGTAATGTGTTTATTCTTGTCTACAGCTAACCAACGCGTCAGTAGATTGCAGTAGAAGACAGTTGAAAACATAAGTAATATGTTTATTCTTGTCTACAGCTAACCAATGCGTCAGTAGATTGCAGTAGAAGTCAGATGGAAACATAATTAATGTGTTTATTCTCGTCTACAGCTTACCAATGCGTCAGTAGATTGCAGTAGAAGTCAGATGAAAACATAAGTAATATGTTTATTCTTGTCTACAGCTTACCAATGCGTCAGTAGATTGCAGTAGAAGTCAGATGAAAACATAAGTAATATGTTTATTCTTGTCTACAGCTTACCAATGCGTCAGTAGATTGCAGTAGAAGTCAGATGGAAACATAAGTAATATGTTTATTCTTGTCTACAGCTTACCAATGCGTCAGTAGATTGCAGTAGAAGTCAGATGGAAACATAAGTAATATGTTTATTCTTGTCTACAGCTAACCAATGCGTCAGTAGATTGCAGTAGAAGTCAGATGAAAACATAAGTAATATGTTTATTCTTGTCTACAGCTAACCAATGCGTCAGTAGATTGCAGTAGAAGACAGTTGAAAACATAAGTAATATGTTTATTCTTGTCTACAGCTTACCAATGCGTCAGTAGATTGCAGTAGAAGTCAGATGAAAACATAAGTAATATGTTTATTCTTGTCTACAGCTTACCAATGCGTCAGTAGATTGCAGTAGAAGTCAGATGGAAACATAAGTAATATGTTTATTCTTGTCTACAGCTTACCAATGCGTCAGTAGATTGCAGTAGAAGTCAGATGAAAACATAAGTAATATGTTTATTCTTGTCTACAGCTTACCAATGCGTCAGTAGATTGCAGTAGAAGTCAGATGGAAACATAAGTAATATGTTTATTCTTGTCTATAGCTTACCAATGCGTCAGTAGATTGCAGTAGAAGTCAGATGGAAACATAAGTAATATGTTTATTCTTGTCTACAGCTAACCAATGCGATAGTAGATTGCAGTAGAAGTCAGATGAAAACATAAGTTATATGTTTATTCTTGTCTTCAGCTTACCAATGCATCAGTAGATTGCAGTAGAAATCAGATGGAAACATAAGTAATATGTTTATTCTTGTCTACAGCTTACCAATGCGTCAGTAGATTGCAGTAGAAGTCAGATGAAAACATAAGTAATGTGTTTATTCTTGTCTACAGCTAACCAATGCGTCAGTAGATTGCAGTAGAAGACAGTTGAAAACATAAGTAATATGTTTATTCTTGTCTACAGCTTACCAACGCGTCAGTAGATTGCAGAAGAAGTCATATGGAAACATAAGTAATATGTTTATTCTTGTCTACAGCTAACCAATGCGTCAGTAGATTGCAGTAGAAGTCAGATGGAAACATAAGTAATGTGTTTATTCTTGTCTACAGCTAACCAATGCGTCAATAGATTGCAGTAGAAGACAGTTGAAAACATAAGTAATATGTTTATTCTTGTCTACAGCTAACCTATGCGTCAGTAGATTGCAGTAGAAGTCAGATGGAAACATAAGTAATATGTTTATTCTCGTCTACAGCTAACCAATGCGTCAGTAGATTGCAGTAGAAGTCAGATAAAAACATAAGTAATATGTTTATTCTCGTTTTCTTGTCAAGATGAATTTTTTCAATGTGTTTTCAAAAAGCGAGTAAAAGATCAAAAGAAAGAAAAAACGAAATAAATATTTACCTCGACGACCTAAACGTTCGCTTACTTCCAGTTGGCCAAGATAAACTATGGGGTCGACATCCACTATCACCTATTGGTACATCAATGACATGTTTTGGCGCCTCGAATCCTTTTTAAATAGTTCCTCACGGTGTTTCTTATTGGAGGTACTGGTCCAATAGGAAACCAGGTATGTACCTACTCGAGTAATTACGCATGCGCAATGAACTTATAACGCCTTCTGTGCCTGCCGACCGTCTATTCCATCGATATCATACCATACCGATGTGGTGTATTTCTTTACAAGAACAAGGTATTGTAGTAGCTATCAGAGTTAATAGATAGGGATCTACCATTTTCGTATATGTATTGTAGGCGAATTTGAAATCATCAAACCCCTGTCCGCGTCTGTTCCAATGGCACCGTCGGTTGATTTAAATGAAGGTAATTAGGTCACGGGACGTCTAGCGTGATGTCTCTCTCTTTTATTTATGAGCTGGTCACCTCAAATTAACTGTTGACGCGATTTTAAAACACCAATGGAAAAATCAAACTCAAGTAATGGATTGATGCTTGCCTCCCTTTTAAACACAGGGATGGTGTGTTATAATCGGAGATTAGGAGAGGGCCAATCGCTAATGTTGTAATAACGTGTGGCCCAATTCAATTGTAATTATTTTTCTTTTGCCTTTTCATGTCTTCCTTCAATACATGTTTATCTGTTTGTTTTATATATGTCTTGTAACACGTAATAATAATGCAATAAAATATGATAAATCTAAAACGGAGATTATGACAAGCAATGCTTTGTTCCGTTATCTTAACGACTTCAACACAACATGCTACTTTCGGCTCTAATAACCCAACAATTGTTTGGCCGTAAATCCAGCACTTGTTCGAATGTACTAATAATGATATTATCCAAGATTTACAGACACGTGGTCTGACCGACATGATATAATGCGCTAACGGTTATCAACGGTTCTCAAATCCAACCTAACACTCAGGTCGATTAACAAACATTGCCCATTTACTCATGGGATATTCTCAGAAACTTAGTTTACAGAAAAGGAGACATTTGGAGGGTACATGTTTATGTTAGCAGCTATAAAGTTATATTTCTGCAAGACATTTGACATCATATCAATGAGGATAATTTGTTCTTATATCAGCACGACCCTCGAAATACAAGTTTCCGTCCTGCCAGCAAGTTTCCGTCCGTCCCATAAGTGTTAACAAAACAGTGTATTCTGAGACTGCTGACATGGCTTTTTCTTTTCATTACGTAAATTAAATGAGCGACAAACAAGTAATTATTACTGAAAACAAATGTTAGCTTGAAAGTAATCAACAGGTGTATTGAAAATAATGAAACTGAAATTGCCAATACTCCTTACCTGTTGTTTAATTAAAGGATTGACTAGGTGGGAGATTAAAAGTATCAAACGTTCAAAATATCGTCTCCGATCCAAACGTCGCAATAAGCATCCAAGTATGTTTGATATCTGAACACCTCGCGCGAAAACTATTTTTCATTAAAACCTATCCTTTTGTTTAACTTCCAATAACGCGTCGGTTATTCGATATTTTAAAAATGTAAATGGATATATTTTCTCGGAGTGTAAGTAAGCAGTGTTTTATACTCGTAAATATTAAAGGTCACAGCTTCGCGTTATTCTTTATTAACAAATCCCAATAAACCTTGGTTAATAACGCGTTACATCACTAAATGTACTGTGGTAAGAGTTATAAGTCGGTCGGACAACCCTTCTTGTCTTGATGTTGTTTGTTTAGTTCTGTATTTAACCATCGACCGGTTTTGTCTGATTTTACCTCTTCCCAAATCTGCCTTTGATTCGGGAACTTTCATAATGAAGAAAGTACTTTTTCTGTGCGACATACGAATCTGTATATTGAAGTACATGTACCTATATTTTTTTTCATTACAGCAGTCTATTGGGTTGTGCCATCTTACCAATGGTTTAACGTTACAACCATCTGTACGGGAAAACGACATATCGAGCTTTTGAGAGTTCCAACTGTTCCGTAGGGCTTCAACTGCTTCTCTTGCTCTAGACAATCTGGAGTTCACATCTTCCTCTAAGTTACCATCACTCGTAATTTTACTTCTTCAATGGCTCTGTCATTGATGGTGACAGGGTTGTCTGTCTTTGCATTTACATTCATGACTTTTGTCTTGTTTGAGTTGATATTGAGTCTAATCTGTTTCCCTACAAAGCCTAGCTTCTGGGTCTTCGTCTGTATGTCTTGGTGACGTTGCGCCAGTAGAGCATCTGCAAAGTCTACCGATAAACATTGTTTGTATTTATGTATAGAAGGTATAGTCGTCGACAACAAAAATCGTCTTCACTCTCATGTTTACGAATGTCTTTTTCTTGTAAGTCAACTGATGTCAATAGAATATATATTCGATACAATGTTATGGAAAATAACCCACAAATCGACGGTTATGGAAAATAACCCACAAATCGACGGTTATGCAATAGTTTGACCATCATTATGATTCGTATCAAGCCGTGTTCCTAAACAATCCCAACATGCATGTATCTGTCTCGCCTGTACGGTAACAGTCGCGATAACCACGTGGTTTGTTGATTCAACTTCACTCGGTCCTTCCCTTACCATATACACATGTGACCCGAAAATCACAAACGACTCATTCTTTTTTTTTTGAGTCGACATAGAAAAGAATCGCTCAGATTAATCCAAGAACTGATTGCACTGACAGAAATGTTTTTTTTCTAGAGTTAGTTTTTTCTTGTGTTAGGAACCTTTTACAGCTGCAGCTTGGCACATTTTTTTCTATATGTTTCAAAGATAAAACACCTTACCAAATAATAACGACATTTGACCAGTTTTTGCAGACGACTCAGGAAAACATTGTAGGAAATTGTTCACATTTTGAAATGTCGTCTGCAAACTTTTTCAATTTGGGTCGGTCGAAAATTTGGTGTTTGGTAAAGGGTTAAAATGGTATCTTAGCTTTCAACCCGCATGATGTTTTAATTACTCGCCCACAGAAAATCATGTTACCAAGTCTTTTTTCGGTCAAAGGGAGGCAACTTGTACTGGCCTCAATTTTAAGGATATCATGGGTAGTTTCCCTTTGTAATAAAAGCAAACAAGATTGCTTCTTTTTTTATATTTCCTAAATCTGTCTTAACGCTGAAATGAAATAGGATAAAAAGAGAATTAGACAAAAGGCAACCAATAGGCCTTCAATAGGCCTTCAGACATGTTTTCAAACAGTTATATGGCTTTTTTCTTTTACCAACCTTTAACAACAATACCTCAATTTTTACCAACCTTTAACAACAATACCTCACTTTTTACCAACCTTTAACGATAATACATCACTTTTTACCAACCTTTAACAATAATACCTCACTTTTTACCAACCTTTAATGATAATACCTCAATTTTACCAACCTTTAACACTAATACCTCACTCTTTACCAACCTTTTACAATAATGCCTCACTTTTTACCAACCTTTAACGATAAAACCTCATTTCTTACCAAGCTTTAACATTAATACCTCACTTTTTACCAAGCTATAACAATAATACCTCACTTTTTACCAACCTTAAACGATTATACCTCACTTTTAACCAACCTTTAACGATAATACCTCACTTTTTACCAACCTTTGACAATAATACCTCACTTTTCACCAACATTTAACGATAATACCTCCCTTTTTACCAACCTTTTACAATAATACCTCACTTTTTACCAACATTTAGCGATAATACCTCACTTTTTACCTTTAACCCTCACTTTTTACCAACATTTAACGATAATACCTCCCTTTTTACCGACCTTTTACAATAATACCTCACTTTTTACCAACATTTAGCGATAATACCTCACTTTTTACCAACCCCAACCTTTAACGGTAATACCTCACTTTTTACCAACATTTAACGATAATACCTCCCTTTTTACCGACCTTTTACAATAATACCTCACTTTTTACCAACATTTAGCGATAATACCTCACTTTTTACCAACCCCAACCTTTAACGATAATACCTCACTTTTTACCAACCTATAACAATAATGCCTCACTTTTTATCATGTTCGATCCCTGCTAACAGCTGATTATTTTGTAATGAAGTATTTTTGTGCCTGAGACCATTCTTTATTTGATTGTGAAAACAAAGCTTGTAACTTAGATAAATCACTCGCCATTTTGTTTTAGATAGAAAGCGTATTTAGAGTGATAATCTTATCCTTTTCCTGGCGAATTATAAACGAAACATGAGGGATAACGCTCTAGACCGAGTCTTGTACATAAGCACACACATTTATAAAGAACAGCTATGTGAAACATTGCTGATACAGTTGTATATGTATGTAACCGTTTTGAAGTGTAAGCTCAGTAGAGTTTCGTCGAAAATGAATGAAACCACGAATTTAGAGGTACCTGACGGTTTTTGGATTTTCATGAGATGCAGTCTTCCGACTGACTTACGGAGTGCCGATGGTTCTATCCGGCTTGATCAGTCCTTATGGACAGTTGAGTTTTGGGTCGCCGTCTATCGTTAGGAATCCGACATCGCAACATAACATAAAGACATTGACGCAATGTAAATCCAATATACATATAAAAACATTTCATCCGTAACGTCATGTTATCTTTCAGGTAACAGCCCCGAGTTCAGCCATTTATTCGGGACATTCTCCTGCCGTCTATCACCATTGTTTAATGACATACATATATATGTATGATAGGAGATGTCAGATTGGAAGGAATATGTTACAGTATTGGCGGGCAACTACCAGAAGCGTCCACAGACCCAACACTATTCAGATATTGTTGAAATCACCGCAAAACAGAAACCCAATTCTATCTGTTGTGTATAACCCGCTCCTTTGATGGTCAACCTGTCTATCTAAACATCAGAGCCAAACAAAATCAAGTCGGCGTCAATGATTGAATATTGAGCAGTACTGTTAGGTAAATACCAGGGGCCTGGACAGTGGTGTTTGTTCGTGCGGAACCACCATATTCGTCTGATCGGTTACAGTGAGTATAGTCTGCTATGTTTCCGTCATTTACCCGGGTCGATTGACCATCACGGTCTCTGTATATCAGTCTGCTATGTTTCCGTCATTTACCCGGGTCGATTGACCATCACGGCCTCTGTATATCAGTCTGCTATGTGTCCGTCATTTACCCGGGTCGATTGACCATCACGGCCTCTGTCTACCATTCGGATACAGACTCATCTTTGTCTCGCACCATTCATCAACAATAGCTCTGCAAACTCGGTCAAATTCTTTTTATTTTTCATATGATACAGAATTTGTCGCAACTGAATAAAATAAAGAATGATTTCTGTTTTTCCACAAAAATATTTCGAGAAAATCCTTTTTAACCCTTGAGAACTCGTGGTGTGTATTTTAATAAATCACACACGGAACTTCATTTGCAATATTTTTTAATCAAAGGGAAATAAACGATACCGTTTTATATGCGTATGATTGCACAGGTTACTTCCCTTACATTATAAAAGCCCGATATTCTCATCTGTACCGCTGTTGAGAAATTTCAAACATCTTTTGGACTGTGAAGTTTATAGGTCTTGAACCTTACACAAAGAAGGAAAAGCGCAAGTTTATCAGAATTACTATGATTTCTTTGTTTCAGTCCAATCATATTCCAATCCAACTTCGACTGAGAGAGGAGGACATGCCAAGGAAGATCCAGATGAAGTTAATCAGAATAGAGGAGAAAAATCACACTGGTTGGTACAGTATAATTCCTTTCATTCTTTGTTTATCTTTTTGTTACTGACAAGTATTTTACCATAAAGGCATATGGTAATCATTGACTTCTCCATATTGAGAGTAATAACAGACAACACATTGTAGCATGAACAAATTGTAGCATGAACAAATTGTAGCATGGACTCATTGTAGCATGAACACATTGCAGCATGAACACATTGTAGCATTAACACATTGTAGCATGAACACATTGCAGCATGAACACATTGTAGCATGAACACATTGTAGCATGAACTCATTGTAGCATGAACACATTGCAGCATGAACACATTGTAGCATGAACAAATTGTAGCATGAACACATTGAAACATGAACACATTGTAGCATGACCACATTGTAGCATGACCACATTGTAACATGAACACATTGTATCATGAACAAATTGTAGCATGAACGCACTATAGCATGAACACATTGTAGCATGAACACATTGTAGCATGAACACATTGTAGCATGAACAACCTGTAGCATGAACACATTGTAGCATGAACACACTATAGCGTGAACACACTGTAGCATGAACAAACTGTAGCATGAAAAAAATGTAGCATGAACACATTGTAGCATGAACACATTGTAGCATGAACACATTGTAGCATGAACACATTGTAGCATAAACAACCTGTAGCATGAACAACCTGTTGCATGAACAACCTGTAGCATGAATACACTATAGCATGAACACATTGTAACATGAACAAACTGTAGCATGAACACATTGTAGCATGAACAAACTGTAGCATGAACACATTGTAGTATGAACAAACTGTAGCATGAACACATTGAAGCATGAACACATTGTAACATGAACAAACTGTAGCATGAAGACATTGTAGCATGAACAAACTGTAGCATGAACACATTGTAGTATGAACAAATTGTAGCATACAAACTGTAGCATGAACAAACTGTAGCATGAACACATTGAAGCATGAACACATTGTAGCATATAAACTGTAGCATGAACAAACAGTAGCATGTACACATTGTAGCATGAACAAATTGTAGCATACAAATTGTAGCATGAACAAACTGTAGCATGAACACACGGTAAGCTGTAGCATGAACACACTATAGTATGAACGTATTGTAGCATGAACACACTGTAGTATGAACGTATTGTAGCATGAACACATTGTAGCATGAACACATTGTAAAATGAACACATTGTAGCATGAACACATTGTAAAATGAACACATTGTAGCATGAACAAACTGTAGCATGAACACACTGTAGCATGAACAAATTGTGGCATGAACACACAGTTAACTGTAGCATGAACACGCTATAGTATGAACACATTGTAGCATGAACAAACTGTAGCATGAACACACAGTTAACTGTAGCATGAACACGCTATAGTATGAACACATTGTAGCATGAACACATTGTAGCATGAACACACTGTAATAGGAACTTATTGTAGCATGAACACATTGTAGCATGAACAAACTGTAGTATGAACAAGCTGTAGTATGAACACATTGTAGCATGAACACATTGTAGCATTGACATATTGTAGCATGAACAAACTGTAGTATGAACACATTGTAGCATGAACACATTGTAGCATGAACACACTGTAGCATGAACACACTGTAGTATGAACACATTATAGCATGAACAAATTGTAGCATGGACATATTGTAGCATGAACAAACTGTAGCACGAACACATTGTAGTATGAACAAATTGTAGCATGAACAAACTGTAGTATGAACAAGCTGTAGTATGAACACATTGTAGCATGAACAAATTGTAGCATTGATATATTGTAGCATGAACAAACTGTAGTATGAACAAACTGTAGTATCAACACATTGTAGCATGAACAAACTGTAGTATGAACAAACTTTAGTATGAACACATTGTAGCATGAACAAATTGTAGCATGAACAAATTGTATTATTTACACATTGTAGCATGAACAAATTGTAGCATGGACATATTGTAGCATGAACAAAGTCTAGCATGAACAAAGTGTAGTATGAACAAAGTGAAGCATAAACAAATTGTAGTATGAACAAATTATAGCGTGAACGAATTGTAGCAAGGACATGTTGTAGCATGGACCTATTGTAACATGAACAAATTGTAGCATTAACAAATTGTAGCATGTACAAATTGTCGCATGAACAAACTGTAGCATAAACAAATTGTAGCATAAACACATTGTAGCATGAACAGATTATCATCTTGTCACTGTGAATACTAAAGCCAACTCAAGCAAAAGTGAAGTATAATCAAGTAAGGAGATAAAACAAGCATATATTTATGAAGGGTGGGCCATCAAGCAATTTCTAATTATTATACAGGAATACTGTTTTAAAGTACTTTCTGCACTTAGCTCTTATTTCGTCTTATTCTAACATACGTTATGCAGTTAAATATTATGAAACTTCCAATCATTCATTTTTGAGTGTTTGATTATTGATCAAAAAGAGAACTCACACAGTCATATGTTTTACACTTTGTATTGATGTCATGTAGAATATTATAACAAAGTTATATCAGATTTCTTTTCTAAGAACCTTGCATGGACCACTGGTTAACCTTGTAAGCTTATAGCTTGGCGGTCCCAGGTTCAAGCCCCTTCAGAGTCACTGGTCTGTGGGGATGTTCTTTGGTACGACGTTTCAGAGCCCTAACCTAGTACTGGTTGATTAGAGAAAGTCATGATGTAACTAGAAACTTGTTGAGACAGCATTATAAAAAAGGAACATTTTTTGTATAACAGTATTTTCTTTTTTGTAGAGCCTTTTCCTTTCTGTGTGAATTTCTGTTGTTGTTTTTTATTATTGGTCAAGTTGATTTTATGAACTTACAGGATCGTCAATGAAAGACAGCCAAATGTCAGAAAGTACGATGTTTAATTGGCTACCTGAGAAAGATCAAAGATGTCAAGATAGTGATCCATGATTATGGGAAATTACACTTTAACAGATGAGTGCAAAGTTATTCAAGCAGTAAATTAGTTATGTAATCAGATTTAAGTCAAACTTGCTTATTACCAGTTGGGTTCAATATGTTCGGATGGCAATATGACACATACCATTCCTCATCAACCAAATTTCCAAAGAATATGCATATTTCATACATGTACTTTCTAATTGATGTTTGCTGTTGCTTTCAATTCAGATCAATTATGAAATTTCTTTTTAAGGAATTAATTGAATTGTTGGTGTTTGGGGGTTAATTTGTCTAAAGGATGCATTAATGACAAACTTTGAACTAGTTATGTGTTGTCTGTCATCCCCAACCTATCATAATAAATGAAAAAATGGTCGATGTGATGTAAAACCCAATAGACAAACAAAAAAGGCAGGCATCTTCTTGTTTTACTTTAAACATGATAAAACTAAATCAGGGCAGAGTTAACATCTGATATCTGATTTCTTTCTCTTTTTCAGTGTGAACTCTTTAAGAGATCTCTACAATGATCCCATCATATATAACATGACGTTTCAGAGGCGAAAGGACGTGGATAATCCGAGGTATGCCACCAAAGTAGAAACTCTGAACGACTATGAAGAGTGAGATTGTTTCTTAAAACACAGAAAACGTGAACTAGTGTCTTAGTAAAAAACCAATGAAATGAACTATCACCGGAACAAGACGTATCGGCAAATCGTCTTATAGACCTAGAAATGATACTCCTTGTGAGGCAGACAGAAATGAATTGCTTGACCAATCGCATTGCCGATCCTCTAGACCAATCACAGACAAGGACTCTCTATGCTGTAAACCAATTGGAGACTGTAGGTGATAGATATCATTTCCGATTCACGACACCAATCATCTATTATCTATTTCTATGGTAAGAATAGCATGAATACATATATACAGGTGAGGTTAAAATCAAGTTGTATGTTTACATTTACCTTGACAGTAGAAATTCATTTATGTTCTAAAGTTCAGCTGCAGCAGATGATAAAAATAACCAGGCTGTTGAGATTATATATGTATGAAGTCTGTTACAAACATGACGTCAACTATGTTTAGGTAAATTCTGCTTTGCCTGTTCCTATAAGATAAATCTCTGTACGATTACTTTAATGAGTACCCACAGTATAAGGTTTATAATGGAATTTATAATGGAAACAAAGGACTAGGAAAACATCTGAAAGTGAAAGGTCCAGAATCACTCTGACATAAGGAGAAATTGTTCGTGACAAGATTATATTTATTTTTATATTTGTATTTGTCTCTTGTTTCTTTGTAAACTACACCAACATATCATTCTTTGTTTTCATTATATGAAATTGGGTTAAGCTGCTGTTTTTAATCTAAATAACTAGCAAAATTCTTAGATAATGGAATGGGATAATAATACATGTAAATGCTTTTCTCATTTCTCTCTCATCCTTTCTTATTTCTTTTCAGTGGTGTCCCAAGGAACACCACTATGTGTTAATCTTCAAAGTGGATTATTTTTTCATGAATCTTCTGTATTCTAGAGGTTGGTAAACTCTAACTTAAGATAGAATATCCATGATCTGCCATTTTGAAACTAATTATGTCCTCGGTTTACATAGATCATTGACGGTATACATAGGTCTAGCCCTTTTTAAGTTTTAAGAGGATGAAGAAATGAAATTGTTGAAAGTGATTTGAAGCCAAGCCCCAGATATCTGTTTATTACATATAGTTTAGATTTTCCCATATTTACCAAACATTCCAAACATTATGTATAAACTCAGTGGGTGAGTTTAACCCATTTCCAAACAATAAAGACATTTTATCCAGTTTGTTGTAGACGGCTCTGGAAAACATTTTGGGGAAAGGAAAAATTGCTTTTAACGAGCAATTTTCCCTGTTCTCACAATCTTTTATGTCCTATCAGAAGATTATTTTTCAATTTTATAACATTTTGAAATGTCGTCTGGAAACTATTTGGGATAGTCGAAGATTTTGCGTTTGGTAAAGGGTTAAGTGTGTATAGCTTTTTTACATTTGTCTTTATTTTCTGTTATATTTATGATATATTTTATTTTGGTTTAAGTTTTTTTCTGTTTGATTTTACAACAAACGCTTACTTGTACTTTTTGTTGACAAATGAAAGCCTTGTAAGATAATTTTGCCTTAGGGTTATTGATAGAATATCTGGACATAGTAAGTTTTATTAAGACCATTTGTGTAAGCCTTTAAAGAAAAGGCAGTTCACCACAAGAAATTATTCAATGGGATGTCATTATTTTCCTATGATAGATCAAAGACCTATTATTTTGTCTTTGGAGAGAAATGTTTTCAGGCAAATTTGTTCCTGCATGGCCCAGTGGTTTGGCTGGCGGTCAAAGAACTTGGGGATCCCAGGTTTGAGCCCGACATGTACTTCTTGTATTGGGGAGTGTTCGTTCTCTGGACACTTCAGAGCCTAGGCCTAATACTGGTGAATCCAGGAAAGCTGAAACATAACTGAAAAATTGTTGACATAACATTAAACACCATACATATAAGTAAATAAGGCATATATTCAATTTGGATATACTTTGTTGGAAAGGAAGAGTTCATTCACGATAGAATTGTTGATTTGATTATAAAATTTGATGTTTGTGAAGCATTTACTATAGTCTTGCAGTGAACCTTAATGACCTTTTAAGTAATGTATGCATGTATGTATGTGTATATCGTGTTTTGTGTACTCTGTCTAAAAGAGGTCTTTATACTTAGTAATCTACGCATGTATGTGAACATATGGTGTTGTTTTTTTTGTAATCTGCCTAAAAGAGGGCTTAGATATTTAGAAATGTGTTTGTGAACATGATACTATGTTTATTCTGCATAAAAGGGGTCTTGAATAATTCGTAATGTATATGTTCCATGTATATTCTGCCCTCTAGCTTGTATTGCTACATTCATTTTCCCCAGAGTATTTTGTATTTATATTTTAATCACAGTCTGTTCTCATTTCTCAATGCTTAAACATTCAAATAAAACAATGGAATTATTATTTGTCTTTTATTGTTTTATTTTTCTACCGTAATTTTCATTTCACGAAATTTCTGGACTTGAATCCTGTCCACTCCTTAGATTCTCATAGCGCTGTACAAACGTTTTCTTGTAGATGTGAATGTTTGTTAAAGACATGTGTTCTGCAGGTTTCATTAATTTTAGGATTTACAATGATGTGTGCGAGATACTTTTATTATCATATTAAAACATAAAGAGCTTTGAACAGCTGTTTTGGCAAGGAATTGTGACACAGACTAATTATTTCTGGGATAATCGGCCTTGAACAATGTACTGTTTTGCACTGGAAACATGACTGTGAACTAAATTGTAATCATTGTTAACATTAAATGTATGTTTTTTTTTATCTATACTCCATTATCAGAATGTGTAACTTGTGTAAAGTGAAAGCAACTAGAGACAGCTCAAATAACATGAAAGTAACATGACATCTTTGGATAGAAACAGTCGCGACAAAAGTATAGCTTGCTCATTAGGAACATTTGTTGTATATTTTCAAGGTCATTTTCTGCAAAGTTGGCAAAGTGAGTAATAATTGAGTAAGCCGCAAAACATGAATTGGATTTTTATGGATGTTCATGTTCTCATCACCCAGTCCTAGATTGCATCTCAACCGTCTTGAGAAAAGGGAGCCTTACGTAACAGAAGGCGGTGAAATAATATGTTGAAACTAAAAGGCGTAAAGAGGGAAGACTAGAGACTATGTTCAGATGGATTAGTCCGGATAGACAACAGTTCTAGGGAATTGTTGGGAGAGACAGAAGATGGTCTACATTGATTCTCGACGTAAATGCTTTCAAAAAAGTCTTATCTATTTTATATTAATTTTGAAAGGTGTGCAAACTATCGTGACAAACAGAACCTCCATGGGAGCTGTTATATAACTAAACATTGTTGATACGGCGTGAAACACCATACAAACAAAACCTCCATGGGAGCTGTTATATAACTAAACATTGTTGATACGGCGTGAAACACCATACAAACAGAACCTCCATGGGAGCTGTTATATAACTAAACATTGTTGATACGGCGTGAAACACCATACAAACAAAACCTCCATGGGAGCTGTTATATAACTAAACATTGTTGATACGGCGTGAAACACCATACAAACAAAACCTCCATGGGAGCTGTTATATAACTAAACATTGTTGATACGGCGTGAAACACCATACAAACAAAACCTCCATGGGAGCTGTTATATAACTAAACATTGTTGATACGGCGTGAAACACCATACAAACAAAACCTCCATGGGAGCTGTTATATAACTAAACATTGTTGATACGGCGTGAAACACCATACAAACAAACCTCCATGGGAGCTGTTATATAACTAAACATTGTTGATACGGCGTGAAACACCATACAAACAAAACCTCCATGGGAGCTGTTATATAACTAAACATTGTTGATACGGCGTGAAACACCATACAAACAGAACCTCCATGGGAGCTGTTATATAACTAAACATTGTTGATACGGCGTGAAACACCATACAAACAAAACCTCCATGGGAGCTGTTATATAACTAAACATTGTTGATACGGCGTGAAACACCATACAAACAGACTGATGGGGTTTGACTAGTCGACGAAACGCATAGGAATAAACATCTAATTCGATGACCAATGCAAAGTTGAAAAAAAGCATCCGTCAAACAAATGCACGTGGAAATTGCTTTAAATAGCTTCTGTTTTAAAAACACTTGCGTCAACCAAGCAAGAGGGATATGTTGGCTGTTCAAATTGATAACATGCATTTGGATATTGGGACGAATGGACGGACAAAAGTAATTCAGATGTATATATATGAGAGATGTATGCAGAGATTAAGTGATCTGGCCTATTATCAATTATAATCTCTCCCTCAATCAATCAGACTAAATACGACACCACACAGTTGGGAGATGGAACAAGCTAATCCCGAACAACGCTTTTTAGCCCGTTAACCAATTCCCTATTTTGGTGTTTTACAACTGGTCCAAATTGGAAGCAAACTCAAACGATATTGTAAAAGTTATTTACTCTACGATGTTTGTAATTTCTGGTAGAAAACATTTTGCAACAAGAAAACTTAGTCATGATGATAAAGTACCTCTACCATGGTTATACATTTTTAATTGGATACAGATAAAACAGATACTGCCTGTGTTTCTATTGGTGCCTCTAGGAGGGTGGGCTTGAGTCTGTGGCAGACGAAGCATTTTTTGCTAATCAGCTGACCAAATTGAGGACCTCTTTAGGCATTGCGCGGTTTGGTGTCCTATAAGAACAAAGAGTGAATTTCCTGTTTAAACCCACACTATATGGTATATGATTAAAGGGAGGTAAAATGTGAAAAATACATGTTAATCGAAATAAAGAATAAGAAAAGCATTAATATACTTTATGTTGCTCATCACTTTATTATCAAATAGTAGCCAATAATGACTACAAAACAATGGGGTTGACAAAGGAATATAACCAATCAAATATTCTGGAATGGCGACCTAATGCATTGTTACCTGCGGAACGACAAAATATAAAACATACTCATTCTTCACTCATGAATATATAACAATTCCAAAATAATCCGGCTATCTCCATAGCTCGTTGGATAAAGCCATGTTCTAACGATGCACGGCTCGTGGGTTCGAATCCCTTAGGAAGCAAGAGAAAACATATTTTTCTCCCTGATAATTGATTATTGTGTACATTGCATTCAAGAAAAAGAATATTTTTTCACTTACAGCAGTGAGATTCGAGCAAACAAGCCCCCCCCTTCTCTCCCCGCCCTTGAACTTGTTGTTATAGTACAAAACCTGACACCACATGACTCACCGTGTTGGTTTGAAACACGTTAGCGGTATACATGAATGTTCTCTAGGGTGAGTCTCCCGGTTGACTTACAGAATGCCGATGGTTCTATCTACTTTAACCATCCCTTACTCACAGTTAAGTATTGTAATCTTCATTCGTCAATCATTGGCCAAGCATCACGCTATAGTATATGAATCGTTGATGCGACGTAAAACCATTATGAACAAACAATACTTACCACTTCATAATTAGGGCAGATATGGTATATATGTTGGTTTTCTCACTTCGAATATGAGATGGGCATCGTTATATATCTGAAATACTGTTGTTGCGATGTTTAACCCATATAGTATACTCGTTTGTGTCCAGATATACCAGGCTTTTATACGCATGTTAGAGTGGCGATTTTCGTTTTCCACTATAGCTCAGTGGATAGCCTTGTGGTCTAGCAATTCAGGGTTCTGTGGATCGATTCTCATCAGAGACAATCACAATGTTTTTCGTTGGAGCAGTTTTAAATATTATTATAAAAAACGTTGAAAAAAATAAACTTTGGTTTGATCCAGGTGAGATTCGATCTTTGGAACCACAGTACTCTACGGCATGCATGCATCCACTGAGCTATGGAGACATACATTCGAGAATATGTTAATTTACGTATAAATAATGAACATATCTGACTACAAGCAATACTGTATAGCAATATATGTATAATTAATGTTAAGTATTTAGACATATATTGATAGAAGCCAATAAATATGTCTGATTAGCTCAGTGGTTAGAGCCTTGGTCTTCCATGTGAATGGTTGCGGGTTCGAATCACGTACAAGTTAATTCTTTTTTCAGGTCATATCGAAACTTTGCATTGCAAAAAAATAGTTTCCAAGGCTAGAATCGAACTCACAACCGTCAGTTTGGTAGCGGAGTCGTATGACCACTGAGCTAGCATGCCAGTTACTTTGATAAACAGTTTAGATTATCAAAAAACTTATTATTGCTTGAATTCCTGTGTATCATGTTTATATACGTGAAATTAACAGCACAGTGTCGCTTGGCACGTTAGTCCAGTGGTTATGGATGTGCGCTGCAGAGGGCAAGAACCAAGATTCGAATCCTCTTGTAGATATAATTTAAATGCTTTTATCTTTAATAAAGTTGGAATGTAATATGTATCTAAACGTTTATCGATACAAGCAAACGTGTATGTCGCTGTAGCTCAGTGGTCAGAGGGGTGATCCCTAGAAGGTGAAGACCATGGTTCGATTCCAGCTGGTGGACAATCTATTTTACTTTAGACCAGCTTATTTATTGGATTGAATTAAAGCATATCAAGTTTTTATACGTAGATCAGGTAACGAGTTAATGTCTGTCTCATTAGCTCAGTTGGTAGAGTATTGGACTCACAATGTGCGATTTGTGAGTTCGAGTACCTAGCGAGAGAGGGAAGCGCGCGAGAGGCAGATGGAGGGAAGCGCAACACATGTAGGGCAACATGTGGAGAAGGGTAGCGAAACATGCAGGGGCGAGGCATATAGGCGGGGCAGCAAAACATGCAGGGGCGAGGCATGTAGGCGGGGCAGCGTACCATGCATGGGCGAGGCATGTAGGCGGGTAGCGTAACATAGAAGGGCGAGAGAAGAGAAGCGTGAAAAGGGAAGGGTAACAGGCAGGTAGCGAAACATGCAGCGGCGATGCATGTATCCGGGTAGCGGAACATGGAGGGGCGAGGCATATTGAGAAGGGAAGCGTGAAAAGGGAAGGGTAACATGCAGGGGCGGAGCATGTAGGCAGGTAGCATGCAGGGGCGGAGCATGTAGGCAGGTAGCATGCAGGGGCGAAGCATGTAGGCAGGTAGCGAAACATGCAGGGGCGAAGCATGTAGGCGGGTAGCGAAACATGAAGGGGCGAGGCATATAGAGAAGGGAAGCGTGAAAAGGGAAGCGTAACATGCAGGGCGAAGCATGAATAGAAGGGCAGCGTAACATGCAGTGAGAGTTGAGTACAGAGAAAGCACAGGATGAGGGAGATAGATAAGGAAAGGTGTCCTGGGGAAAGAAAGGAATAGTAAAGCTTGAAATCCTTATTTTTTAATTTTCGGATTTTTTACAGAATATGCCATAAGCATTGCCCCTAAATCACATTTTACAGCGCGGATGCGTGGGTATTGCATTTTTTGGTCTTACAGTGGCTGGGCGAGCTGTATGAGCTCAGAAGGAAGTTATGTGTATAAAAGGACGTTGAAGGGAAAGCATGCAGAGCTATGGAGAGAGGAAATGGATGGGAGAACGGAGAAAGGAAAGCGGACTAGAGGACGGAGAGAGGAAAGCGGGGGAGAGGACGGAGAAATGAAAGCGGACTAGAGGACGGAGAGAAGGAATAGGACGGAGAAAGGAAAGCGGACGGGAGAACGGAGAAAGGAAAGCGGACGGGAGAACGGAGAAAGGAAAGCGGACGGGAGAACGGAGAAAGGAAAGCGGACTAAAGGATGGAGAAAGGAAAGCTGACGGGAGAACGGAGAAAGGAAAGCGGACTAGAGGACGGAGAGCGGAAAGCGGGGGAGAGGACGGAGAAAGGAAAGCGGACTAGAGGACGGAGAGAAGGAATAGGACGGAGAAAGGAAAGCGGACGGGAGAACGGAGAAAGGAAAGCGGACGGGAGAACGGAGAAAGGAAAGCGGACTAGAGGACGGAGAGGGGAAAGTGGGGGAGAGGACGGAGAAAAGAAAGCGGACTAGAGGACGGAGAGAAGGAATAGGACGGATAAAGGAAAGCGAACGGGAGGACGGAGAAAGGAAACCGGACTAAAGGATAGAGAAAGGAAAGCTGACGGGAGAACGGAGAAAGGATAGCGGACTAGAGGACGGAGAGAAGGAATAGGACGGATAAAGGAAAGCGAACGGGAGGACGGAGAAAGGAAAGCGGACGAGAGGACGAAGAAATGAAAGCGTACAAGATGATGGAGAAAAGAAAGCGTACAAGATGATGGAGAAAAGAAAGCATACAAGATGATGGAGAAAGGAAAGCGTACAAGATGATGGAGAAAAGAAAGCGTACAAGATGATGGAAAAAAGAAAGCGTACAAGATGATGGAGAAAAGAAAGCGTACAAGATGATGGAGAAAGGAAAGCGTACGAGATGATGGAGAAAAGAAATCCTACAAGATGATGGAGAAAAGAAAACGTACAAGATGATGGAGAAAAGAAAACGTACAAGATGATGGAAAAAGAAAAGCGTACAAGATGATGGAGAAAAGAAAGCCTACAAGAGTGGAGAAAAGAAAGCCTACAAGATGATGGAGAAAAGAAAGCATACAAGATGATGGAGAAAAGAAAGCGTACAAGAGAAGAAAGCGTACAAGATGATGGAGAAAAGAAAGGGTACGGGATGATGGAGAAAAGAAAGCGTACAAGATGATGGAGAAGAGAAAGCGTACAAGATGATGGAGAAAAAAAAGCGTACGGGATGATGGAGAGAAGAAAGCGTACGAGATGATGGAGAAAAAAAAGCGTACGGGATGATGGAGAAAAGAGAGCGTACAAGATGATGGAGTAAAGAGAGCGTACAAGATGATGGAGAAAAGAAAGCGACAAGTTGATGGAGTAAAGAAAGCATACAAGATGATGGAGAGAAGAAAGCGTACGAGAGGATGGGAAAAGAATAGGCGGAGAGTGGGAGAATGTATGAGAGGGAGAGTGTATGAGATGGTGGAGAAGGGAGAGTGTATGGGCGGTGGAGAAGGGAGAGTGTATGAGATGGTGGAGAAGGCATAGTGTATGAGATGGTGGAGAAGAGAAAGTGTATGAGATGGTAGAGAAGGGAGAGTGTATGAGAAGGCAGAGAAGAGAGACAGTAGGAGAAGGTGAAGAAGGGAGAGTGTATGAGATGGTGGAGAAGGGAAAGTGTATGAGATGGTGGAGAAGGGAGACTGTATGAGAAGGGAGAGTGTATGAGAAGGTGGAGAAGGGAGAGTGTATGAGATGGTGAAGAAGGGAGAGTATATGAGATTGTGGAGAAGGGAGAGTGTATGGGAAGGCGGAGAAGAGAGACTGTATGAGAAGGTGGGTTGGGAGAGTGTATGAGATGGTGGAGAAGGGAGACTGTATGAGAAGGTGGAGAAGGGAGGGTGTATGAGATGGTGGAGAAGGGAGACTGTATGAGAAGGTGGAGAAGGGAGAGTGTATGAGAAGGTGGAGAAGAGAAAGTGTATGAGATGGTGGAGAACGGAGAGTGTATGAGAAGGTGGAGAAGGGAGAGTGTATGGGAAGGTGGAGAAGGGAGAGTGTATGAGATGGCGATAATGGATAGCAAAGGAGATTGTGATATATGCGTATGAGATGGTAGAGAAGCTGAGAGTGCATGGCGATAAGAGACAGCATGAGTTGGGTGGAGAAGGAGATGGGTATATGGAGAAGGAGAGTAGTATGAGATGGTGGGAGAAGGAGAATATATGAGAAGGAGGTATGAGAATAAGGCGGAGAAGAGAGTTCTGGTATGAGATGGCAGATATGGAGAGATATGATATGGTGGAGGAAGGAGAGGTATGAGATGGTGGCGTATGATGGTAGAGAAGGGAGAGTGTATGAGAAGGTGGAGAAGGGAGAGTATATGAAAAGGGAGAGTGTATGAGAAGGCGGAGAAGAGAGACTGTATGAGAAGGTGGAGAAGGGAGAGTGTATGAGATGGTGGAGAAGGTAGAGTGTAAGAGAAGGTGGAGAAGGGAGAGTGTATGAGATGGTGGAGAAGGGAGAGTGAAAGAGAAGGTAGAGAAGAGAAAGTGTATGAGATGGTGGAGAAGGGAGAGTATATGAGATGGTGGAGAAGGGAGAGTGTATGAGATTGTGGAGAAGGGAGAGTGTATGAGATTGTGGAGAAGGGAGAGTGTATTAAATTGCGGAGAAGGGAGAGTGTATGAAATTGTGGAGAATGGAATGTGTATGAGATGGTGGAGAAGGGAGAGTAATTGAGAAGACAGGGAAAAGAAAGTGTATGAGAAGCTGGAGAAGCGAGAGGTATGATAAGGCGGAGAAGATAAAGGGTATGAGAACGAAGACGGAGACGGGCAGTGCACGATCGGATTGAACGGGGAAAGTGCACATGCAGATAGAGGCGGAAATTCTACAAGCGGATGAGAAGTGAAAGCATACAAGTGGGTAGAGAAGGGAAAGCATACGAGCAGATATGAAGGGAAGGCGTACGAGCAGATGTGAAGGGAAAGCATACGGGCAGATGTGAAGGGAAGGCGTACGAGTGGATGTCAAGGTAAAGCATATGAGCTGATGTGAAGACGCGTACAAGCAGATGTGAAGGGAAAGCATACAAGCGGATGGAGAAGGAAAGCGGTTAGATGAATGTGAAGGGAAAGCATACGAGCAAATGGAGAAGGAAAGCGGTTAGATGAATGTGAAGGGAAAGCGTAGGAGCGGATGTGAAGGGAAAGCATACAAGCGGATGTGAAGGGAAAGAGTACGAGCGGATGTGAAGGGAAAGCATACGAGCGGATGTGAAGGGAAAGCATACCAGCGGATGTGAAGGGAAAGCGTACGAGCGGATGTGAAGGGAAAGCGTACGAGCGGATGGAGAAGGGAAAGCGTACGAGCGGATGGAGAAGGGAAAGCATACGAGCGGATGTGAAGGTAAAGCATACGAGCGGATGTGAAGGGAAAGCGTATGAGCAGATGGAGAAGGGAAAGCGTACGAGCGGATGTGAAGGGAAACCGTACCAGCGGATGTGAAGGGAAAGCGTACGAGCGGATGTGAAGGGAAAGCGTACGAGCGGATGTGAAGGGAAAGCGTACGAGCGGATGTGAAGGGAAAGCATACGAGCGGATGTGAAGGGAAAGCGTACGAGCGGATGTGAAGGGAAAGCGTACAAGCGGATGGAGAAGGAAAGTGGTTATGTGAATGGGAAGGGAAAGCGTTCGAGCGGATGGAGAAGGAAAGCGGTTATGTGAATGTGAAGGGAAAGCCTACGAGCGGATGTGAAGGGAAAGCGTACGAGCGGATGGAGAAGGAAAGTGGTTATGTGAATGTGAAGGGAAAAAGCGTTATGTGAAGGGAAAGCGTACGAGCGGATGTGAAGGGAAAGCGTACGAGCGGATGTGAAGGGAAAGCGTACGAGCGGATGTGAAGGGAAAGCGTACGAGCGGATGTGAAGGGAAAGCGTACGAGCGGATGTGAAGGGAAAGCGTACGAGCGGATGTGAAGGGAAAGCGTACGAGCGGATGTGAAGGGAAAGCGTACAAGCGGATGTGAAGGGAAAGCGTACGAGCGGATGGAGAAGGAAAGTGGTTATGTGAATGGGAAGGGAAAGCGGTACCCTAACCCTAACCATGGTTACTATTGAAGACAAATTTATCCACTGCAGTTTATTGGATCCATAAGACGCGGAGTAAATGATAAAAGTCGGAAACAAAGAAGAGAAACTATCAGTGTATCTAATTTAAGAGAAAAAAATTACAGGGATTGTGATTCAAACTTTTTGAAATAAATTGTCTTTTACCGTAAAAATAAGAACATTGAATTCTAAAGTAACATAGAACAAGCTTATTCAAAACTTCAAAACCCTTCTCGTAACTTAACAGAAAAGATAAGAAACATTAACATCGCAGATATCACAGATAGTGCAGACCGTTTAAACAAACTTAGAGCTAGGCATAATAATTTTGATAACATCGTCACGTGGGTCTTCGGAAACGTTTACCGAGCATGCGCATACATCATTCCCGTCAAGCGAACATTAATCGATCGATGAGGAAACAAACAGCGAAAACATTAACGTATTACATCTTTCATAAGGAACATGAAAACTACTCACACTTTCTACATGTTTAGGATTCCGCCATGTTGTTGTTGTCATTGTTGTGTAGTTTTATTTTTATTTGTCACGTGATGAAAGCAATGCGCACGAGAAAAGAAATCCTCAGGTTAATTATAAACTGGCTTTCCTAAAGAAGAACAGACAGGCACGAAGACTCACTACGATTCAATTACCGAAAGCATGGAATTTTAGCAACAAAAATGAATTTGGTTAAGTAACAGTAATTGTGAGATATCAAGTTTTCCGCGTATTACTCTAAACGACACGTCTCTTAGAGAGTCTCTTTAAACATAGTTGGCTGTTATACCGATAAAATTCACCCTCACTTTACATGACACCATAGCTCAATGGTTAGAGCAGCGGTTTCGTTAACCAGATGCCGCGGGATCGAATCTCACTTAGTACTCGTTTTTTTACAGAATGTATTTAAAAGCGCCTATTTTTGTAGGAAGATAAATGAAGAAATGATGTCAGTCCCCGTAGTTAAGTGGTTAGAGACAAGATCCGTACATGACATGTTGTGGGTTCGAGTCTCGCTTGAGAAAAAAAAATTCTCAATCAGAACCTTCTTCATTCAAACATGTATAAGTATAAACGACATATACGTACAGAATATACCCTACTTCCATCTGTCTGTATGGCTCGATGGTTAGAGAAGTCGACTGGGATCGACTCCAACTGAAGGCAAATTGTTTTAATATTTAGTATACATTTGTTTTTTTAACTTACTTAGATCTTATACGTATTTCAATAAGGAGATTATCAACTGTCTGAGTAGTTCAGTGGTTCGAGCGCTGTTCCTGTTAAATTGGATAACTAGGTTCGATTCTCATTGAAATTCTTTTTAAGGACATAATTAATGACATTGTTGCATGCATATACATACGTTTATGTCTTAAACGTTTTTCAGTCTGGTAGTTTGTGTATAGCCGTATAGCTCAGTAGGTAACAAGACGTTCCACTGGTCTAGGGATCCTGACATCGACTCCAACTTACAGCTATCCTTTTTTCTGAATTCTTTATTGCGTTTATCAATATATCAAGTTCTTGTATGATTTTTGATAGTCTTCCAAGGTCTGTCTCATTAGCTCAGTTGGTAGAGCATTAAACTCACGATATGCTTTTCGTGAGTTCGGGTCCCTAGCGATAGAGGGAAGCGCGCAAGAGATAGATGGAGGGCAGCGAAACATGCAGGGCGTGGCATGTAGGCGGGTAACGAAACATGCAAGGCGTGGCATGTAGGCAGGTAGCGGCGAAACATGCAGGGTCGAGGCATATAGAGAAGGGAAGCGCTACAGTAGACAGAGGGAGCGAAAAATAAAGGAGCGGGACATGTAGACAGAGAAAGGGAAACATGCAAGGGCGCGGCATGTAGACAAAGGAAGGGATTTATGCAGAGGGGTAAAATGATGATGCGCGGATGAGAACAGAGAAAGAGACAGATGGAAGATATAAGTTATGGGAAGAGAAAGAATAACTTGAAGAGATGTGTGACTTCTTTTTATTTTTTAATATTTCAAATATAAAAAATGTCCCGTTCAATGTTCAGGATAAAATATCAATGCACGACCGGACGGGAGCAGTTGTGCGTATATAAAGGAGAGATGAATGGAAGGGAGATGGCTTTTGAAGAGAGGGCATACGCTGGTTCGGGGAAAAATAAAAGATAACGGGGGATGGAATCATACGAGGAGATAAAGGAGAATGTTTTAAGCTTACAAGCAGACGGGGGTAATGGAAAGCATACGAGTAGATGGTGCAACAATAGAAATCGGCACATGCAGCTATAAAGGCGGACAAACAACATTCCATCATTGATATAAGCCAGAAACCATTATTTCAATATTTAAAAAAGTCACCCCTGTCTGATGAGCATTTTCTCACAATGTTTTCTTTTAAAATTCCTTAGCTTAAAAACAACAGCTTCTAAAATTAAAAGGGGTTGATGTTTGCACGCAATAAACGCTCACAAAGCGGTGGCATAGAAATAATCACTAATTCCAATTTCAGGCTAAAGCAGTGGTAGATCGCTTTTTAATCAACAATTCTACCAATGAATAATACAAAAGACTACATAAACCTACCAATTAATCAATCAGTAATACCCAAAAGCAAGAATTATCAAATACAAAGTCATTTCGGGTTAATATCGAAGTACATTGTGTGCGTAAACAGGTCGACCGTTCGATTACTCTACCATCGTGCACTCAACCAGATACATGTATACATCAATCAACAAATTCATCGATCAATACATCAATCAAGTATTCGTGAAATCGGTCAATTATACCATAGGTCAAACAACTAAATGATAAAAATACATAACATAACATAATATAGTTTCATTAGAACTTAACCACCTAGGCCCATACTTCAACACAACTACAATACATGCATAAACATGAAAATATTAAAGGCCCATTAAAGGAGATAAATGTTATGTCAAACTATATCATTTGATAAACTTTTGGACAGATTCAAATAGTTATCACCAGAAAACACCATTAGCACAACTTAAATGTAGAAGTAAACCAGAAATTACCCAGATAAGCAAGTTTTATAATTCAGATTTCCTGATTCTTCACCTCTGACCTTAACAGTTGATACAAACATTTTTTAACCGACCAATTAGAATTCGTTATTTTGAATATGTAAACAAACAGGTTGTTGATAAACATGACTGAATTGGAGACAGCTATATTTTAAGCACAAAATAACTTATAAATGAGTCTATCTAATAGGGTCTCAATGCATTCCTAAACTAATTCTCATGACTTTTATGAACATAATAAAAGAACTCCATATATTTTTCAGTAATTTTTTGTACTCCTCTCCCTTGATGTGCCTTTAAGTCAATCACGTACAATTCACGTAATTCTTAGATGGTTCGAAAAATTAACAACATACTTATAATACATCGATAAATAAAAGTCCTTCAACATGAGTTATAAATAAAACAATATATCACCAATTTCTCCAACATTGAAATTTGCAACAGGTCCAAGTTGTAAGCACGAACAGGCTACAAAACCAGTGTGGAAAAAACTTCGTACACTGTATATATTTTAGTTAAAAAATATTTTGACAAAGGACAAATTGCTAATTAGGAGCATGTTGTCTTTTTGTTTCTTACTTCTTTAACATCATAAACAATAGCTGACAAAAAGTACGCGGGTTCGAATTCCATGAGTAGGGGGTCCACGTAGCAACCTTTCATTAATCCACAATTGCAACGAGTACTGGTTAAGTATCCAGGAAGCAAAGTCAAGAGTGTTTAAGTTGTAAGGACTTGTTTCACAATCGATGTTAAGTTGCTTTGTTTAAACAGCACATTTACATTAAGATATTTCGGACTATAAAAACAAGTATTGCAAAAAGAAATATTGCTCATAAAAAGTTATTTCGCCGGTTTTGACATTGGTTTCTCGGCAGCTACGTCAACTTGATGTGTAATGGAGTTATGGGTTAAGTACAAAACGATCAACTTCGAAAATCATATTAATCTAATACTTTCAGTTTCAGTGATATATAATTTCAATTATATCATACTACAAATGTATACCAACAAACACATGTTTACAAACAACTGATACTATCGACTTATCCCATGGTGTTATACTAGCTAACATTAATCGGAAGCACTCGTTTTGATAAATGAAGAATCAAATACCTTATTATTTATAGATGTGTTATATTATCTTATGTTAGGTTATTGCTTCAGTATCCACAAAACGCATGTTCCATATTGTCTAATAATCCATCGAATCAATCGTAACAAAGTTCAAATCTAGAATGGACTCATCCATTCTTTAACAGCACAGTAGATGTGTGTTTTACTAAATATTGGGTCGCTTCATTGAACATATTTACTATCATTATATTCGGCTTCAATGTGTTTTTACAAGCCGGTATCACTTGTGTCGAACATTGTATTGGATAGTTTTCTAAATATACATGGTAGTTGTCAAGCCCCACGCAGAATTACTTCCCTTTGCTATTCTGCAGTACTCCTAACCTAAAGGAAGATCACTGTGTATGAGAATGGGAAGTCATGTGTTTAAAAAATTTTCCGGGTTAGATCCCAACCATTGGGGTGTCTAACACTAGTGAATCCATAAATTAACCGAAACTTGTTAACACAGCTTTTTACCCCACGAACCAATGTCCATATCTTTGTTTAAAATATGTCGTATTTTCTTTTGTTGAACATGTATGTACAATACCTAACTGTTCGTAAGAAAACGTATATCTAGATGAGACCATAACTAGTATTACGTTAAGCAAAAGTAAAGGTTCTATCCTCTCTTAATTGTCAATTAGCCAGTCTTACTAACACAAAGGTACATGTACATGCACAACACTTTGATTGTAGAAACCGTCTTTAAAGCAAATTCAGTCCGTGCAATTGATATTTATCTTTGGTAAAAAAAAGATTTTTGTTTATAAATCTATTATCTATCTATTTAGTTTTGTTTATCTATTATCATCATATGTATAAACTCGCTATATAACATACTTTCATCAAACAATTCAAGAAAGTACTGTGACAAGGGTAGTATTGTTAAAATAGTTTCTAATGACGAGCAGTTTCTTGGTACATTACAACGGTTTCTCCAGTCAATAACATATTTCAATGAACTGAGATCACCAAATGTGAAATATCTCATAACGAGAATCATGTTTTCGTTTATGTCGATGGTGCCTTACCAATATCACATTGAAAACAGTCATTAATTCATGTTAATCTATTTGGCGTATTTTGTTACTGTAAGTTTGGAGCAGTCACTATTTCAATTGGAAAACAAATAGATTTCATATTCAAAATATTTCAAAAATGAAGCGCCCAATCAAATAACTACACATGTAACGCGGTGTTTTCGTTCCATGTCCTTTGTTTTTTAAGTACGGACACCTATTGCTCGATTGCAAGCTGGTTTCCCGACTCGGTATATGTGATGTGACCAAGGTACCAGCAAGATTAAAATTACACGTACATTAAATTGTCAATCGAACCAGGCCCATCATCTCAGGTCCCTTTCTCAACTTATGTGTTGTACGAAACGCCTCTGTCTCAGATTTAAGGGGCATATTTCATAGAACACCTTTTGCTCCTGTGCAAGATATTCGGTTTACTTCGGTCGTTCTCGGTAAACATCGGTCGTAGCCGGACTATTCGTTGTAAAACGAATAATTCCGGCTCTGGCCGATGTATACCGAGAATGACCGGTCTTCCGACGAAAGAAATATTTTTCAAAATGGCGGCCTATGGGTATTCTACCTTAAGGCTTATAGAGGTCCGGAGTTCTTTGCGCGAAATGACGTTAAATCATTGCACAAAATTTTCCTAAAATTTGATATAAAAAACTGTTCCCTTCAGGACTATATATAACATTACAATATTTATAACACACGGATAATGGCATTCGCGCAAAGTCTATATATATGTTCTGTTATGTTCTATATATTAGTGATTCCAAACAGAAAGGTTTGCAGCAATATGTACTCGATCATCTCTATACAAGTTACAAAGAAGTGAAATGAGGGCTCAAAGAAATCACGGTAAGGACAACACTGCAATTCATAAACCGTTTGGAAAAGATATAGAACATTTACACAGCAGCTATTGCAAAACCTTTGGAAACGTTTAGTCGCTTTTGTCACGTGCCGCTGGCAAGGAACCGGAGAGAATTCGTGCGTCTATTTATAAACAGACTTTCCAATAGAAACGCTGTCAGGCGCGAAGGCTCATTTCACTTAAGTTAACGAAAACACAGGATTTCAGTTTTGAATGGTGTTTTTGCTAGGAATGCTGGGTAATTTTCTAAAAATAGATTTTTGTGTCGTTTGCTTTCCAAATCCTTTAATATCTGCATAACTTTTATGATAAATGATACCCAGGGTAGCAAACAGGTTTGTTAACAGACCAGCCGCCAATTTGATTAACCTGGATATAACCTTTTTGCATAAGGATGAAGCCGCCTCAACCGTTTTGCAGTTATATTACAGCTTTCCTAGGCTCTGAAGTAACTGGCGGGATTTCAGCAACTTAGAACTAAAAAGAATAGAAAATGGTACTCTTTAGTGACAACGATTGTACATATAAAGTTAAGGGATTTTGTTTATGCTCTGAGATCATGATCCAAAGCACATAAGTGAATTTTCAATTTGCTTACTGCAGTTATTTTTGAGATACAACCTCGCACATAAAAACTTGACCAATATTTTAAAAACTTGACCAAGATTTTCTAAGTACAAAAGGGGGCATATTTTGCTTAAATTCAAAACACTAGTTATGGAACTTGGCTAGGGACATGTGGCTTAGTGTTAACCATACTGAACTTTGCTAGGGACATGTGGCTTAGTGTTAAACATACTGAACTTTGCTAGGGACATGTGGCTTAGTGTTAAACATACTGAACTTGGTGAGGGACATGTGGCTTGGTGTTAAACATACTGATCTTGGTGAGGGACATGTGGCTTAGTGTTAAACATACTGAACTTGGCTAGGAACATGTGGCTTAGTGTTAAACATTATGTACTTGGTGAGGGACATGTGGCTTAGTGTTTAACATACTGATCTTGATGAGGGACATGTGGCTTAGTGTTAAACATACTGATCTTGATGAGGGACATGTGGCTTAGTGTTAAACATACTGATCTTGATGAGGGACATGTGGCTTAGTGTTAAACATACTGATCTTGGTGAGGGACATGTGGCTTAGTGTTAAACACCCTGATCTTGGTGAGGGACATGTGGCTTAGTGTTAAACATCCTGATCTTGGTGAGGGACATGTGACTAAGTGTTAAGCATACTGAACTTGGTGAGGGACATGTGGCTTAGTGTTAAACATACTGATTTTGGTGAGGGACATGTGGCTTAGTGTTAAACATACTGAACTTGGCGAGGAACATGTGGGTTAGTGTTAAACATACTGATCTTGGTGAGGAACATGTGGTTTAGTGTTTAACATACTGATCTTGGTGAGGGACATGTGGCTTAGTGTTAAACTTACTGAACTTGGTGAGGAACATGTGGCTTAGTGGTAAACATACTGAACTTGGTGAGGAACCTGTGGCATAGTGTTTAACATACTGATCTTGGTGAGGGACATGTGGCTTAGTGTTAAACATACTGATCTTGGTAAGGGACATGTGGCTTAGTGTTAAACATACTGAACTTGGTGAGGAACATGTGGCTTAGTGTTAAACATACTGATTTTGGTGAGGGACATGTGGCTTATTGTTTAACATACTGATCTTGATGAGGGACATGTGGCTTAGTGTTAAACATACTGATCTTGGTGAGGGACATGTGGCTTGGTGTTAAACATCCTGATCTTGGTGAGGGACATGTGGCTTAGTGTTAAACATCCTGATCTTGGTGAGGGACATGTGACTTAGTGTTAAACATCCTGATCTTGGTGAGGGACATGTGACTTAGTGTTAAACATACTGAACTTGGTGAGGAACATGTGGCTTAGTGTTAAACATACTGAACTTGGTGAGGAACATGTGGCTTAGTGCTAAACATACTGAACTTGTTGAGGGACATGTGGCTTAGTGTTAAACATACTGATCTTGGAGAGGGACATGTGGCTTAGTGTTAAACATACTGAACTTGGCAAGGAACATGTGGCTTAGTGGTAAACATACTGAACTTGGTGAGGAACATGTGGCTTAGTGTTTAACATACTGATCTTGGTGAGGGACATGTGGCTTAGTGTTTAACATACTGATCTTGGTGAGGGAAATGTGACTTAGTGTTAAACATGCTGAACTTGGTGAGGAACATGTGGCTTAGTGTTTAACAAACTGATCTTGGTGAGGGACATGTGGCTTAGTGTTAAACATACTGATCTTGGTGAGGGGCATGTGGCTTAGTGTTAAACATACTGATATTGGTGAGGGACATGTGGCTTAGTTGTTAAACATACTGATCTTGGCTATGGACATGTGGCTTAGTGTTAAACTTACTGATCTTGGTGAGGGACATGTGGCTTAGTGTTCAACATACTGAACTTGGTGAGGGACATGTGGCTTAGTGCTAAACATACTGAACCTGGTGAGGGACATGTAGCGTAGTGTTAAAGATACTTATCTTGGTTAGGGACATGTGGCTTAGTGTTAAACATACTGATCTTGTTGAGGGACATGTGGCTTAGTGTTAAACATACTGATCTTGGTGAGGGACATGTGGCTTAGTGTTAAACATACTGAACTTGGTGAGGAACATGTGGCTTAGTGGTAAACTTACTGATCTTTGTGAGGGACATGTGGCTTAGTGTTAAACATCCTGATCTTGGTGAGGAACATGTGGCTTAGTGGTAAACTTACTGATCTTGGTGAGGAACATGTGACTTAGTGTTAAACATACTGAACTTGGTGAGGAACATGTGGCTTAGTGTTAAACATACATAACTTGGTGAGGAACATGTGGCTTAGTGGTAAACTTACTGATCTTGGTGAGGAACATGTGGCTTAGTGTTAAACATACTAAACTTGGTGAGGGACATGTGGCTTAGTGTTAAACATACTGAACTTGGTGAGGGACATGTGGCTTAGTGGTAAACTTACTGATCTTGGTGAGGGACATGTGGCTTAGTGTTAAACATGCTGAACTTGGTGAGGAACATGTGGCTTGGTGGTAAACTTACATATCTTGGTGAGGAACATGTGGCTTAGTGTTAAACATACAAAACTTGGTGAGGAACATGTGGCTTAGTGTTTACCATACTGAACTTGGTGAGGAACATGTGGCTTAGTGGTAAACTTACTGATCTTGGTGAGGAACATGTGGCTTAGTGTTAAACATACTGAACTTGGTGAGGGACATGTGGCTCAGTATTCAACATACTGAACTTGGTGAGGGACATGTGGCTTAGTGTTAACCATACTGAACTTGGTGAGGAACATGTGGCTTAGTGGTAAACTTATTGATCTTGGTGAGGAACATGTGGCTTAGTGTTAAACATACTAAACTTGGTGAGGGACATGTGGCTTAGTGTTAAACATACTGAACTTGGTGAGGGACATGTGGCTTAGTGGTAAACTTACTGACCTTGGTGAGGGACATGTGGCTTAGTGTTAAACATGCTGAACTTGGTGAGGAACATGTGGCTTAGTGGTAAACTTACTGATCTTGGTGAGGAACATGTGGCTTAGTGTTAAACATACTGAACTTGGTGAGGGACATGTGGTTTAGTGTTCAACATACTGAACTTGGTGAGGGACATGTGGCTTAGTGGTAAACTTACTGATCTTGGTGAGGGACATGTGGCTTAGTGTTAAACATACTGAACTTTGAGAGGAACATGTGGCTTAGTGTTAAACATCCTGATCTTGGTGAGGGACATGTGGCTTAGTGTTAAACATACTGAACTTGGTGAGGGAGATGTGGCTTAGTGTTAATCATACTGATCTTGGCTATGGACATGTGGCTTAGTGTTAAACATACTGAACTTGGTGAGGGACATGTGGCTTAGTGTTAACCATACTGAACTTGGTGACGAACATGTGGCTTAGTGTTAACCATACTGAACTTGGTGAGGAACATGTGGCTTAGTGTTAAACAAGGTGAACTAGGTAAGGAACTTGTGGCTTAGTGTTAAACATACTGAACTTAGTGAGGGACATGTGGCTTAGTGTTAAACATACTGAACTTGGCGAGGAACATGTGGCTTAGTAATAAACATACTGAACTTGGTGAGGAACATGTGGCTTAGTGATAAACATACTGAACTTGGTGAGGAACATGTGGCTTAGTGTTAAACATACTGAACTTGGTGAGGGAGATGTGGCTTAGTGTTAAACATACTGATCTTGGTGAGGGACATGTGGCTTAGTGTTAAACATACTGAACTTGGTGAGGGACATGTGGCTTAGTGGTAAACTTACTGAACTTGGTGAGGGACATGTGGCTTAGTGTTAAACATACATAACTTGGTGAGGAACATGTGGCTTAGTGGTAAACATACTGAACTTGGTGAGGAACATGTGGCTTAGTGTTAGACATACTAAACTTGGTGAGGGACATGTGGCTTAGTGGTAAACATACTGAACTTTGCTAGGGACATGTGACTTAGTGTTAAACATCCTGAACTTAAACTAACAAAGTCCTCCACTGTGAGCCTATATCACTACAGCAGGAGGTTTGAATGTTCATGAGAGGAAGTCCTCCTCATAACCCAATGCTGATGGAATTTTCTAACAATCATTGAAGGCAGTTCTTATAAAATATTAATCTGTCAATGAAAAGCAAGGCATCCAAATATAATTGGAGAATTGTTGATGTAAGAAAATGTTTTTTTGAAAAACTCATTAAAATCCAGAAAAAAATGATAGTTAACCACTGGTGTCTAATATCTAATTGTAAAATAACTTTGTTGAATAAAGCTGCTAACTTAAAACAGAAACTATGTTGAATTAAGCTGAAGGCACTATTTGAACAGTTCATGCAATGTGTCCATCAATACAAACGCAACAAAAAGTTGCATTAATAAACAAATCCATTACTCAACATGAAAAGTTTTACAATCAAGATATTCTCATAGTTTCAGAACACATTATAAACAAAGGTAGGAATCTATGCTTATTGAGCAATGTCTCTCTTTTGTACAAAGTCTCCATCCAAACTTAGCTCATGCTACATTACAACAGGAATAATTCTATAATTGTACAGGCTTCATAATAAATGATGCTTCCTGAATTAATTATGATATCAAATCTTATTTTTTAATTGTATATCAAAAAACATTACAAAAACTCTATAGTTTCAACAACATTATAGTCTTACTTTCAAATCTTCTCATCTGTGACTAAGCAACTTGAACATATTCCCTCAAATAGTTTTGAATCTGGACAAAATCGAAACCAACAACATGTAACAATTGATAAGCATGGAAAAATAAAATATTAATTGTAGTATATAGTAGCAGAAATAAGTACAAAAGGAAAAGAGCTTGTAACTATCAAATTCTTCTTTTATAACAATGGTTTCCATAACAATTTGCTGTGTATGTATATATGAGTATATGAAGTAGGAGACTCAGAGAAAACAAAAAATTCCATTGGGCAATATCAACTCTAATCCTAGGATAGTACATACATGGTGTTTTTGTTGATGTATAAATGAATCAAAAATAGGATCAAATACAATATAAATTTTATACAGTAAAAGCATACAGCACAAAAATAATGTCACAAGGTTCCAATTTCAAACAGCTCTATTTCAGAAGACTAGTTAACCTCTTATATACCTTATGCCTCGTTTTACTGCTTCTGCAGGTTTTTTCCAAACCAAAATAACAAAGGGATAAAGTGCTCAAAATAAGCAATTCTTTCTTTTCTCAAAGTGGTGTTTCTACCCGATATCTTAAAGAGAATTTTTTTCTTGATATTTTTGTCATCTGTTGATGCTTTTAATTATTACCAATCACTAATTCTCACAAGTTGGGTTCAGACTCCATATAAATATACTTCATATGACTACTTAATCAGTTAATAAACTAATCAAATTTATACAGAAAGAGAGTCAAGTATTCTCATGTACGATTTCACAAAAAACACATGGCAATAAAAAGGTCTTCACTAACGTATTCAACAAGCCATGCATTCCCAGAAAGTTTAGATCCATCTCTTTGATTATTACCTATACATGATGTAACACAACTACAGTAGAACATTTAAGAAACCACTGTGACAAAAGCCAAAATTGTTTGAAACACTGGTTTCTACAAAATAAGACTATTTTCTCTATCTGTGAATTTGGGTGCCAAAATAGGTTTATGAAGACATATTTCAAATTGCTTTCAAACTTAACATGTGAGAAAGCTCTATATGAGACTGCATAAAATTCATATGTATCAAAAAGGTCTGATAATATTAACTTGATGTAAGAGACCATGCTATGGGAAACAAATAAGCTTTCAATCAATGCCTTCCTCAATCAAAATAATTTCATCAATTCTTTTCATCAATAATAATGTCATGTTCATGTTTATGTTGTTAGGACGCTTTAGACTTGCCTCAACATGACAACTTTATTGAGTACAAATATGTAAATCACAAGGTTTTATCTAAAAATTCTCTTTTTTATGTGATAACATCGCAATAATTGTCTACAGTTATACAAATGATTTGGTTGGACTTTACATAAAGTTTACAATATTTGCATCAATTAACAATTCCTGACTCATTAGTGATGAACTTCAAGGAAGCCACCCTTCACTGAACTACCCATCACTCATCTGGGTAGAACTGTGGACCTTCCATAGATCTGTAGGGAAAGTTGTACCCACATCTCTATAGAGTCATAGATGATCCAGTATATACTGTAAATGCGATGATCCTACATCTCTTGAACCATTAGTCCTCGAAAGGTGCTGCTTCATTTCTACTTTTCACCATGACTGAGGTAGGCTAGCAGCAGTGGTTCTGTCAGGATCTGTGTCAACCACTTGTGATGTCATGTCAGATAATGATGAGGCCACCTCAACTTGCTCTGTTCTTCTTGTTCCTAAAAAAAATTGAGTTTTGTTATAGCCAATTACTTGTTTTACAATTGAAAGATGTTGGGTCTACAATTAATCATTAATTGCTAAAAAGATTTTTTTTTTTAGCTCACAATTTTCAATATGCACTTTTTATTACGTGTTTTTCATGTATCTTTATTATGAGCGATCTCTTACACAAAAATATGTGACAGTAAATTTATTTTTGAAAACAACATAACAACAATAAATAGCTTGATATCAATTTTTCACTTCATAACACTTTTGTAAATTAACATTTGATGAGCATTGGCAACCATTATCAACAAAATCAGGGTCATGGTCGAATTATATTTAATAAGTTTGTATTGTATTTCTTTAGTTTCCATATCGTTTCCATCACAAATAGTTGCTTTCAAATGATTAAGTCCAATCTATACCTAGTTCTGACAGTAGGAGTCCACATTCTAAGTAAATCTAGGGTCTGTCACATATAACATACCAGTAGTTCTGACAGTAGGAGTCCACATTATAAGTAAATCTAGGGTCTGTCACATATAACAAACTGGTAGTTCTGACAGTAGGAGGCCACATTATAAGTAAATCTAGGGTCTGTCACATATAAGATACCAGTAGTTCTGACAGTAGGAGGTCACATTATAAGTAAATCTAGGGTCTGTCACATATAACATACCAGTAGTTCTGACAGGAGGAGGGCACATTATAAGTAAATCTAGGGTCTGTCACATATAACACACCAGTAGTTCTGACAGTAGGAGGGCACATTATGAGTAAATCTAGGGTCTGTCACATATAACATACCAGTAGTTCTGACAGTAGGAGTCCACATTACAAGTAAATCTAGGGTCTGTAACATATGACATACCAGTAGTTTTGACAGTAGGAGGGCACATTATAAGTAAATCTAGGGTCTGTCACATATAACACACCAGTAGTTCTGACAGTAGGAGGGCACATTATGAGTAAATCTAGGGTCTGTCACATATAACACACCAGTAGTTCTAACAATAGGAGGCCACATTATAAGTAAATCTAGGGTCTGTCACATATAACACACCAGTAGTTCTGACAGTAGGAGGGCACATTATGAGTAAATCTAGGGTCTGTCACATATAACACACCAGTAGTTCTGAAAGTAGGAGGGCACATTATAAGTAAATCTTGGTCCTGTCACATATAACACACCAGTAGTTCTGACAGTAGGAGGGCACATTATAAGTAAATCTAAGGTCTGTCACATATAACACACCAGTAGTTCTGACAGTAGGAGGGCACATTATAAGTAAATCTAAGGTCTGTCACATATAACACACAAGTAGTTCTGACAGTAGAAGGCACATTATAAGTAAATCTAGTGTCTGTCACATATAACACACCAGTAGTTCTGAAAGTAGGAGGGCACATTATAAGTAAACCTAGGGTCTAAAACATATAACATACCAGTAGTTCTGACAGTAGGAGGGCACATTATAAGTAAATCTAGGGTCTGTCACATAAAACATTCCAGTAGTTCTGACAGTAGGAGGCCACATTATAAGTAAATCTTGGGTCTGTCACATATAACATTCCATTAGTTCTGACAGTAGGAGTCCACATTACAAGTAAATCTAGGGTCTGTCACATATAACACACCAGTAGTTCTGACAGTAGGAGGCCACATTACAAGTAAATCTAGGGTCTGTCACATATAACACACCAGTAGTTCTGACAGTAGGGGTCCACATTATAAGTAAATCTAGGGCATGTCACATATAACTTACCAGTTGTTCTGACAGTAGGAGGGCACATTATAAGTAAATCTAGGGTCTGTCACATATAACACACCAGTAGTTCTGACAGTAGGAGGCCACATTATAAGTAAATCTAGGGTTTGTCACATATAACACATCAGTAGTTCTCACAATAGGAGGCCACATTACAAGTAAATCTAGGGCCTGTCACATATAACACACCAGTAGTTCTGACAGTAGGAGGGCACATTATAAGTAAAAAAAGGATCTGTCACATATAACACACCAGTAGTTCTGACAGTAGGAGGCCACATTACAAGTAAATCTAGGGTCTGTCACATATAACATACCAGTAGTTCTGACAGGAGGAGTCCACATTATAAGTAAATCTAGGATCTGTCACATATAACACACCAGTAGTTATGACAGTAGGAGGCCACATTACAAGTAAATCTATGGTCTATCACATATAACACACCGGTAGTTCTGACAGTAGGAGGCCACATTATAAGTAAGTCTAGGATCTGTCACATATAACACACCAGTAGTTCTGACAGTAGGATGCCACATTACACGTAAATCTATGGTCTGTCACATATAACACACCGGTAGTTCTGACAGTAGGAGGCCATATTATAAGTAAATCTAGGATCGTTCACATATAACACACCAGTAGTTCTTACAGTAGGAGTCCACATTATAGGTAAATCTAGGGTCTGTCACATATAACACACCAGTAGTTCTGACAGTAGGAGGGCACATTATAAGTAAATCTAAGATCTGTCACATATAACACACAAGTAGTTCTGACAGTAGGAGGCCACATTACAAATAAATCTATGGTCTATCACATATAACACACCGGTAGTTCTGACAGTAGGAGGCCACATTACAAGTAAATCTATGGTCTATCACATATAACACACCGGTAGTTCTGACAGTAGGAGGCCACATTATAAGTAAGTCTAGGATCTGTCACATATAACACACCAGTAGTTCTGACAGTAGGAGGGCACATTATTAGTAAATCTAGGATCTGTCACATATAACACAACAGTGGTTCTGACAGTAGGAGGGCACATTATAAGTAAATCTAGGGCCTGCCACATATAACACACCAGTGGTTCTGACAGTAGGAGGGCACATTATAAGTAAGTCTAGGATCTGTCACATATAACACACCAGTGGTTCTGACAGTAGGAGGCCACATTATAAGTAAGTCTAGGATCTGTCACATATAACACACCAGTGGTTCTGACAGTAGGAGGCCACATTATAAGTAAGTCTAGGATCTGTCACATATAACACACCAGTAGTTCTGACAGTAGGAGGGCACATTATTAGTAAATCTAAGATCTGTCACATATAACATACCAGTAGTTCTGACAGTAGGAGGGCACATTATAAGTAAATCTAGGATCTGTCACATATAACATACCAGTAGTTCTGACAGTAGGAGGGCACATTATAAGTAAATCTAGGGTCTGTCACATATAACACACCAGTAGTTCTGACAGTAGGAGGGCACATTATTAGTAAATCTAGGATCTGTCACATATAACACACCAGTAGTTCTGACAGTAGGAGTCTACATTATAAGTAAATCTAGGGTCTGTCACATATAACACACCAGTAGTTCTGACAGTAGGAGGGCACATTATAAGTAAATCTAGGGTCTGTCACATATAACACACCAGTAGTTCTGACAGTAGGAGGGCACATTATAAGTAAATCTAAGATCTGTCACATATAACACACCAGTAGTTCTGACAGTAGGAGGGCACATTATAAGTAAATCTAAGATCTGTCACATATAACACACCAGTAGTTCTGACAGTAGGAGGGCACATTATAAGTAAATCTAGGGCCTGCCACATATAACATACCAGTAGTTCTGACAGTAGGAGGCCACATTACAAGTAAATCTATGGTTTGTCACATATAACACACCAGTAGTTCTGACAGTAGGAGGCCACATTATAAGTAAATCTAGGGTTTGTCACATATAACACACCAGTAGTTCTGACAGTAGGAGGGCACATTATAAGTAAATCTAGGGTCTGTCACATATGACACACCAGTAGTTCTGACAGTAGGAGGGCACATTATAAGTAAATCTATGGTCTATCACATATTACACACCAGTAGTTCTGACAGTAGGAGGGCACATTATAAGTAAATCTATGGTCTGTCACATATTACACACCAGTAGTTCTGACAGTAGGAGGGCACATTATAAGTAAATCTAGGGTCTGTCACATATTACACACCAGTAATTCTGACAGTAGGAGGGCACATTATAAGTAAATCTAGGGTCTGTCACATATGACACACCAGTAGTTCTGACAGTAGGAGGGCACATTATAAGTAAATTTAGGGTCTGTCACATATAACACACCAGTAGTTCTGACAGTAGGAGTCCACATTATAAGTAAATCTAGGATCTGTCACATATAACATACCAGTAGTTCTGACAGTAGGAGGGCACATTATAAGTAAATTTAGGGTCTGTCACATATAACACACAAGTAGTTCTGACAGTAGGAGTCCACATTATAAGTAAATCTAGGGTCTGTCACATATAACATACCAGTAGTTCTGACAGTAGGAGGGCACATTATAAGTAAATTTAGGGTCTGTCACATTTAACACACCAGTAGTTCTGACAGTAGGATGCCACATTATAAGTAAATCTAGGGTCTGTCACATATAACACACCAGTAGTTCTGACAGTAGGATGCCACATTATAAGTAAATCTAGGGTCTGTAACATATAACATACCAGTACTTCTGACAGTAGGAGTTCACATTATAAGTAAATCTAGGGTTTGTCACATATAACACACCAGTAGTTCTGACAGTAGGATGCCACATTATAAGTAAATCTAGGGTCTGTCACATATAACACACCAGTAGTTTTGACAGTAGGAGGGCACATTATAAGTAAATCTAGGGTCTGTCACATATAACATAAAAGTAGTGTTGACAGTAGGAGGGTACATAATAAGTAAATCTAGGGTCTGTCACATATAACACACCAGTAGTTCTGACAGTAGGAGGGTACATTATAAGTAAATCTAGGGTCTGTCACATATAACATACAAATAGTTCTGACAGTAGGAGTCCACATTATAAGTAAATCTAGTGTCTGTCACATATAACACACCAGTAGTTCTGACAGTAGGAGGGCACATTATAAGTAAACCTAGGGTCTGTCACATATAACATACCAGTAGTTCTGACAGTAGGAGGCCACATTACAAGTAAATCTAGGATCTGTCACATATAACATACCAGTAGTTCTGACAGTAGGAGGGCCACATTATAAGTAAATCTAGGGTCTGTCACATATTACACACCAGTAGTGTTGACAGTAGGAGGGTACATTATAAGTAAATCTAGTGTCTGTCACATATAACACACCAGTAGTTCTGACAGTAGGAGGGCACATTATAAGTAAATCTAGGATCTGTCACGTATAACATACCAGTAGTTCTGACAGTAGGAGGGTACATTATAAGTAAATCTAGGGTCTGTCACATATAACACACCAGTAGTTTTGACAGTAGGAGGGCACATTATAAGTAAATCTAGGGTCTGTCACATATTACACACCAGTAGTTCTGACAGTAGGAGGCCACATTATAAGTAAATCTAGGGTCTGTCACATATAACACATCAGTAGTTCTGACAGTAGGAGGGCACATTATAAGTAAATGTAGGATCTGTCACATTTAACACACCAGTAGTTCTGACAGTAGGAGTCTACATTATAAGTAAATCTAGGGTCTGTAACATATAACATACCAGTAGTTCTGACAGTAGGAGGGCACATTATAAGTAAATCTAGGGTCTGTCACATTTAACACACCAGTAGTTCTGACAGTAGGAGTCTACATTATAAGTAAAAGGGTCTGAGGGTCTGTCACAGTAAATCTAACACACCAGTAGTTCTGACAGTAGAGGGTCCACATTATAAGTAAATCTAGGGTCTGTCACATATAACAGTACCAGTAGTTCTGACAGTAGGAGGCCACATTATAAGTAAATCTAGGGTCTGTCACATATAACACACCAGTAGTTCTGACAGTAGGAGGGCACATTATAAGTAAATATAGGGTCTGTCACATATAACATACCAGTAGTTCTGACAGTAGGAGGGCACATTATAAGTAAATCAAGGGTCTGTCACATATAACACACCAGTAGTTCTGACAGTAGGAGGGCACATTATAAGTAAATCTAGGGTCTGTCACATATAACACACCAGTAGTTCTGACAGTAGGAGGCCACATTATAAGTAAATCTAGGGTCTGTCACATATAACATACCAGTAGTTCTGACAGTAGGAGGGCACATTATAAGTAAATCTAGGGTCTGTCACATATAACACACCAGTAGTTCTGACAGTAGGAGGCCACATTATAAGTAAATCTAGGGTCTGTCACATATAACACACCAGTAGTTCTGACAGTAGGAGGAGTAAATCTAGGATCTGTCACATATAACATACCAGTAGTTCACATTATAAGTAAATCTAGGATCTGTCACATATAACACACCAGTAGTTCTGACAGTAGGAGGGCACATTATAAGTAAATCTAGGATCTGTCACATATAACATACCAGTAGTTCTGACAGTAGGAGGGCACATTATAAGTAAATCTAGGATCTGTCACATATAACATACCAGTAGTTCTGACAGTAGGAGGGCACATTATAAGTAAATCTAGGATCTGTCACATATAACACACCAGTAGTTCTGACAGTAGGAGGCCACATTACAAGTAAATCTAGGATCTGTCACATATAACATACCAGTAGTTCTGACAGTAGGAGGGTACATTATAAGTAAATCTAGGATCTGTCACATATAACACACCAGTAGTTCTGACAGTAGGAGGGCACATTATAAGTAAATCTAGGATCTGTCACATATAACATACCAGTAGTTCTGACAGTAGGAGGGTACATTATAAGTAAATCTAGGGTCTGTCACATATAACACACCAGTAGTTCTGACAGTAGGAGGGCACATTATAAGTAAATATAGGGTCTGTCACATATAACACACCAGTAGTTCTGACAGTAGGAGGCCACATTACAAGTAAATCTAGGGCCTGCCACATATAACACACCAGTAGTTCTGACAGTAGGAGGCCACATTATAAGTAAATCTAGGGTCTGTCACATATAACATGCCAGTAGTTCCGACAGTAGGAGGCCACATTATTAATAAATCTAGGATTTGTCACATATAACACACCAGTAGTTCTGACAGTAGGAGGGCACATTATAAGTAAATCTAGGATCTGTCACATATAACACACCAGTAGTTCTGACAGTAGGAGGCCACATTACAAGTAAATCTAGGGTCTGTCACATATAACATACCAGTAGTTCTCACAATAGGAGGCCACATTACAAGTAAATCTAGGGTCTGTCACATATTACACACCAGTAGTGTTGACAGTAGGAGGGTACATTATAAGTAAATCTAGTGTCTGTCACATATAACACACCAGTAGTTCTGACAGTAGGAGGGCACATTATAAGTAAATCTAGGATCTGTCACGTATAACATACCAGTAGTTCTGACAGTAGGAGGGTACATTATAAGTAAATCTAGGGTCTGTCACATATAACACACCAGTAGTTTTGACAGTAGGAGGGCGCATTATAAGTAAATCTAGGGTCTGTCACATATTACACACCAGTAGTTCTGACAGTAGGAGGCCATATTATAAGTAAATCTAGGGTCTGTCACATATTACACACCAGTAATTCTGACAGTAGGAGGCCACATTATAAGTAAATCTAGGGTTTGTCACATATAACATACCAGTAGTGTTGACAGTAGGAGGGTACATTATAAGTAAATCTAGGGTCTGTCACATATAACATACCAGTAGTTCTGACAGTAGGAGTCCACATTATAAGTAAATCTAGGGTCTGTCACATATAACATACCAGTAGTTCTGACAGTAGGAGGCCACATTATAAGTAAATATAGGGTCTGTCACATATAACACATCAGTAGTTCTGACAGTAGGAGGGCACATTATAAGTAAATCTAGGGTCTGTAACATATAACATACCAGTAGTTCTGACAGTAGGAGGCCACATTATAAGTAAATCTAGGGTCTGTAACATATAACATACCAGTAGTTCTGACAGTAGGAGGCCACATTATAAGTAAATCTAGGGTCTGTCACATATAACACATCAGTAGTTCTGACAGTAGGAGGGCACATTATAAGTAAATCTAGGGTCTGTAACATATAACATACCAGTAGTTCTGACAGTAGGAGTCCACATTATAAGTAAATCTAGGGTCTGTAACATATAACATACCAGTAGTTCTGACAGTAGGAGGCCACATTATAAGTAAATCTAGGGTCTGTCACATATAACACATCAGTAGTTCTGACAGTAGGAGGGCACATTATAAGTAAATCTAGGATCTGTCACATTTAACACACCAGTAGTTCTGACAGTAGGAGTCTACATTATAAGTAAATCTAGGGTCTGTAACATATAACATACCAGTAGTTCTGACAGTAGGAGGGCACATTATAAGTAAATCTAGGGTCTGTCACATTTAACACACCTGTAGTTCTGACAGTAGGAGTCTACATTATAAGTAAATTTAGGGTCTGTCACATATAACACACCAGTAGTTCTGACAGTAGGGGTCCACATTATAAGTAAATCTAGGGTCTGTCACATATTACACACCAGTAGTTCTGACAGTAGGAGGCCACATTACAAGTAAATCTAGGGTCTGTCACATATAACACACCAGTAGTTCTCACAATAGGAGGCCACATTACAAGTAAATCTAGGGCCTGTCACATATAACACACCAGTAGTTCTGACAGTAGGAGGGCACATTATAAGTAAATATAGGGTCTGTCACATATAACATACCAGTAGTTCTGACAGTAGGAGGGTACATTATAAGTAAATCAAGGGTCGGTCACATGTAACACACCAGTAGTTCTGACAGTAGGAGGGCACATTATAAGTAAATATAGGGTCTGTCACATATAACACACCAGTAGTTCTGACAGTAGGAGGCCACATTACAAGTAAATCTAGGGTCTGTCACATATAACATACCAGTAGTTCTGACAGTAGGAGGGTACATTATAAGTAAATCTAGGGTCTGTCACATATAACATACCAGTAGTTCTGACAGTAGGAGGGCACATTATAAGTAAATCTAGGATCTGTCACATATAACACACCAGTAGTTCTGACAGTAGGAGGCCACATTACAAGTAAATCTAGGATCTGTCACATATAACATACCAGTAGTTCTGACAGTAGGAGGGTACATTATAAGTAAATCTAGGATCTGTCACATATAACATACCAGTAGTTCTGACAGTAGGAGGGTACATTATAAGTAAATCTAGGATCTGTCACATATAACACACCAGTAGTTCTGACAGTAGGAGGCACATTATAAGTAAATCTAGGTCTGTCACATATAACACACCAGTAGTTCTGACAGTAGGAGTGTACATTATAAGTAAATCTAGGATCTGTCACATATAACACACCAGTAGTTCTGACAGTAGGAGGCCACATTACAAGTAAATCTAGGATCTGTCACATATAACATACCAGTAGTTCTGACAGTAGGAGGGTACATTATAAGTAAATCTAGGATCTGTCACATATAACACACCAGTAGTTCTGACAGTAGGAGGGCACATTATAAGTAAATCTAGGATCTGTCACATATAACATACCAGTAGTTCTGACAGTAGGAGGGTACATTATAAGTAAATCTAGGGTCTGTCACATATAACACACCAGTAGTTCTTACAGTAGGAGGGCACATTATAAGTAAATATAGGGTCTGTCACATATAACACACCAGTAGTTCTGACAGTAGGAGGGCACATTACAAGTAAATCTAGGGTCTGTCACATATAACACACCAGTAGTTCTGACAGTAGGAGGGCACATTACAAGTAAATCTAGGGTCTGTCACATATAACACACCAGTAGTTCTGACAGTAGGAGGCCACATTACAAGTAAATCTAGGGTCTGTCACATATAACACACCAGTAGTTCTCACAATAGGAGGCCACATTACAAGTAAATCTAGGGCCTGCCACATATAACACACCAGTAGTTCTGACAGTAGGAGGCCACATTACAAGTAAATCTAGGGCCTGCCACATATAACACACCAGTAGTTCTGACAGTAGGAGGCCACATTACAAGTAAATCTAGGGTCTGTCACATATAACACACCAGTAGTTCTCACAATAGGAGGCCACATTACAAGTAAATCTAGGGCCTGCCACATATAACACACCAGTAGTTCTGACAGTAGGAGGGCACATTATAAGTAAATATAGGATCTGTCACATATAACATACCATTAGTTCTGAAAGTAGGAGGCCACATTACAAGTAAATCTAGGGTCTGTCACATATAACACACCAGTAGTTCTGACAGTAGGAGGCCACATTACAAGTAAATCTAGGGTCTGTCACATATAACACACCAGTAGTTCTCACAATAGGAGGCCACATTACAAGTAAATCTTGGGCCTGTCACATATAACACACCAGTAGTTCTGACAGTAGGAGGGCACATTATAAGTAAATATAGGATCTGTCACATATAACACACCAGTAGTTCTGACAGTAGGAGGCCACATTACAAGTAAATCTAGGGTCTGTCACATATAACATACCAGTAGTTCTCACAATAGGAGGCCACATTACAAGTAAATCTTGGGCCTGTCACATATAACACACCAGTCGTTCTGACAGTAGGAGGGCACATTATAAGTAAATATAGGATCTGTCACATATAACACACCAGTAGTTCTGACAGTAGGAGGCCACATTACAAGTAAATCTAGGGCCACATATAACACACCAGTAGTTCTGACAGTAGGAGGCCACATTACAAGTAAATCTAGGGTCTGTCACATATAACATACCAGTAGTTCTCACAATAGGAGGCCACATTACAAGTAAATCTTGGGCCTGTCACATATAACACACCAGTAGTTCTGACAGTAGGAGGGCACATTATAAGTAAATATAGGATCTGTCACATATAACACACCAGTAGTTCTGACAGTAGGAGGCCACATTATAAGTAAATCTAGGCACATTATAGGTAAATCTAAGATCTGTCACATATTACACACCAGTAGTTCTGACAGTAGGAGGGCACATTATTAGTAAATCTAGGATCTGTCACATATAACACACCAGTAATTCTGACAGTAGGAGTCCATATTATAAGTAAACCTAGGGTGTGTCACATATAACACACCAGTAGTTCTGACAGTAGGAGGCCACATTATTAATAAATCCAGGATCTGTCACATATAACACACCTGTAGTTCTGACAGTAGGAGTCCACATTACAAGTAAATCTAGGATCTGTCACATATAACACACCAGTAGTTCTGACAGTAGGAGGTCACATTATAAGTAAATCTAGGATCTGTCACATATAACACACCAGTAGTTCTGACAGTAGGAGGCCACATTATAAGTAAATCTATGGTCTGTCACATATAACACACCGGTAGTTCTGACAGTAGGAGGCCATATTATAAGTAAATCTAGGATCGTTCACATATAACACACCAGTAGTTCTGACAGTAGGTGTCCACATTATAAGGAAAACTAGGGTCTGTCACATATAACACACCAGTAGTTCTGACAGTCGGAGGGCACATTATAAGTAAATCTAAGATCTGTCACATATAACACACCAGTGGTTCTGACAGTAGGAGTCCACACTACACGTAAATCTAGGGTCTGTAACATATAACACACCAGTAATTCTGACAGTAGGAGTCCACACTACACGTAAATCTAGGGTCTGTAACATATAACACACCAGTAGTTCTGACAGTAGGAGTCCACATTATAAGTAAACCTAGGGTGTGTCACATATAACACACCAGTAGTTCTGACAGTAGGAGGCCACATTATTAATAAATCTAGGATCTGTCACATATAACACACCAGTAGTTCTGACAGTAGGAGTCTACATTATAAGTGAATCTAGGGTCTGTCAAATATAACATACCAGTAGTTCTGACAGTAGGAGGGCACATTATTAATAAATCTAGGGTCTGTCACATATAACACACCAGTAGTTCTGACAGTAGGAGGCCACATTATAAGTAAATCTAGGATCTGTCACATATAACACACCAGTAGTTCTGACAGTAGGAGTCTACATTATAAGTGAATCTAGTGTCTGTCAAATATAACATACCAGTAGTTCTGACAGTAGGAGGGCACATTATAAGTGAATCTAGGGTCTGTCACATATAACACATCAGTAGTTCTGACAGTCGGAGGCCACATTATAAGTGAATCTAGGGTCTGTCAAATATAACATACCAGTAGTTCTGACAGTAGGAGGCCACATTATAAGTGAATCTAGGGTCTGTCACATATAACACATCAGTAGTTCTGACAGTAGGAGGCCACATTATAAGTAAATCAAGGGTCTGTCACATATAACATACCAGTAGTTCTGACAGTAGGAGGGCACATTATAAGTAAATCTAGGGTCTGTCACATTTAACACACCAGTAGTTCTGACAGTAGGAGGCCACATTATAAGTAAATCTAGGGTCTGTCACATATAACACACCAGTAGTTCTGACAGTAGGAGGGTACATTATAAGTAAATCTAGGGTCTGTCACATATAACACACCAGTAGTTCTGACAGTAGGAGTTAACATTATAAGTAAATCTAGGGTCTGTCACATATAACATACCAGTAGTTCTGACAGTAGGAGGGCACATTATAAGTAAATCTAGGATCTGTCACATATAAGATACCAGTAGTTCTGACAGTAGGAGTCCACATTATAAGTAAATCTAGGGTCTGTCACATATAACATACCAGTATTTCTGACAGTAGGAGGGCACATTATAAGTAAATCTAGGGTCTGTCACATATAACATACAAGTATTTCTGACAGTAGGAGTCCACATTATAAGTAAATCTAGGGTCTGTCACATATAACACACAAGTAGTTCTGACAGTAGGAGGCCACATTATTAATAAATCTAGGGTGTGTCACATATAACATACCAGTAGTTCTGACAGTAGGAGTCCACATTATAAGTAAATCTAGGGTCTGTCACATATAACATACCAGTAGTTCTGACAGTAGGAGTCCACATTATAAGTAAATCAAGGGTCTTTCACATATAACACACCAGTAGTTCTGACAGTAGGAGTCCACATTATAAGTAAATCTAGGGATTATGGGTATTCTCCCTTAATAAGACACATTAAAGTGACTTCAGCAGATAACATTTAAAATAATGAACATTACACACACAATAATGTACTCATAATTAGCAGTGTCCATTTGTCACCATGATTTCAATGTCCTTAACAATGTAGCCAGTGTATTATGAGTTATATTGTCAGGTGTCACAATGATTTTAATGTCCTTAACCATGTAGCCAGTGTATCATGAGTTATGTGGTCAGGTGTCACAATGATTTTAATGTCCTTAACCATGTAGCCAGTGTATCATGAGTTATGTGGTCAGGCGTCATAATGATTTCAATGTCCTTAACCATGTAGCCAGTGTATCATAAGTTATGTGGTCAGGTGTCACAATGATTTCAATGTCCTTAACCTATCAAGGTATAGAGATAAGGCTTATCAATGGCACCATAGGTATAAACCATCCGATTATCGGAGACCATTAACGCATACATAATAAGTCACCCTAGGTACCTATTTGCACAGGATTATCTCCGATAATTGTCACTGATTGGGGTACTGTTAATTAAACCAAGATTAATGCAATTTCCGTTTATCCAATAGATTTTCACAGAGAATAAAGGAGGACGAGAACAAAATTTACTTTAAATTGATGTTATTTTCTATTTTTTAGTGATACATACATATTAAGATTAAGGTGAAGAAAATTAGCCAAACAATGAAACTGTAAATTGCGGTGTGAATTATACAAAATCAAAAGTAATAAATGACGTATGTGTTCCCCTGAGAGATCCCTAATTTGTTTTTATGTTTTGTCATCAAGTGCAGGGAATTTTGTTGACGAAAAATGCCATTCAAGACGGAGAAACATGCTTTGTCTTTGTATATTTCTCAACAAAACTGAATCGTTTTACTTCTATTTCCATTAAACCGTTTCCAAACAAAAAAAATGGTTTTCAACGCAATATTGCTTCATAAAGTTGTCTAACCTGGTCCTCTAATACATGTAAAACTGTATAAATTAATTCATTATGGCACCGAATCATGCTTGTATTTCCGTAAAATATGTGTCCATGGGTGATGAATCTACCAAAAGCTCGTTGTTGTAGTCAAAGTCTTAGGAATAATCTAATTTGCTTGTCCGCGAATTGGTAAGATTTATCAGCATTTCACCATCTTCATGCTCAAAAGACCGATCAAATGACTGCTCTGAATTTACATTGATGTCTGACTTGCGATCGGAAGCACCAAAATTGACATAATGCTTTAAGTAGCCGTCTTTATAACGTCCTTTATTCGACGGCTTTATTTTCATTCGCCATTCAACTTTGAACAACAGCTCCGTGTCATAAACATCCTTTACGGGTCGCGTGCCTTATGCTCGCTCTTTTTAATCGGATAGTGTTTTGAGAAATGTGTTAATTTTCTAAAGAATTGCATGAAATCCTTATCGAGTCTTTACAAATCGGCATTGTTTTGATCTTTTATGACCGGATATTGAAGGTCTCTCATATTAATTGGGTTGGTAATTTGAACTCCCTTCATCTCAATTTGATAGCGTCGTCTTCAGAAGGGTGTCGTGGGACCATTATCGAAAGATTCTCTCTAGAGCAAAAGTTTAAACTTTGACCCTATGATTTTATCCTCGGAAATGAAAGAAAACATTTTTTTATTTAAGAGGAAAATGAAGTTTGGAGAAAGTGACGCGTGTGTTTATGTGTGTATTTAAGGGTGAAATTTGGATGAGTTTTTCAGCTGTCAAAAAGCGTTCTATGCGGTTATCGATAGAATGTCAAAATGGGTTTTATGCGGTAATAGGTATCACGGCGAAAAGCGTTTTATGCGGTAATCGATAAGGCGGCGAACGGCGCTATATACCGTAAAGGGTTAACCATGTAGCCAGTGTATCATGAGTTATGTGGTCAGGTGTCACAATGATTTCAATGTCCTTAACAATGTAGCCAGTGTATCATGAGTTATGTGGTCAGGCGTCATAATGATTTCAATGTTCTTAACCATGTAGCCAGTGTATCATGAGTTATGTTGTCAGGTGTCACAATGATTTCAATGTCCTTAACCATGTAGCCAGTGTATCATGAGTTATGTGGTCAGGTGTCACAATGATTTCAATGTCCTTAACCATGTAGCCAGTGTATCATGAGTTATGTGGTCAGGTGTCACAATGATTTCAATGTCCTTAACCATGTAGCCAGTATGAGGTTGTTGAGCCCGCAAACTAGCCATTGCTCACTAAGCAATGGTCTGTGGATGAGTATGTTGGGCTGAAATGGTTAGTAGGACATGTTCCTACAATAGAAATGAAGGTCAGTGCATTGTGCCATCCAAAATGTGTAATGATTTTCACATAACTAGTTTTCCGACCCAAGTTGGAATCCCATGTGACACCTGGGCGAATGTCGTATCGGAAGATTTTTTTTCTATTCCTAACATGTATTGCATAGGTGAAAGAACATAAAATTGTTTAGTAGAAACTTACTTTACTTTTCTCACACTATCCTGTGAAACTTGTTGAATATATAGAAAATGGCCACTTTTTGGCTGTTAGTGTCGTTCGGACGGACGGACGGACGGACGGACGGACGGACGGACGGACGGACGGACGGACGGGCAGCCAGACTCGTATACGACCTTGGCAAATGTTTTTGTTAATTCAAATTGAACTCATGATATTATAGAAATAGTGTAGAAGACTAACTTGTATGAGGCGCCTGCGATTTGCAAAGGGAGACAACGATCCTAGTTCTATTATCCTTACTAAATATTACTATGCCTGTACGATTTGTCTCACTTATTTTCAATGTGGTTGGAAATTGCTTATATATTGGGTAAGTTTGACAAGATGTTTAGGACAAGAAATGCGTTTGTTCTCTACATTTGTTTTATAATAAAATAGTTTAGGTTAATAGGATTAGGGTTAACCCTAACCTTAGCTTAATGGTTATATGGAAGAATAGTTGATTTTCAATGGTTCGTCTGTCTGTACATTTGTCCGTACGGAATGTGATAGTGGCGTAAATGGTGATTTTGAGCATGTTTGGAAAAGTGTTGTTGGAAAAGTAAGTAAGATATTGACTTTGGATTTGTTTCATTTGGAAGTGTAATGAAATAGGAATAAGGAAAACGTGTTAGTTTGAGCGTGTGTTTGTATGAATTAGACGTTAAGCAAAAGCATTTTTGGGACATAATGTATTTGTGGTGTGTTTGACAGCGTGTTGAGACGGTGATGAGGCTTGTTTTTCTCAAACGTTTATATATTGTGTTAGAAGAACCCTAAGAGAATGAAATCATATGCCAGACATTAATTTATCTTTATTCGTCTGTCCGTACGAGCGCGTATCCGTGAGGATGTTTGTGGAAAATTGAAAAAAAAAAAAATGAAAATGTGGCCGCATGAAGGTAAGTGATGATTTAGTTTGAAATTCATCAATTGCCAAAAAGTTGGTGTAACGTGTGAAATTTATTTCAATCGGATAGTTGTTATAACTGAGTTTTGAAGAAGAGGAAGTTTGGGCGAAATGGATTTTGAAATTGTTTGGCGATTTTTTCTTTTTTGGAATGTTTTTGAAGACAGACAGGCAGACGGAAGTATATGATAATTATTGTTGTTGATTGTGTGATGTGAAGGCTATGTTTTAAGATTAGAACGGGTGCTATAATGATAAAATTGAATGTTGTAATATGAGTTTTCGTACGAAAAAGTGTTATTTATTGGTGTTTTTAAGCGAAAACGAGGTGTTGAAAGTGTACTCGCAATGGGTTAGAAAGTTGGATGGGAAATCTGAAAGATACTGATGTTAAAGTGCTTAATATTGGCTTTACGATTGTGATAAAAGTATAGAAAAGGTTTTTTAGATGGATTTACGTGCGTTTAAAAAATGCGAATAATTTGACATTATTGACATTTTGACTTTGTGTTTTTTTGCGTTTTTGATGTGTTCATGATAGTGGGTAGTGACAGACAGAATTGCAAAAGATTGCGGTATGGCACGACAATGACAATTTTAGCAAAGTGTTTAAATGTATTATGAAGGAATTCTGACGCGATTTAATGGTAGGCTAAGGTTAAACCTAACCCGAGCTGGGAACGACCGACTGACTAATCAACTAACTAACTCACTAAATGGCAACTAACCCTAACCCACTAGTTACCCCAACCCCGTTTGCAGGTTCTTGGCGGCGCTCCCGCGGAAACGGGACATCGATCGCCTCGTCTCGACGCCCTCTCGGTACCCAGCGAGTTTCGAGGCGATCGCACCGGTAGCAACCATTTTCGAGTTACATTGAATTATAGAGGGAAAACATTGAACCGCAATATCTCTGGACTTAGGCGACGCTCCCGTGAAAACGCGACATCGATGGACTCGTCTCGTGTCCTCTCGGTACCTAGCAAGTTTGGTGGCGCTCGGCTCACGAATATTTTTTTTTCATTTTCCCCCGGAGGCCGAAGTAGGAGCTCGCGAAACGCGATTTCATTCCCTCCGGCTCGTTCCCCTCTAGCCGCCCCGCGAGTTTGAAGGCGATGCGATCCCGATTAACGGAGGTACGCGCAAATAGGGGATAAAGAGGCCCAACTTGGAAAATTCGAGCGCCGCGTGGTCCGCCCGCTGGAGAGAAGGCCGGGGAGACGCGACATTTCCTTCCTCGGGACGAGCTCCCCTACGTACAGGGCGACTATGACGGCGATCGGCCCGCTATTGACGGAGTTCGGCGCTGCAGTGAATTGAAGAGGGGAAACTTTGACCGGCCATATCTCTGGACTTAGTTTGAAGGCGATGCGGTCGCGATTAACGGAGGTACGCGCGAGCACGGGTTGCAACTTGGACACGCTGAGCGCCGCGTTCTCGGCCCGCACGCGAGAGTGCCGGCAACGCGAAACAGCTCCTTTCCCGGGAAGAGCTCACCTACGTACAGGGCGACTTTCACGGCGAACGGACCTGTATTAGCGATTTTGGAGTAACATTGAAATAAAGATGAAAATCTTTGAACCGCAATATCTCGGCTTCTAGAGGGCGCTCCCGGGAAAACGTGATATTGATGGACTCGTCTCGACGTCTTCTAGGTACCCAACGATCTAGGTACATCCCGATTGACGGAGCTACGCGCGAACACCGGGTGCAACTTTGAAACCTCGAGCGTCGCTTTCTCGGCCCGCAGGAGGGAGGGCCGGCAAGCGGAAACTGTTTCTTTCCCGGAACGAGCTCCCCTGTGTTCATGGCGATCGACCCGATATTGACGGAGTTCGGCGTTGCATTGAATTAAAGCGTGGAAACTTTGACTGGCCATATCTCGGCTTCCAGAGGGCGCTCCCGGGAAAACGAGATATCGATGGACTCGTCCCGACATCTCCTACCCACCCAGCGAGTTTGGTGGCGATCGGCCAACGAATAAAAGATTTCCATTTTCCCCCGGATGCAGAAAGAGGAGCCCGCGAAACGTGATTTCATCCGCACCGGCTTTGTACCCTCTACATGCCCTGCGACTTTGGTAAAGATCAGACCATTATTTGCAGAGCTAGGGGGTTAAGAGGACTTAATTTTGATAATGTTTCATGAGGGAAATGGAAAAAAGAAGAATAGAAAGCGGCGGAAAAATGCCTTTGAGGGGAATGGAAAGAGCAAATAAAGAAAGAAAGAAAAAAAAGTCCGGAGTATCGATTTCGGCTACATTAGGGGATTGTTGTCCGCGTGAGCACGAATTGACATATGTACGGGCTGAGGTGAAGCCTGCTTAGGGGGAGCGCTATCCAGGAGGACGAGTAGCCCGGAGTTCTGCTCCGAGGAAAAAAAGTTTGAAGAATTGACGAAGTCTGGGGTATCGATTTAGGCTACACCAGGGTATGGCTGTCAGCGTAAGCACGAATTGCTATATGTAGGGGCAGGTGAAGCCCAGGAGAGGGAGAGCTATGAACGAGGCAGAGCACCGTCTCCGAGCTCGGGGCAGAGCGAAGCCAGCGTAGTTGCCTAGCGAGAGCCTGCTTGCCACGCGGTAATTCCACAGGGCGTTCCCTCTCTATTTCCGAGCACGCGGGCTCCTAGCTGCGTATCGGGGCTCGGAGCTCGGGTCAGCGCGAAATATGCGAATTCGTCTGGCGAGAGCCTGCCCGCGGCGGTAATTCCAAGGGGACCTCGCCGACTTTTCGGGATCGGTGCGGGAAGAGGTGCGGAAATCGTGCCTCGAGTAGCGCATCGGGGCTCGGAGCTCGGAGAACGGGTCAGGGCGAAATCAGCGAATTCGCCTGGCCAAAGCCTGCACGCAGCGGTTATTCCAAAGGGCGGTCCCTCAATCCCCGGGCCGACAGGCTCCGAGTTGCGGCTCGGAGCTCGGGGCTTGCGGGGCTCGGAGCTCGGGTCTGAGGCAATGCGGGGTAGAGAGCTCGGATCAGGGCGACTTCGTTTGGCGAGAGCATGCTCGCTGCAGTAATTCCAGGGACCCTCGCGGACTTTTGGAGGTCGGTGCCGGAAGAGCTGCAGAAATCGTGCCTCGAGCAGCGCACCGGGGCTTGGAGATCGGAGCTCGACAACGCGTCAGGACGAAATCTGCGAAATCGCCTGGCGAGAGCCTGCCCGCAGCGGTATTTCCAGGGGACCTCGCCGACTTTTCTCAGTCGGTGCGGGATGAACCGCGGAAATCGCGTCTCGAGTAGGCTCTCTGGGTGCAGATTCATGCCTCATGGATGGTTGGTTGTCGGCGTGAGCACGAATTGCTATATGTAGGGGTTGAGGTGGAGCTCG